>CM068837.1:13736875-14226875 GCA_028554795.2 Sinohyriopsis cumingii | reverse complement strand
AGTAGGTAAGGTAAGGGAATTGGGGATTTCCATGCACTTTTACAGCACATAGATTTGTGCTGTTGAAAGAGGCACTATATATATATATATATATATATATATATATATATATATATATATATATATATATATATATATATATAAAGAGAGAGAGAGAGAGAGAGAGAGATTTGCCTAACTTAATACCTGATATACTGTAATGTGTACTACGATTGGCGATAGCAAAATTTATAATATATCGCTTTTGGTTTCATACAATGATATTTGTCTGATGTTTCTGTAGCAAAAGGAAACTTATTTATTGTATATACCAAACGTGTTCAAAAGTGGAAGTTTTGAAGATTTAAATGAGTATTCCTCACAACAGCTTTACCCACAAGCAAGGAGTGCGGACCCTACAGCCTCGTTTTTATATTTATTTTGTGAAATCACTGCTTCTACGAGTATGTGCCCGCTATTGTGCTGGCTCTATGTATTTGTATAGACTAGGTCTATGTATTTGTATAGACTGGGTCTATGTATTTGTATAGACTGGGTCTATGTATTTGTATAGACTGGGTCTATGTGTTTGTATAGACTGTTTGTTTATTGGACTCGAGATAGTCTCGTGAAAACACATTATCCATACTCTAAGTGAAGTTAATCCGATGTCCTGTACAAGCGACCAAGGGAGCTAAACCGAGCGGACCCTGGTTTTTTACATGGCAATAGGTACACTATTGTCCAACGCTGATTACTTCCATTGGCTGTCCGACTGATCGTGAGAACCAGGTCAGTTAGTTTTAAGAGCAGTCACTCACGTTTGATATTGTCGTAAAGTGACAAGCAAAGGGTGACAACTCTGACCGTAACATGTTATTTTTATATTGTTGTTGTAATTGTTGTAGAGAGTACATGTGCGGAGAAAAAGAAAATGCGAACAATTGTCTGTAATTAGATCAGTAGCATACCAATAATAATGAGGAACTCTGCACTGACTTTGGAATCATGCACAGCTAAATTAGGTTGACAACGCATAGAGGCTATTAAAAATATATTTCTGTTCTTGAAACAATAATTACAAGCACGACAAGAAGTAAAGAAGGAATTTGCAGAAATAACAACGAAAATGTTTAAACCTGTTAAAAATCCACAGTAAAGCTCCTGCTTCCATTAACAGACACAGCTAGAGCCACATTAAATATCGCGAGACGATCTAAGGCAACAAAACGTTTCTAGAAGAAGCGTTTCCAGCTGTTGGATACTGACATCATTGATGCTGAGACCAGTGGTATAACGGCTGTTTTTGAACCAGAATCAGAACCAGAACCAAAAGAAACAAACAAGAGCCATGGCTGAACTGTTGTTTCCTTGCTCCATTTGTATAGTAAATATTACCTGTCTAATAGATGATCGAAGAAAAAGAAACAAATGTGGTACTGGATACCAGACTACACTCAGGGTCGTTTGATACTAGTATCTACGATACTGGCATTCTTGATGTGAACATCGTTGATACTGAGGCCAGCAATTCTAGCGCTTTTTATACTAATATCCTTAATACCAGCTATAAGGTTGATTTCAGTAAATGATCATGAAAATATAACGAGATCGTCGCTGGTATACTTAAAGCTAGCATTTACGAATGGAATGCTGTTTTTGTCATTGGTTGCCTGGCCACCCTCATTTTTCTTCTTATCATAAAACCGTTTTAACGCTCTGTATTTTCCACCTCAACACCCAACGCACAACTTCGTTGCCCCCCCCCCCCCGGCCCCCTTTTACATTTCATACACTGTTTTGATCCTGGACCCTCTCTTCGTACACTTTGCATATGATACGCACAATAGGTGATGCAACTCGCCTTCGCACTATGACTGGCGGATCCAATAGGCTACCATTTACAATTATTCTGTACTCGAGGCATTTATTTATGAATTAAACTGAACTTTAATTTTACGATACATATATCTTCCTGAATTATATAATGGTGGAATTTAAAGGATTATTTGCAATAGGGCCCAAGGTCCATGAAACCCGGAGCAGGCGATTCAACCTTGACAGAATGACCACGACTCCCCGCGTCTAACAGGGGTTCCAAACGTCGTGGACCATAACGTGCGAATACGCCGCGTGCTAGAGGCTGGGAGTCATTGAAAATTACTTGATCATAACTGCGAGGCCACGAGCGAGTTGAGACGCGGTCGGGCAATTCATGTGTGGTTAACATTGAGACTCAGACTCATGTCGTTGGTCAAGGACGCCACTCTTGATGATACCCTGAATGACCAACGAGCAGCAAAAATCATGGATTATGTAGAGGGCGGACACATATATTTGTCAGAATAAAATGTATTGTTACCGTGCTCGACGACAACTTGTCCTTTGACAATGGCGATGATGCTTGGATTATCCGTGATAAACGTGACCATGTTCGTGAATCACGAAACCGCTGGGGTGGGGTGGGGTAACACCTGGCGGGTGGCTGTGATATAAATTCTAAACCAGGAATGTTAACTGGGGTTGATAAACCTTATTATGAGAAAGTCCATCCGATGACACCATTGTTTTATGATATGTATCCGTTAAATGAGTCTGATGTTAAAGTGCTTGCACCAATGCGAGTGGAAAGGGGCACGCGTGCAAAGATGAAGTGTGTTGGTATTTTTAGATGTGTTGCCCAGAGAATCACAGAACATTTTAAGAACGCGTTATGAGGGAAAGGATTGACAGCGATACAATAAATTATCGTGCTAAAGTGCGATCAAGTGGGACCACAGTTAGCGACAATGCTGAGTTAGAAAAGAAATTAAAGTTTTCCATAACAGTTCAAACAATAGCTGGTGAGGTTTTTACAGCGCTAAGTGCCTGAAAAATGGAGCTAGGATTACAATAATTGACTGTAACGGGCACAATTGGACATCGAATATAATCATATTTCCACGAGATTTACGAATTCTATATGTTCCACTTGTCTTAGCCGAGAAGGCATGCAATGGAGGAATATGTGAGAAGATATTCATGAGATTAGTTCATCCGATCCAGTCTATGTGTGGTTGTTTCAGAGTGATGATCAGCCACGACGATATGATCAGTTTGTGCGACCGTGCGGTGATCTATATCGTACGAGTCGTTTCATACAACGACTGAACTCGGACGAAAATATGCGAATGACAACGAAGAGATATAACGATTACCGAGTAATTGTGTTACTGTTCTACCTGTAGTCGCTCATTTTGCTCAGAAGACAAATTCATGGAAATCAAGTATTTCTTGAAGATATTCAGCGATCGTGTGTTGAAACCATTGGTAAATTTACACAAGGAGCCTCACCGCATCATATACAAAGTTGTACACGATTAATTATTGACGACGCTTAACATGATTTTATAATACCCGAAAAAACGAGAAAAGGCACGCTTGCAAACACAGAGAGAGAGGGTAGTCTTGAACTAAATTGGTACTATTGCGTACTATTATGATGGGAATTAACCGCATTATACACATTTAAAATCTTCGACGCCACCGTAGGTTTCCATACATCTGATATCAATGATAAACAGATTTCCTGATTCAGAGGTCAGAGTCGCCCCAAATTCAATTTATATCGATGAATCAAATATTTAATTGTTAAATGAATGTGATATAAGTGCATGAAATGCTCCTGAGAACGCTAGCGTTCCATGTGGTAGTTGACGAGTCAAGAATGAGATGTTACTTGATCATTTGGAATCTGTAGATTATAAGCCGTTATCTGAATATTACAGGAACACTTAAGTAGTATATAGGGACACCCTAGCGTCAAGGGACTTACCATGCAAAAAACGGTCCATGCACTCTGGTGTCAAGGGGAATTTAACATGGGGAATTTTAACATGGATGGAACTGTAGAGCGTCAAGGGAATTGAACATGGAAATTGAACAGGACCGGTGCTTTAGCGTCAATGGGACTTTAACGTTAAAATATGAGGTTTGCACTTTTGGCGTCAATGGGAATTGAACATGGGAATGTCACCTGATGACCAATGGGAATTAAACATTGGTGACGTCATAGGTTTATAGGGGCAAAACCTTTTATAGGGTGAAATGTATTTGTAGGGACAAAGGGTTGATAGGGACAAACATAGACATACAGAAACAAATAAATACACATCCAAACACACCGAAAAGAGGGCAGAAATATTCTAAAGAAAGACTCACAGATAGAATAGAGACTCTAAAAAGAAAAGTCTGTTGTATGGGTTCAAAATATTTATTGAAGTATATACATGGGCACTCTGGCCTGTGCTTTGGTCTAAGCACTATCCATTTAATACATAAACATTTGGACATAAAACAAAGCTATGTACGAGTTGTTTAGTTATTGACTCTAGTAAACTAATGTCTAAAATTAACGTTCACTCCTTTCTAAAATCACTTCATATGCAACATATTTACATTAAATGTTCGTTCATAAGAAAAAGCTAAAATAAAACAAGTAACAAACAATCAAATAAGAGAAAGTTCATGTTTGTCTCTCTATCCGTCACACACGTTGTTTAAAATCTGGTCAGCTACCACTTGTGTCCCAGCATAGATTTTTCCCATCACGTACTCCCTTTCAGTCGTAAATCTGCTGTTACGTACATCACGCTAGGTACACTTATCGGTAAGCAGATCAAGAGCAGTCATCGTCTTCTTCCCATGGAGGTACAACATATGCCATATGAATAGTCACTTTTCCATCGGTGATGTCAAAATTTTCTCTCATCGACTGCACGTCTTCAATAGCCTTCAAAAGTTTGGAAGAAGTTATTTCTGCAGGTGTGCTAAATTCGAGACATACAGGCGAGTTCAAACTGTCGTGATACATAGATAGGCTCAAACGACCTCGAACTTTGACTTGGCAATGACATTTGAGTTTCTCTAACAGTGAGTCAAGTAGATCCGTAATGAAACCTGATACTTCCTCGGCTGGAATGTCAGACGCAAAGTCTTTAAATTTCACTGTGTAGGTGTAAGTTGTCGTTCTAAATTTTCTCGAGGTCGCTGTCTGAGTCATTTGGATGCTAAAATACTCCTTTAGGTCTATTGAATCCTTTCCCTTCTTGAACGCACTTTGCTGTGACGGTATGGTGGTGAAAGAGGTCAATGATGTTTGTTCCTTCTCTTTTTTTTTTCTGCGTAGAGTTATTCATCTTTCTCGTCGCTTGTCCTCGCAATGAAGTGTCGTTCTTGGAAGTTGTCCCTTTTTATATGCTGACCAATATCGATGTGACCGTACGGCAACGTAAAGTGATTGGGAAGTCTCAAAAAATGTCACATTTGTCACGGAATCGTGACTTGGAACACCAATGCTACATACAAAAATACCAACCCCAACAAGAGAAAAGGATGGTCACAAGAAGAAGAAAGGCAATTTCATCTTTTTCGATTTCTAATGCATGCAAGAGACCAGTATTCACATTCCTAATTTCTGCGTAGCTCATCGAGCGTGCGAGAAGTGCATTCAAGAACCTATCTTCAGTCATTGCCCTCACTGCAGCAAGATTCCTGGAGGACGGGAAAAAATATTTCGGGGACCGAACACGCTAGCCGATTTCGCCCGATGGGTCTTAGACCCCATCGACAAGACGTGGAGCCAAGAGGACATCGAACGTTATGGAGATTGTCATCGTCATGCCACGGTGATGGCTCACAATTTCTCCGGATACGATGGACAGTTTCTTCTCAGATACTATACGGAACATGGCACCAAGCGTCCTAAAGTCACTTTGAACGGAGCCAAAATCATTTTCATGCAAATGGGACAAGTACAGTTTAAAGATTCGATGAGTTACTTGGCTATGCCTTTGAGTCGAATGCCTAAAACGTTTGGAATGACAGAAATGGCTAAAGGGTACTTTCCACACTTTTTCAATATGGAAGCCAATCAACACGCCGTTCTACCCCATTTGCCTGAGGCTCATTATTACGACCCTGACAACATGCGTACGAACAACGAGAAGCTTTCTACGCTTGGTACCAGGCTCACGCCTCTGACCCTTTCGACTTTCAGGAAGGAATGCTAAAGTATTGTCGTTCCGACGTGGACATTTTACGACGTTGCTGTGGAAAATTTCGAGAACTGTTCATGGAACACGGAGGGGTCGATCCTTTGAAGGAAGCTTGCACCATTGCCAAAGCGTGTTCCTTAGTGTACCGGCAACGGTTCATGCCTGAAAACACCGTGGCTGTCATCAGTCCTCAAACGACCAACTATGTCAAACGTCAATACTCGGTCAAAGCCCTACGCTGGTTACATTACTTGTGTGACAAGGAAGACAAATGGATTCAGCATGCCCGCAACGGAGGGGGCGAAAAGATCATCGGAACGAATTCGGTCGTTGGCTGGGACTTAGATCGTGTACGAGTTTAACGGTTGCTTATTTCACGGATGTCCCGTCTGTTACCCTGACCGTGGCACTAAAAATCAGTTTTTACAACGAACCATGGAAGACTTGTACCAGGACACTTGTCAGCGACGCCTAAAGTTAGAACAGCAAGGATACCAAGTGGTGGAAATGTGGGAACACGAATACGATCACCGTTTGAAAACCGATCCCGAATTTAAACGTGTCGTGGAAAGTTACCAGTGGGTGGACCCCCTGAACGCGAGGGATAGTTTGTACAGAGGAAGGACCAATGCCACCTGTTTGCTGTACCAAGCCGACGAAGAGAAAGGAGAAGAAACCAAATACTTGGACGTGTGTTCGCTGTATCCCTACCTGTGCAAATATTGTCACTTTCCTGCAGGACACCCACAATTGCTAACGGAACACATCGACCTGAAAAAACATTCGACAATACGAAGGCTTGATCAAGTGCAAAGTTTTGCCTCCCACGGACTTGTACCATTCCGTCTTACATCACCATTGTCAAGGCAAACTGATGTTACTTGTGCCGAAACGTGCAACCAAGATCAACCTTGCCAGCAGTAGTGAATGGGGCCACCCTAGGGACAATTGGAAATAGCATTACAGACCCCCCCTGGGCCACTCTAGGGACAAGGGGAATTAACATGGGGAATAGAGTTTGGGCTTGTCTAGAGACAAGGGGAATTGAACATGGGGAATAGAGTTTGAGCTTGTTTAGGGACAAGGGGAATTTAACATGGGAGAAAAAAAACTACTACTTTAGGGACAAAGGGAATTGAAGATGGGATTTTTTTAAAAATGTTTTAAAAAAAGGGGTAGGCAATCGAAAGTCTATCTCCTTTCGAAACCTATGAGTGGCCCTGAAAATGGCCTTTGGGTTTCTTCTGCTTCTAATTTCTTCTATTTCTCCACCAACTTCTTATTTTCTCTCCTACACTCTTTCTCTTCTTCACTTTCTTTTCTTCCTTTTTTTTTCTTCTTTCTTCTCCTCCTCCTCTTCTTTCTTCCTCTTCTCATTTTCTTCTTCTTTTTCAATTTTTTCATTCCATGCTCTTATCCTTATCCTTTCCTCTTCATCCTCCTTCTCCTCCTTTATTTCTTTCATCACAGCACTTATCATTTCCTTTAATTTTCTTAAGTTGTTAATCTCCATCTTCACTCGATTGGGGCTATAAGAATAGTGATCTTGATTTAGCCTCACTAGCATTTGTTCCATCATGCCCAAATTGTCCAGGACGTCTTGCAATGTTTGCATTTTATTGAGGTGGTTTGAAGCCATCTTCTCTGTAGAATGGTTTGAACGACGAATACTGTGGGTTCTTATAGTGAAAGCGCGGACGTGATGGAAAACATGCCCCTAAGACATAAAATTGATATTACCTAAATCATAACCAAACAACGCGCGGACGTGAAGGAAAACATCCCCTACTTTTCTCATTTCATATGATCTACTATCCACATACGTGAACCAGCAATAAACTAACCCCAAATCTACTATTTACACACGCAAAACATTAAAACTAAATCCATAATCTACTATGTACACAATCGTACGTGATCGGTCACAAAACCTAAACTATACTCTCCACATACGCTAAGAAACAATAAACAAACCCATAATCTACTATTCACACAAACGTATGTGATGGCTTACAAACACAAACACACAAACACATACCCTTACACTATGAAAAAAAGAGTCAGTGTTTATATTCATACTACTCTACCTACACACATTGACAAATCGATTGTTATTTCCTTTCTAGAGTATTGGGTAGCCCTGAAAAGGGCTGTTTTTTTTTTTAACTCCATGACACCTGGCTAATGATTGCACCTTCCAGGCCTGGCACCGCACACACATCTTCTTCCCCAGTCACTTTTCACTCGTTTTGGGGGAAGAGCAGAGGCGGAATAAGTAGCTTCAGAATCCCAATTTTCTGTCTCTGGGATTCTGAAATTTCCTCTCTCCTCTTCTTTGTTTCTTCCCTCCTCCTCTTCTTTGTTTCTTCTCTCCTCCTCTTCTTTGTTTTTTCTCTCCTCCTCTTCTTTGTTTCTTCTCTCCCCCTCTTTCATCCTTCCCTCTTCTACTAGGGCCTCTGCAGCCAGCTCATTCACTATACGCCTGGCATATTCCAGGTGTACATGAAGTTCAAGCAGTTTTTCTAGTCTGGTGTTCATTCTGGTGGTGTTGATGAATCAACAAGGGTAGCTAGACTGCCGAACGAGTTTCAATTTATACTGAAAGCGCGGACGTGAAGGAAAACATCCCTCTGAAACATAAAATTGATCTTACCTAGATCATGACCAAACAACCCGCGGACCTAAAAGAAACACTCACTTTTTTATACTACCGATCACTATTCTAAAAACTTTTATTAAACAAATAATATACTATCACATACGCAAAGCAATTCAATCAAACCCCAAATCTACTCTCCCCACACGTCAAACACCAAAAAAACCCATGATTTTAATCTACTATCCACACCAACGTACGTGAGCATTTACAAACACATACACTCACACTATAAAAAAATAGTCAGTGTTTATATTCACACTACTCTACCTACACACATTGGCAAATCGATTGTTATTTCTTTTCTAGAGTATTGGGTAGCCCTGAAAAGGGCTGGGTTTTTTTTGTTTGCTATGGCAATCATTTAGTTTCTAAGAATGCGACGTCCTCTGAGGATAGACTTTCTGACGATAGGTCTGCTTCTTCGGAAAGAGAAGAAGAACTCTTTGGTGTCGATACGACAATCGACAAAGCCTCTCTCAGGTTCAGGTTCCTGCTGCTGCTGCTGTAGTTGTTGTTGTTGCTGTTGCTGCTGTCTCTGAAGTCTGTACTTCTCTGTCTATTCTTCTTTCTCACTGTTCACTTCTTCTCTGAAGAGCTCTTCTATCAGGTCTTCAGTGACTTTTAGCATTCTCACATTCTCTATCTCTTCTGGCTTCGGTATCAGACTGTGTCTGACCCTATGCAAATTCACGTAGGCTTCGTTTAGCTTAGACAGTTTGGAGCACATCTTCGTAGGAGGATGAGTCGACAATGGATGGTGAGACTGGAAACTGCCCCGGTTTTAAAGTCAAAGCGCGGACGTGAAGGAAAACATCCCTCTACGGTTTTCGAGCCGCAATGTTCAATGAGTGTCATGAGAGGGATAGTAAGAAGTCAAAGAGCAGCAATCAAACATTCTTATAGCCAAGCAAAAGGCAAAGGCATTTTTTTTTAAAACACAACATTTTTTATTCAAAAATCACTTAACACTAACCAACAACTCTAACATTTTTTAAATAATAATCCAACCATATAACATCAAACATTTTTTTTTTCAAATCACAAACATTTTTTCAATTCACACTCTACTTTAAACAGGGCTGACAACGCTGTAAATGAAATTGTGATTTCCACCTTTGGAAGTCATTAGGCCATTGATGGACACTACGTTTCCTAGCTTGAGACAAAAGATAAGCATACTGGTCACAAAACCATCGATCTACTTTCACATCGTTTCTTGAAGAAGAACGAGGATCAAAATGAGTCACTAAATCTTCTAAGGAATAGCCCAGGCTGCGATGATGCAGAAAAAACACACAGTACTGTCCACACACCAAGGAATCTGTGCCTTGTAATTTCACATTATTGAATCGGGTGGTCTGAGCATTTCTTCTCATAAAGTCAATGATATCGTCTTCCAAAGGGGGCAATCCGTACGAATCAAAATATTCCACACATCCTTCTTGAGAAAAGTAAACGGCTACCCAGTGGGTTCCTGGGAGATGACTGTCGTCCGTGTTGATGACATAAGCTAGATGGTCTTGAGGTTTGCGATGAGGGAGTTCATCTTTAGCACAGACGACAGGATTCCAAGAAGCCGTGTACGAACTGTGGTTCAAAAGGTAATAACGTTCCCAGGTATCCATGTTTTGTGTGGTTTTTCTTCACAGGTAATAATAAGTCATCAATTCGATCCTGACTTTTTGCTTGAAAATGTCTGACAAATAACCGTTTCTTCGTTTCGTCTCCTCCCTTTGATTCAGGAGAGCTTCGATACGATCGATCTCCTGAGTGGTTAATGGTGGACAAGAATGTTCACGCAAGTCTTTATACCACTGGTGCAACACGACTTCGTCCGAGATGAGACTCCAAGCTTCGTCCAGATACTCGTCCAATTTTTCTTCTTGACTCAGCATCAGGCATTTATCGTGTTGAATTTGACTGGGATGATCGTTTTGACATCCATAGCAATCTTTCTTGATCAATTCCGTCATTTTTTCGACCAAGTGTTTGGTAAAACAGGAGACTAAATGGGCTTCTTGTTCTGGCCATCTTGACTTCATCATGACAACTTCTTCGTCTTTGTCTTGAGATTCTTCTTCCCCGGTCTCCTCACATTCCATCTCCAAAGTTTCTCCACTAGGTAAAGAGGGATAACAGTCTTCCATAGCTTCTAATAATCTAGAATGACTTCTCTCAAACTGTTGATTTCTATCGTATTATCGAATTCTGCATACAGAATAACGTTGACTGCCTCTGTCAGCTCTTTTGCAAACTGAAGTTCCACACGAATCTGGCCAGATTTTATAGGGTGAAAATGTCCCTCATCGCTGCCTTGGTCTGGAGTGAAATCGAAAGCCCACAAAGCATAGCCTCCTGCGTAATCTTCTTACGTAATGCCGTGACTGGTGTTGGTCCCTAATTGTCCGGTGGCTTCATACAGGGACAAGTACGATCTCAAGTAATTCATTTTGTCGTCACTAAAGTCCGGTTCGAAAGGTCGGGTACACAAGGTCTTGCCATTGCGACTGACTTCGATTTTCTTCACCTTAAAGTGTTTAAACTTAAAAGGATTTTTCAGTGAAGGCTCCGTTGAAGGCTGAATTCTTGACCATACCAAGGATTAAACGCTTGGGTAACTGTCCTTGAAACAGATGATCTTGGATCATGGAATGTTGGTTAGCGGGAATGGTGAACGTTTTCACTTCCACACGTCATATGGGATACTTGGCGGTCGTTCTGCTCAACGTCTGACTGATGTCGTTTCCTACTGTAGGTAACACTTCCACGCGTCGTACGTAGAGTTTGGCCTCCTCGATTTTGCTTTTGGGATTGACGACAGCACTATCAGCCATCAAATGGAAAGCGGTACTGCTACGATTCAGTCTCAAGCGAACATCTACCCCGTTTAGCAAATATTTTTCTTGCAACCACATGTCCAAATGCAAACGATCCATCTGTTCTAAAATCTTTCCATATAATATTTTGTTTCTTCGTTATATAAATCCCTCATTGCTATCTTTTGATTTGGGGTCATTACTAAGACCTGTTTGATCAAATTCGCCCGCTTCGTCAGGTTCCCATACCACGCAGGCATTGAGATGGGTGTTCTTGGCATCTATTCCGTACGTCATAAGATTTTCCAGGTAGGCACGGTAAGGGTAAGTATCCATGCTGCTACTGACCAGTTTGTTATTCAAGTACAAATCCACTGAGCTGAACAAGGAATGCATGAAATTGTTGACGGGAGCTACTGCTTCATCGTCTATAGCACCTCCAGTCTTATCTAGAATTTTGACTTTCAGGTACAAGTAACTGCTATTCAGATCGATGTAATCTTCGGGCTGTCCTTTGATTTCAAACTCGATGGGAGCGGAATCGGTCAGTGAGGAGACGGGGTGAAATTCCACCCACTGGGATTCTTGCATGGTCGTCATCGTGGGGGGGCATGGCAAACAGGTCCAGTTCCGTCTTGGAACAAGCGCAAGATTCTCGGTGCATCATTTTTTTTGTCTCTTTTCTCAATAATCGAAAACGTCTAAGTCTCGAACGGTTCTTCTTTTCTTGGCCTTTCTCGCTTGAAGTCTGGTGAAAGGGTGTTTTCTTCGTCGTCTCTTTCTGCCTTGTCCTTGCTGAATGCCTGACTCGGTAGCGTGCAGGGCATTTATAAGTGTTTCGCGTCGGCCCAAAAGGTCTTTGCCCGCTTGCAGCAAGACATTTTTGCCTGCCCTCATGAAGGCATCTTTGGAGTTTTGTTTGTCGATGATGACATTTTGGAGAAATTCTTTGCCTTGCGTCAGTGCCGCATCTTTCAAGGCGTGCAATCCGCGTGTCACCATCGGTTTCAACACCGGGGCTACCGAACGAAAGGCCGATTTTAACATATCTCCTAAACCGTGTCCTCGCTGTCGAGCAACCCCTCGGTACACTGGATACATGACTTACGAGTCGTGAGAGAACCGTTTTCGAAAATGGAGTTTCACCGTGACTTTTCCTTTGGTGAATGGAATATTTTGTCCCAGATCTCCTTTTATAGCAATGTTGACCGTGTCCAAATCCGACTTGCTGACGGGTAAATAGTGAGGATGTACAAATTCGCGGTGGACGAGATAAGTGTTTCCACCTTCCTCGTCAGTGGCCGTGGCAGAATTTACTTTGAATGGAATGACACGCAGTAACGGCACGGAGGTGTGTCCCACCACGTTGTACTCCACCACATCGGAGTACACGAAGATCAAATTCAGTCCCTGGTTCAGTTCTCCCAGGAAACGAAAGTACCTTGCAAAATGCCCGTTGTTGTCAATCTCTGCTTTCTCTATCTTTTTGGTCTGCTTATCCGTGACCAAATTGAGGTCTCCACCCAAAATGTCATATAATTCAGGGCAAAATTTAATACGTATGCTTTTGTCCTCACTTTCAAATTTGATGAGTAGACGGTGAGACACTTTGTGGTACTCAATGGTGACACGTTTTTTTTAGTCCAGTCAGAACTTTGTCAAATGTTGCATAGAATTTGTCAGCGATGGCCTCCACCAGATGTTGACCACTAAAATAATGGCCTGAGTTAATTTTAAAGTGATAAATGTAAAAAGGAGGAGAAGTGTCACTCCTGCGGGGTAATGGGTCCTTCGCAAGAAATGATCTGTGTTGAGGAGTGTTCGTCATGGTTTGCTGCACTGTTGGGTCCAGAATTTCGTCGTCAAAAGTGTTTTGAGTTTCAGTGATGTTTTTGATTTGTGTTGGGTGAATCTTTTCTACCAAAGCCGCTTCCCAATGGGCTTCGTGATCTAAGGGGATGGCCTCAGGTAATTTGGCCGTGTAACAGCACAACGTGTTGTGGGGAAACACCTCCATGGAACTGTCACTGGGTAAGGTTAAGTAAAATTGATTTTGGTGACTCATAATTCCAGAGATCTGTGGCTGTCCGAGGGGTTACTGGACGTTAGAGGCGTGTCTCCGCCCAGAATGGGGTTCTGGTTGTGGCTGTTGTTGGAGTGGTGACTGCCACTGGCACTGGACACAAGGTCCCCGTGGTTCCCGTTCGAAGAGAATTTCAGGGAGGGATTAGGAAGCAGGCAACCGATGCAACTGATGATTATAAAATAGTCCACAATTGTTTGTCTCCTTGTTGCAAACTCAGATTGGCAATGGCTGCCCCGATGACACAATACACCACGAAGGTTTGGCAGAAAAAGACGATTTGCGTTCTAGGCACACGTTCTCCACACCACACCCACAAAGGTTGTTTTTGTAAATCTTGCACAGAAGAACTAGGTGAAGGAGTGGTCGACGTAGCTGTGTCTGTGTGAAAGGACATGATGGTCACTTCTTTTTATAGTCGATGACTTGCGAAGCGTCGATCCAAGAATCAAAACTGGGTGGATATCCTTTCCAACGTACTTTGACTTCTTTGACACGTCGTTTGCCCACTTTACGGGTTCTGCGTTCGAGAATGCTTTCGATGTCGTACACGTCGTCTTCTTTTTTGGTGACACGTTGTAACTCGGGCAAATAAAACGTTCCTTTGAGCACTTCTCCGTTCATGTCTTCCAATTTATAGACGGCAGGATGATAGCCATACACTCGTCCAGTGACACGAAACAATTCGGTCGTCCAGTTAGGTAAGTAACCTTTGTCGAAAGTGCGTTTGGTTTTGCCAATGCGCACCCAATCTCCTACGACCAACTCTCCACTTTTCTTGGGGACAGCCCTCGTCGGGGACGTACCAAATAGGCGCTCAAACACCAACACTTCGTTGTCGGGAGTCACGTCTTGCGGGGCACGTCCGATGCTTCGATGGTAAGATTGGTTGTACGCTTGCACCAGGTGCGGTAAGATGTCGATGTACTTCAGAGTGTGGTGATGCGTAAAATATTTCCACATGCGTTCTTTCAAAGTGCGTTGAAAACGTTCCACGATGCTGGCTTTGGTTTCGGGATTCTCAGTGGTAAAGAAATGAATGTCACGTTTCTTTAATTCTTTTTGGAAAGCTTGGTTCAGAAATTCGGTGCCTTTGTCCGTTTGCCATCGAAGAGGGTGACGACCGCTTTGTTTCAACACTCGTTGCAGGGCTCGCACTAACTCGCTACTCGATTTGGAAGTCAAGGGCACGACCCAGGCAAATTTCGAAAAGACGTCGATGACACAAAACAAATATTTGTAGCCAGGATTGTAGCTGGCCAAATGAGAGACATCGGAAATCTTGCGTCGAATGGGTTTGTGCAAAGTGTAGGTAGCTTGTTCTTGTAACCATCGTTGCACTTGACGTAAACGGAGACTTTTCAGTAGAGTTTTGGCAGCACGATACAATTTTTGAACTCCTGCGTAACCTGCAGGATTGGAGGGATCGTAGTAAATGCTGGCTAACACTTTTTCCATTTTTTTTGTGTTTGTGTTAATAAGACACCCACTCTTGAAGGATGCTACTCTTTTTCTCTTGGGGTATTTTCTTGGATTGCAATGCTTTGCGTGTGCGACCGGCAATAGGTGTCGAGGAGGAGGAGGAAGATGTGTGAACAGGGGATATCGGTTCTTGTTTCACTTCTGTCTTCACTTCTGTCTTCACTTTCTTTTTCTCTTGTGATGAAGAAGGGGTGGCCATCATCTTTTTAATCCATCCAATTCTGGAGGTAGGTGGTGTTGTTAACTTGCGTACATTTTCTGGTGGAGTTAGAAACCCTTCTTCTTCTTCTTCTCCTTTTTCTGTCTTGGTCACTGGTACTGGTACTGCTACTGGTACTGGTGATGGTGCTGGACTTTTCATCAAGGTCTTAAAATCTTTCAGAGTGGATAGAGCTGTTTCGTCTAAAGCTTCCTGGTGAAAGAGTTGCAGTCGTTGCAAGAGTTCATCCATCAAGGACTGCAATTCGTGTTGTAACTGGGACATCTCGCTCAAATGGGGATTGGGAGGTAAATGCGGGGTGCGTTGTTCTTGCCAACGATGGCATTCCAGCCATCGTTTGTAAGGCACTAAAGGTAGTTTTCGTCCTTCCATGGGGTTGTCAGGGGTCAAATTTAAGATCTTGGGACTTCCGAGGGCCTTTTTATCTTGCTCCCACCAGTCCTCCCAACATGGTTCCCAAGACTCCTTTCAGTAATGGGCCTAACAAGAAGGGTAAAATGCCTCCACGTTGGACCAACATCTTCTTCTTTTGACGAATGGGAATTTTCTTTTGAACCATTTGGCGAAGAACGTGACGATGTTTACCTAAGCATTGTTTCTGGTGTTTGGATAAAGGGAGCGTGGCTTTCAAGACGTTCAAACAACATTCGCACACGGTATCGATGACCTCTTTGGAGGCTGTTTGAATGAGTTTTTTTCGTAGGGGTGGAGAAGCTTTGGACAGGACAGATAACATGTCCCCATGTTTGACTAAACGAGGAGCCAGTCCTTTCCTTTTCTTTCCTTGGGGTTTAGAAGAGGGATGCTTTCTGGAGGGTGACATCTTTGAGTCTTCAGCACCAAAAACACTGATACCCCCGACTTGGTCACAGGCCTTTTTTATACTGGAACGCGTCGCCACTGATTGTCTTTACGTCGTATCAAACTTCAGGACAGGCATGACACGTCGTGCAGGGGTACGCAACGGACTAAATCGAGCCAGTTCTTGCTTGGACAAATCCAGTAAACTTTGTAACATGCCTGATCTTTCTTGAACTTTGATTTTGGGAGAAGGTACTTTGTGAGCAGCAGCCACTGCCACTAAATTGGAGGGTCCTGCCACTGGGGAAGTTCTTCTTGGGGTCATCAACGGAGAAGTTCTTGGTGTGATCAACGTCTCCAAGTACTCTTCAGTTCTTGGTGTCATCAACGGAGAAGTGGATGAACGTCAGGCTGCCGGAGACGCAATCACTGCCGTGGCAGGTCGTGGTTTGCGAGTGTAAGGTTGCGTCCTGGCCGAAGTGCCTCTCTTGTGAGTAGTTTTCTTTTTCTGGGGACTTTTTCTCTGTTTCTTTTTCTGAGGGCTTCTTTTCTTTTTCCGGGGTGGTGGTGTCTGGTAAGAGGAGGGTCCCGCCACTGGAGAAGTTCTCCTTGGGGACCTGGTCTTTTTCTTTTTCTTCTTGGAGCTTCGTTTGACTTTTTTCTTGGGGAGAAGTTTGGGGGCATTAGGATCCCATCTTAAGAGAGAGCGAATGATGACCCCTCCTAGAGTACCGCTCCCTCCAGGTTTCAAAATGATTTGTTTTTTTGGTTTGAGTGTCGATGCGGGGATCGACCAGTTGGACCAAAGCGACTTTGTTTCGTTCAAAAAAGCGTTTGGTTTGATGAGGAATCTGAATGATCCCTTGGAGTAATTGACGTGCCGTCACCGTGAACCATCGTAAGACTTCTTTGAGACTAGCTTCTAAGACACGACCTCGTATTTGTGGATTTTTTTCTCGACTGATGCCATACAAGGCACGAATCAATTTGACGGGAAGATGCGACTGAAGGGTCGTCATGTTGACGTTGTGTGAGACAGGCGAAAAGGGTCTGAGGTTTTTATAGATTGTTTTGTGGAGTGAAATTAAGTCGAGGAAGGAGACGTGTACAAGACAGGCCCTCCGTCTTGGCACCAGTGGTGAAACAAGTGGGTACGAAATCGCAAATCATCGGGGGTCGTATGTTTCAAATCGACGAGTAAATAGGCGTGTGGCGTTTGAGTGGCATCGTCGTACGCCTGAGTCAGCCAAGGCGTTCCTAACTGTTTGGCTAAGACTTGCACTTGCGATTTATCTCGAGGGCTTTTAAACAAGACCACGTAATGCGCATTGAGACTGATGGTGCGATGGGCTTTACTTTGTTGAAACAAATTTTGGGTGATGTAAACGACACTGGCATTACGGTGATGCCCTTTGCGCGTGAACCACAGTTTAATTTCTTCTTCGTCTTCTCCTAACATGTCGTCAAAACTGACCAAATGGGTTTGACGGGAGTCAGAGACGATGCCGTCGTCTTCTTTAGGAATGCCTTCCACAAACACGATGGAATCGCCTTGACTTTCTCGCAAGAGGCTGTACGCCGATTGCCACTCTTTGTAACACCACACGATCCGTTGAGGGGGTAGATCGATCAAATGATGTTTATGTTCGATCAAACGTTTGACGAATTCGGTTTTGCCTGAACCGCTAGGTCCAGCAATGAGCATGTTAAAGGGATGGCGAAGATACAAAGCCTCCCAACTGGCACGATCTAAGTGTTCGTCGATGACTTTGACAGTAGAGGAAGAGGGAGCAGAGACAGCAGTGGTAGCCATAGTGTCAGGAATGTCACTTGTGACACGAAAACAAACAAGACGAGAGTTTATATACTTTTTTCAGAACACGTTTATTGAATGTTTTAAACATGAATACGAAAGACAAAAATACATAAAAGCCAAAGGCTTAAGTACAAGGATAAAAGGCACATGGTAACCATTAACGTGGAATAAACACAAGTGTCTGTACAACATGTTTTGGGTAAAGTTCTGACCAGTTCTATAGGGGGTAAGGTCACACAAGTGTCCTCCCGAAAGTGTCTTTCAGACCTGTCCACGACAGTCCCGTCCTGGGTGACGGGTTCTTCTGGCACCGTCACTAACACTGGTTGAAAAGTAACTTTTTTCCTTGAACAACTCTCGTGCATACTGGGCCACTTCTTGGGTCCAAGCCTCAAAATCCCATTCTTTCCAGGCACGGACATCTGTCCAATGGGGCTGTAAGTCACAAGCTACACACACATCGTTATACACGTCTTGGGTAGCTAAAAGTTGACGAAACTTTTTTTCCCGTAGAGGTCGAGAAGTATCCAGATGAAAACGCAAGGCTTTGAGCAAAAGGAGTTTTTCGTGACCATTTAAGGCCATGGGGGGTATGGTAAGTACTGTTCGTAAAGAGTCCACAAAGAATCGGCTGGTAAACGAAATCCTAGAAAACAAGTCACTAAGACACACACCACTTGTCGACCCAAATTGAATGGATACAGTTCTTGTAATAATCGATGGTAATGATCCACGGTTTGAATATGGTCACTGAGTTCCTTCCACAGAATCTGTTCAATCACTTGTGACATAAGCCGTGGCATGGATTCCTGTTTTTATGCTATCTTTTTTTCGGAAGTAATACACGTACATTCTACCGAGACATTTTCGTTCTCCAGTAGGAAATCTAGAATACTGTAACCTACAGTTCAAACTTCGATTCGAAGTTTTCTCTTCTACTAAGCAGATTCCACGTAACATATGTTGGTAATCCTTTAAGTCGTCTTCCTCAATGCGTTGCTCTAGGTGAATCTCGAAGTAACCAAAATGATGAACATTTCGTTCATTCACTAACTCACTAACAAGGTCTGACCACTGAAACAATTTCTGACGAATCAGTTCTCTTATACCATTCAGGTACCAGTCGTTAAAGATCTGGTGATGTAACGGATGCAACTGTTCTTTACGTTTCACTAGTATTTTCACCAGCTCTCGGTAAATCCTTTCTCTCAACTCCACAGGCAAAGCACGAATGTTCTCTTGTAAAGTATCCATGAATAGGTCAGTCCGTACAATTCACAATCTTCTCCTAGAGCAAAAGTAATCCACATAGTGAGTAATTTCTGGACACTGCCATGCAGGGTAACGTCCAAGAATGTCACTGAACTCTTTTGATGGAAACGGTGTAGAGTAATACAATAGGACGAATGCACACTTGACCCAAAGAAATATAACACACTGGTTGACTTTTTCCACTTTCCTCTTGTGGATTTCTCGGCACAAAAGTTCTACAGTCACCCATTGAGATTTCACTCCGGCAATTCTCTGCCAAACTTCCTTGTAAATCTTCTCTTGCAGTTCTTTAGGTAATGATTCAATATCGTTTTTGAAATGAAGTTTAAATACTGGTCTCGTTGATGTCCAACATTTGACTCCTAGCCAAACTGGTTTCTTCTTCTTCGTCAACGACATGGTAAGTTACTTTAATGTCTCGGTCCTACGAAGGGTAAGTAATGACAATTCGTTGACCATCGAGCATGTTCTACGTAGGCCGAATCTTGCGGTTCCCAGTGGTGAAGTGACACACCGCAACTGAAGCACTTGACTTTATCTCCTTCCCCCAAGTAGAAAAATCCGGCTCTGGCTAATTCTTCGGGGGTCGGTCCTCCCAGATACTTAGGCCATTTTCCTTTGAACGATTGAAGACGATTTTCAAAGTCACAGTATTCCGACAAACGCACAGAAAACGAATATTCGTCTTTCACAGGTTCGTTTCGATGAGGGTTGGGTGACATGGACAGGAGTTTGCTCAGAGCTGGATGACATCCGTAGGGGGGTAGACGTGAAGGTGAACATTCCCCTTTAAAACGAAACCCAGTAAAATGTACAAGAGGACGAGCGGCATCGCTTTCGCATCCCTCAGGTTTGACACGCACAGCATCCCTTTCCATGATAGGGGTAGTGAGAACAAAGTTCCCACGATGCTTTACGGCATCGCTAAGGTCACAACGTACAGCATCGTACCCATCTCAAGGCTCACAATCGCATTCCACTTCAGAAGTCTCACACTTGAAGTGTTCCTGTCTGAACTTGTTCTGTGTTTCTCTGAAAGTATACATCTTGTTCGCTTGGTCTTGGTAGTCACAATGAACTATCGATCTTGCCTAGGGTTCCTTTCTATATACAGACCAATACCGACGTGTCCATACGGTAAGGTGAAATGATTGGGAAGTCGCACTCGCTTCTGGTACACGATTTGATAGACTTTTTCCAAGGGCCGACTGACGATGTGGTGAGTGGGTAAACGTACAATCTTGTTCGGTTGATAGGTGGTCACTTTAAAGTGTTCATCCTGTCCCGATTCCAAGGCTTCTTTCAGTACCCCAAAGTTCACCACTCGACTGGTACGATAATTCAGAGTCAATCCTTTCACTTTGCACGTCGTGTGCACTTCTCCTTGTTTGTCACGGTATTCGTAGCCGTAATTTTTGGGACTGCCACTGACGAAACTTAGAATCTTGTCGTCGGGATGCTCGTCTGTCCAGGCTCCTAAACGGTCTCCTTCGATGTTAGGGTGATGTTGAATCGGGTGATGGATGTAAATGCAACTGTCCGTGTCAAAGTACAGGACGCGTTCTTCTAACAGTTCTAAAGCTTCGTACAATTTTAAGCGAGCATGGGCTGTCACGTAAGCCGCAATGATGACATTTCCAAAAGGGTCGTCTTGTACAAAGTCCAGATGTTCTTCGTAACTGACCAAGATCAAATCCTCGCGAACGACGTCCACGTGTTTCATGTATTTGGTTTTGTCGTGAATCATCTGGAAGTAGCGGGAAGGTTCTGTCAAATATTCCGTCTTGGGTAAACACGGACGTTGTGCCATTTTTCCCCACAAGCAATTTAACATCACTTTGGCAAACGATCGCCTGCCTTCGTTTTTCTCGATGTGGTCTAAAGAGATGCCTTCTTGTTCATAGTATTTCTCTTTGAATGTCTTTTCGTCTTCGGGAGTGTGACACCAGGAAGGATAGCCGCTGGCTTCTTGCTTCAGTTTCAAAAAGGCATCCACGTAGTCGGCGAAAATGCCTTTCTGCGTGGGGTCACCCTTGTGGTATTGTTGTGTCTTGGGAAAGTCACAAATTTCGTACACTTCTAACAGTTGATATCCCATGTCCAGAGCTTTGAACAATTCCACGGTAACCCACGTCCCCGTCAAGGCACGTTCTTCCTGGGTGTGCTGACAAGGCTGATCTTGGTTGCACGTTTCGGCACAAGTACGGCACAAAGGAAACATCAGTTTGCCTTGGCAATGGTGAGGTAACACGGGATGGTACAAGTCCGTGGGAGGCAAGACTTTGTACTTGATCAGACCTTCGTATTGTCGAATGTTTTTCAGGTCGATGTGTCCCGTCAGCAATTGTGGGTGCCCTACAGGAAAGCGACAATATTTGCACACGTAGGGATAAAACGAACACACGTCCAAGTATTTGATTTCTTCTCCTTTCTCTTCGTCGGCTTGGTACAGCAAACAGGTGGCATTGGTCCCTCCTCCGTACAAACTATCCCTCGGGTTCAGGGGGTCCATCAGCTTGTAACTTTCCACGAGGCGTTTAAACTCGGGATCGGTTTTCAAACGGTGATCGTATTCGTGTTCCCACATTTCCACCACTTGGTATCCTTTCTGTTCTAACTTTAGACGTCGCTGACAAGTGTCCTGGTACAAGTCTTCCATGGTTCGTTGTAAAAACTGATTTTTAGTGCTACGATCAGGGTAACAGACGGGACATCCGTGAAATAAGCAACCGTTAAACTCGTACACGATCTTGGGGTTTTCTAAGTCCCAGCCATCTAGCGAATACGTTACGATGGTCTTTTCACCCCCTCCGTTGCGGGCATGCTGAATCCATTTGTCTTCCTTGTCGCACAAGTAATGTAACCAGCGTAGAGCTTTGACCGAGTATTGACGTTTGACATAGTGGGTCGATTGAGGGCTGATGACAGCCACGGTGTTTTCAGGCATGAATCGTTGTCTGTACACTAAGGAACACGCTTTGGCAATGGTGCAAGCTTCTTTCAAAGGATCGACCCCTCCGTGTTCCATGAACAGTTCTCGAAATTTTCCACAGCAACGTCGTAAAATGTCCACGTCGGAACGACAATACTTTAACATTTCTTCCTGAAAGTCGAAAGGGTCAGAGACGTGAGCTTGGTACCAAGCGTAGAAAGCTTCTCGTTGTTCGGTACGCATGTTGTCGGGGTCGTAATAGTGAGCCTCAGGTAAATGGGGTAGAACGACGGCGTGTTGATTGGCTTCCGTATTGAAAAAGTGTGGAAAGTACCCTTTAGCCATTTCTGTCATTCCAAACGTTTTAGGCATTCGACTCAAAGGCATGGCCAAGTAACTCATCGAATCTTTATACTGTACTTGTCCCACTTGGATGAAAATGATTTTGGCTCCGTTCAAAGTGACCTTTAGGACGCTCGGTGCCTTTTTCCGTATAGTATCTCAAAAGAAACTGTCCATCGTATCCGGAGAAATTGTGAGCCATCACCGTGGCACGACGATGACAATCTCCGTAACGTTCGATGTCCTCTTGGCTCCACGTCTTGTCGATGGGGTCTAAGACCCATTGGGCAAAATCGGCTAACGTGTTCGGTCCTCGAAAGATTTTTTCACGCCCTCCGGGAATCTTACTGCAGTGAGGGCAATGACTGAAGATAGGTTCCTGAATGCACTTCTCGCACGCTCGATGAGCCACGCAGAAATTAGGAATGTGAATACCGGTCTCTTGCATACATTCGAAATCAAAAAAGAGGAAATTGCCTTTCTTCTTATGACCGTCCTCTTTCTCTGGTGGGGGTTGGTATTTTTGCACGTAGCATTGGTGTTCCAAGTCCACGTTGTGATGACAAATGTGACATTTTTTCTTTCCTGAACATACGTGTGCCTTGGCACTATTGGTACGTATGCCTTGTCCACACGTACGGCACAGTCTAAGCAGTTGACAAGCACATTTCTTCTGTGAACCTTGCGTCTTCAAATGTTGTTGGTAACAGGTAGGGCTGACAAACGTGCGCAGACAAGTTGAACAAGGCACTGTTCCTTGGCTCAGACGGGGTTGAGAGGCCAAACATCCTGAGCATTTCAATCCACAATGCTTGTGTTGCTCTCGATTGTTATAACCATGGTCACATTTCTCACAGTAATATCTGTATCCCAGGAATCCGGTGATACTGGTAATGGTATCGAAATGGTCATCGTGATAATAGACATGAATGTATTTTCCATCCTTAAAGTCTTGCCCTCGAAACAACAGAGGTCCACGCATTTCTTGAGGGTACACTTTCAAGGTGTAGCGTGGAGCTAGGACATCTTGCAATGTTTGCATTTCAGGAATGCCACAGGGTGTGTCTTTGGACAGTCCGGCTTGTTGCAACAGGAGTTCTGCTTCACTTCGTTGTTTGGCTCGGTCCGATTTTCGAATAATTTCCCAGGCTCTTTTCCATTCTACCGTGTCGTTCTTCTTGGCATAGGTTCGTCCCATCACGATATCCCTGGCTAAACACATCTGGTCTTGAGGGTTGTTAATTCGGACGAGACTTGTTTTGGTGTTGCGAAGCTCGTTCACCAATAACATCGTCCAGTCCCTTGAGGAGGAGAGTCGTGGGTCATGTCCAGTGTGGCTTTTCCATCGGTGATGTCAAACTGGTCATTAGATTGTTGTACGTGTTGAATTTTGTCCATGACTTTGGAAGTGGTCAATTCTGCAGGGGTGCTAAACTCGATCCAAACAGGGGATTTCAAACCGTCGTGTTGTATGGAAAGTCTCAAGCGATCGTCTTCTTTGGGTTGACATTGTCGCTTGAGTGTGGTGAGCAAAGAGTCCCACACTCCGGTGATGAACCCTTCTGCCTTCTCTAACGGTACTTCAGCCTTGAAATCTTTAAATTTCATCGCGTATTTGTAAGCCCTGGTTCTAAATTTTTTAGATGAGCGCTTTTCTGTCTCTCGAATGGAATAGTATTTTTCAGGGTTGACTAAGGGTGGGGAACTTTGTTTAGAGGGTTTGGATTCTGGTTCACTCATGTCCTCTTCAAAATCACTGGCATGAATTTGTGCCAAGACTTCAGCTCTGGTACGAGGCGATAGATCACGTTTCTGCCTCTTACTTTCTTCTTCTTCTTTCTTCTCAAATGAATTGGATCGTTTCATCTTGAGTGCAAAACGTCAAATGACTCAAGTTTAAACATCATAGACTAATTTATAGTCATGGCAGACCAGCGTATATAAAAAGGGTGCGTGTCTTGTCCTTTCACTATTCATTGTACTCTCAAACCGAGCACAACGATGGAAGAGACTACCCAGATGGAACGTTTCATCAGAGCTTTGCGAGGGGTCATTAGAAAATTCTCTTCAGACCAGCCGACGGACTGCTCTCCTTCCTTTCGAGATGAAAGTCAAAATACTTGCTATATCTGTCAGAAGAAAGGGCATTGGTCTTCCGAGTGTCCAGACCATCAAAAAAGAAAAAAAGGGGCTAGAAAAGATAAAAGTCAAGATACCTGTTATTATTGTCAAGAAAAGGACATTGGTCTCCAGATTGCCCAAAAAAGAAACAAGAGGAGTCAGAAGAAAAGAGGGATTCTTCAGAAGAATAGAGGGATTCTTCAGAGGAAGAGAGGGATTCTTCAGAGGAAGAAAGCAGCCAGGTGAAGAAAAAGAAACAGGAGAAGAAAAGAAGAAGGAAAGAAAGTGAGGAGGAAGAGGAGGAAAAGCTGTGAAGGTGAAGAAATGTAAAAAACAGAGAGAGTAAACAATGAGACAGAAGAAGTCTATGAACTTTTTAAAATGCTCTGTTATGAATTGTGAATTGGATTGTAACTATGGATAAAAGAATACATTAATTATATAAGGTAAGTGTCTTTGAGTTTTGATTTTAAAATAAGAACGTACACTCACGCACTCATATACACGTACTATAGGGGTAAAATGTTTTTTTTTTTTTTGAGTTATTGGCAATTGAAATTGTATCTCTTTTCGAGAGACGTGGGTGGCCCTGAAAAGGGCCTTTTTTGGTGCAGGGGTGAGTTTAAGCAATCAACTTTAACTGCCTTAGGCCTTTGCCACGGCCAAGGCCTACTTCTGGACTGCGTACTGTTGATGATGATGATGATTTGGTTGAAATCACTAAGGGTGGTACGACAGGCTTAGTCACAGGGTTGACGTGTTTAGCTCGGGAAGGTCGTATTCTCTTCGGTCGTAATAAAGAAGTCTGATACATTTGTTTCAGACTTCTTAACTCCGCTAAAATGTCCAACAGTACCGTGACCGTTTGATTTTCACCCTCTTGTTTCTTTGCTGCTACTTCTTCTTGTTGTTGTTTTTTTCTTACCTCTTCTTGTTGCTGTTGCTGTTGCTGTAGGAGAAAAGCTTGTTCCGCTTCCTTTTGTCGTTGTATAAATTTCTCCAATTCTTCTTTCTGTCTCTGTCTAAAATTCTCCACTTGCGGTAATGAAGAAGGTAACGAAGGTTCCGGAACAAATTCTTGCGAGGTAAGAAAATCCACAAAATCCCAATTTACCTCTTCTGAAAGTAAGTCCGGGTTCCCTTGGGCAGTCTCCACTGCTGGTGCACACCAATGGATCGTTTTCTGAGTTTCCGTCATGTTGAATCACTGTCGCATAGATTGACTACACACAGGGGCTAGCGAATCTATATAGACCACGTGACGTCACAGACTGTTCTCTTTGGATTGGATGCGGGCTGACTGAATTTTGTAACGCGTGTTTGGATTGGTGAATGAACTCATTCCGTTTCAATCCTTCCTCTACCTATAAATAAGCGCAGTTCACTGCATTGATTCACCTGTTCTCGTCGCCTCAAGATGTGGACCACAGTTGAATCATCCACCCTTGTGTCTTCAATGATGTTTAGGACGGACATGCTCATGTATGTCCGATCCAAGTGGACCGTTGCCCACAGGACAGACACCAGTCTGTGGATACGTAGGATCTACGTAGAAAGACAAGGATGCCTCAAAAGAGTGCTGATTTACGGTCCTACAGTGAGGCGCAGCCTAAGGACAAGAAGAAGACCAATGCGGTGCCCTTTATGTTAATGGATACATTAACATAAACCCAAAGGCCCTTTTCAGGGCCACTCATAGGTCTCGAAAAGAAATTGACTTTCGATTGCCTACCCCTTTTTTTAAAAAATTTAAAAATTTAAAAATTTTTTTAAAAAAATCCCATGTTCAATTCCCCTTGTCCCTAAAGTAGTAGTTTTTTTTTTCCAATGTTAAATTCCCCTTGTCCCTATACAAGCCCAAACTCTATTCCCATGTTCAATTCACCTTGTCCCTAGACAAGCCCAAACTCTATTCCCCATGTTCAATTCCCCTTGTCCCTAGACAAGCCCAAACTCTATTCCCCATGTTAATTCCCCTTGTCCCTAGAGTGCCCCAGCAATTTTCCACATGTTAAATTTCCATTATCCCTAGAGTGGCCCGGGGGGGGGGGGGGTCTGTAATGCTAATTCCCATTGTCCCTAGGGTGGCCCCATTCACTACTGCTAGCACACCCAGGAAGAACGCGTCTTGACGGGAACGTGGTTCAGCGTAGAATTGTTTAAAGCTCTGGACATGGGATACCAACTGTTAGAAGTGTACGAAATTTACCACTTTCCCAAGACACAACAATACCACAAGGGTGACCCCACTCAGAAAGACATTTTCGCAGACTACGTGGATGCCTTTTTGAAACTAAAGCAAGAAGCCAGTGGCTATCCTTCCTGGTGTCACACTCCCGAAGACCAAAAGACATTCAAAGAGAAATACTGGGGACAAGAAGGCATCTCTTTAGACCACATCGAGAAAAACGAAGGCAGGCGCTCGTTTGCCAAAGTGATGTTAAATTGCTTGTGGGGTAAAATGGCACAACGGTCGTGTTTACCCAAGACGGAATATTTGACAGAACCTTCCCGCTACTTCCAGATGATTCACGACAAAACCAATTTCATGAAACACGTGGACGTCGTTCGCGAGGATTTGAATTTAGTCAATCACGAAGAAGATCTGAACTTTGTACAAGCCGACGAATTTGGAAATGTCATCATTGCGGCTTACGTGACAGCCCATGCTCGCTTAAAATTGTACGAAGCTTTAGAACTGTTAGGGGATCGTGTCCTGTACTTTGACACGGACAGTTGCATCTACATCGATCGACCTGGTCAGCAACACCCTGACATCGAAGGAGACCGTTTAGGAGCCTGGACAGACGAACACCCCGACGACAAGATTCTAAGTTTCGCGAGTGGCGGTCCTAAAAATTACGGCTACCAATACCGGGACAAACAAGGAGAAGTGCACACGGAGTGCAAAGTGAAAGGACTGACTCTGAATTATCGTACCAGTCGAGTGGTCAACGTTGGGGTATTGAAAGAAGCCTTGCAATCAGGAGAGGATGAAAACTTTAAAGTGACCACTCACCAACCGAACAAGATTGTACGTTTGCCCACTCACCAAATCGTCAGTCGATCCCTGGAAAAAGTCTATCAAATCGTGTACCAGAAGCGAGTGAGACTTCCCAATAACTTTATGTTGCCGTACGGTCACATCGATATTGGTCAGCATATAAAAAGGGACAACTTCCAAGAACGACACTTCATTGCGAGGACAAGCGACGAGAAAGATGAATAACTCTACGCAGAAAAAAAAAGAGAAGGAACAAACATCATTGACCTCTTTCACCACCATACCGTCACAGCAAAGTGCGTTCAAGAAGGGAAAGGATTCAATAGACCTAAAGGAGTATTTTAGCATCCAAATGACTCAGACAGCGACCTCGAGAAAATTTAGAACGACAACTTACACCTACACAGTGAAATTTAAAGACTTTGCGTCTGACATTCCAGCCGAGGAAGTATCAGGTTTCATTACGGATCTACTTGACTCACTGTTAGAGAAACTCAAATGTCATTGCCAAGTCAAAGTTCGAGGTCGTTTGAGCCTATCTATGTATCACGACAGTTTGAACTCGCCTGTATGTCTCGAATTTAGCACACCTGCAGAAATAACTTCTTCCAAACTTTTGAAGGCTATTGAAGACGTGCAGTCGATGAGAGAAAATTTTGACATCACCGATGGAAAAGTGACTATTCATATGGCATATGTTGTACCTCCATGGGAAGAAGACGATGACTGCTCTTGATCTGCTTACCGATAAGTGTACCTATCACGATGGACGTAACAGCAGATTTACGACTGAAAGGGAGTACGTGATGGGAAAAATCTATGCTGGGACACAAGTGGTAGCTGACCAGATTTTAAACAACGTGTGTGACGGATCGAGAGACAAACATGAACTTTCTCTTATTTGATTGTTTGTTACTTGTTTTATTTTAGCTTTTTCTTATGAACGAACATTTAATGTAAATATGTTGCATATGAAGTGATTTTAGAAAGGAGTGAACGTTAATTTTAGACATTAGTGCTTAGACCAAAGCACAGGCCAGAGTGCCCATGTATATACTTGAATAAATATTTGGAACCCATACAACAGACTTTTCTTTTTAGAGTCTCTATTCTATCTGTGAGTCTTTCTTTAGAATATTTCTGCCCTCTTTTCTGTGTGTTTGGATGTGTATTTTTTGTTTCTGTATGTCTATGTTTGTCCCTATCAACCCTTTGTCCCTACAAATACATTTCACCCTGTAAAAGGTTTTGCCCCTATAAACCTATGAAGTCACCAATGTTTAATTCCCATTGATCCCCAGGTGACATTCCCATGTTCAATTCCCATTGACGCCAAAGTGCAAACCTCATATTTTAACGTTAAAGTCCCATTGACGCTAAAGCACCGGTCCTGTTCAATTTCCATGTTCAATTCCCTTGACGCTCTACAGTTCCATCCATGTTAAAATTCCCCATGTTAAATTCCCCTTGACGCCAGAGTGCATGGACCGTTTTTTGCATGGTAAGTCCCTTGACGCAAGGGTGACCCCATATACTACTCACATAGTTCTCACAACCGTCCTCAGCACCACCTGTACATGGCCCTGTTGCAAGGCATAAAACTGTTTATCTTCACGGACCTGGCGATTCCTGTAAGACGACACGCGTAATGTTTATGTTCCTACACAATGATATGGTTGCGCTGACTCCTACTCCCCGACTTCCCAGAGAGATGACAGAACTAGGTGTTGAGTCACATACCCATCACAGTTTATTTTATGGAAGGGGGACTCATGAACCCCAGAATGGATGGGCGATAAATATATTCCAAAGATTGTTAATTGGGATCAGAAATGTACTGTATCGGTAGACGTATTAAAAGATGTTTCTAAAATGGCTGTTGACGACAAATACTGCCGTTAGTATGTGCCGCGATCATTTCCAACACAAACCCATATTTGTTCTGCGAATCTCCGCACTACTTGTTAAACGACCATATCGATTATTAAGAGGCAATGGTCAAGGACCATGTGGCAATCAGTGAGTCGGTGAAAGAATTTGAAACGTTAATACGACTGCATCCAGATAAGAGTCAATGCTGGATCATGCATAATGTAACTCCAGACAGAACAAGCGAGGAGTTTTGAAACTTAATGAATGCTAGTGACCTGATAGTTACATCACGGAAATATGTTCGTGATTCACTTCAGCAGCGATTATTTCGGATTCATCGAGAGAAATGTCCAGGTATACGTGTTCCATTGTGGTATCGCACAGCAGATACAAGTAAACAAAATATTGATGAATCGATTCCTGCAACCAATGAGAAACAAAAACTTGTATTGAATAATATTGTTGTTGTCGATGCGGATTCGGTTGAGAAAGCACTCGCACTTAAAGCATCGTACTGAACCCTTGAATATGCTATGCTAATCATTCATCCCAGGGATGAACTATTTCTGACACTACGATCTGGATTACGGATAACATTATCGAATGGTCAACTTTAGATTATTTAGCAGTGTCAAGAGTTACGAAATATTTCAACTATGGAATGTTATCCCTGAATTTATTCAGGATAGCTACACCATTGTGAACACGGCTCAGACTCAGAGCAATGGCGATAGGGAACTATTAGTTGGGTATCAGCGGAGTGACAATAAAAACAAACCTGAGTTTGATCTGTATGTGTCGACGATCATGACACTGAAGTAACAACAAAATAATGAATGTGCGAGCTGTAACGCAGTAATGTTATGGCAGCAGTACTTGAATAATAATCCAAGTAAATTTACCGTGGATAAAATTAATAGTTGTCGTGGACATACACGCGAAAATGTGATGTTGACCTGTCTGGAGTGTAATCCACGTCGGGACGCTAACTCATGGGGGGGGGGGGTAAACCTTCAATTTCGGGAGGGCGGTAGTAAAGGAGTATCTTCAGGAATTGCTTGTAATTTTTCACGGACAAATCCACGTTGAGGAGCAGTTGAACCTAATGTGTAGATTGCAGGTCTACCGGTGGATCATACCACCCTGAAAATGTATGGGTGGTTACATACCAGACTGGATCAGTCGCTCTTTATTCACCCTCACCTTCAAGCTCCTACTGCTAGTATAAATATCTGACAGTCACATTGTTACCTAGTAATGGTTGGTTTGTAAAAGAGTCCTGTCGTTGTACTGGTATCCATTTTTTCGTGATTGCATTGATGGTTTTCATAGAAATGCCACGTGTTGTTTCATTATTGAACGCGGCTATCACGCTTGTCAGTCTTGTAACCCATTCACAAGATCATGTGTTTGTGGAAAGTTCATGAGCGTACTTATGTCCAAATAATCGCTAAGCTAGTGTTCGATTAAATCGTTCAACGATTATCTGATCACGATGTAACGCAGTGTGCTTCGTCTGATTTTGACGTTATGTTGTTTCATCATCGACCTTACCGCACTAAGAAATTATTTCCAAGGATTAGCCTGTAGTAATTATTGCTATTGCAAGGGACCTCGCCCACAAATTCATTCAAAGAAAACTTCGGTTACTGTTTTTGCGGATAACGGTCCTGCCTCATTCTAACTACTTGCAACGTCAGCACCAGTTAATGCATATTTATGTGTGCGCTCGATGTCTGCAAATTTTAATAGTATCATTGGGTAAAGACAAAATATTGATCTGATGAACTTCATTGTGGGTACTGGCATCAAAATGTCCGTATTAAATTTGTTAGGGGGTGGAAGGTAAATTTGCCATGTTGCCTGTCGTCCTAACCAATTTGTTGTTGAAGCACGCGTGACCTTGGCAGCGTCACCAAGCTTATTAATAGCAGCCCATCCCCTCCAGTATCCCGTTGGGCTATAATAAATGTACTCCGTTATTATCATAATAATAACCGGCCAATTAATTACCCAGCGCCTATCACTAATTTATATTTCATCGCAGATCTTACCAGCCATTTCGCTAGTGATTCTCGTAGATTTTTTATTTTTATTGACATTAGCGTGTGTATCAAGTTCACGTCTGCGATATGTCGTTGTTGTAAATCTGGACTAAAATATGCAAAATCATGAACATAACGCGCCTGATCAATTCCATTTACTGGAGACTCTCACTCTCCTGATTTGGGCTGGTTTCGATCATCGAGTCGAATATGAATTCGGATTCCAGGACCGCAATAATTATACCAGTGATGATGTTTTTCGTCACGATACTTTGCCTATGGTGTCCCTGATAATTTTCAAAGTGAAGCAGCGATACTACGACCTAACTTCTTCTCACGAGACGAAATAAACTTGTATTTGTGGGTACCACAAAACGTACGCGCCTGTAAGGGCAGGCCTTTTATTCCTCGTCGTTATTGTTGTTAATTCGCTGGATTTCATTGCACCGAACACAATATAAACTCATAGCATTTATTATTTTTGTTATTAGAATAGATGTCATTGACTTCTCAGCGACACGAGGAAACCAACCAGTCAAGCTCCATCCATCTATTCGAGCAGTTATTATAGGACCAGCTGGGTCTGGAAATACTCAATTGATACTCTACATTATAATGATATGGCTTAAATGGGATAAGATATTTTAAGTGGCGCCTTTCATAGATGATCAATGATGCTGTAGTGTTCTTATGGATTTTAATGTGAATGCAAAGTGATAAATTGGCCGACATGATATTATTAATTTTATTACTGATACCGAAAATATTCCGTCGGTCGATATCAACAATCTTGTAATGTACGATGATGTGGTCTAGACAAACAAACAAATCCAGTTCGAATAGTTTCTCGAGGCAGACATAAAAAGCACGATATTATATATGTTACTCAGCGATATACTCAGATACCTAACGTAACGTCATCAGCGATAACTGCAATCTTATATCGGTATTTAATGGGGTTGATATCTACACGCTGCAAAATATTCATCGGACATGGTGTTCTGGCGACATGGAAATAATAAAATTCGAAAACGTTTTCTTCCACGCCCAAACAATCACATATGGGTTTGTTACGATCGGCGTATGATATTGGTCTCGTTAGACGTTTTGGTAGATACAGCATTGTTTTTTATCCACCACACACACACACACACACACACACACACGCGCGCACACACACACACACACTAACACACACTGACTACAACCAGAACAATGCAAAATATCAGTTTAAGGCCGCAGGAGTTGTCACCCATTGATTGACACTTCACAACAATAACGAACGCGGGCGACGGCATTACCTTAAAACTAACTGACCTGGTTCTCACGACGAGTCGGGCAGCCGATGGATGTAGTCGGCGTGGAAAAATATTGTACCCATTGCCAGTAAAAAAACAAAACAAGGGACCACTCGGTTTAGCTTGCTTGGTCGCTTGTACATTACATTGGATTTGATTTGACTTACAGTATGGATAATTTATTTTCACAATAACAACAAGGAGGGTGAACTGTCTAGTCCAAAAAACAAACAGTCTAAACAAAACATAGGTCCAGTAGCGCAGCGCAACAACGTTAGTTCACCTCACACTCATAGGCTGATCATATATATATATATATATAGCAGCAGAGGGGCTGTACAGACCGAAACTTTTTGCACAATAAACCCCTCCAGGAAACTATTCCTCGATAGAGGGCTTATTTCGACGAAATAAACCCTTCTATTCAGAATACAGGACAAAAAAAAATGTCCCCCGAAAACTCGAAGAGTTTCCAGGGACAAACTCGTTGAGTTTGCACTGACAACTTGGGTTACTTCAATAAATCTGAAACAGTTTCCGTGGCGGGGTCGTTATTGAAAAATCCATGGGTCGGGTCCATCCCCTCTGCTGCTCTGGGAAATGAGTTTCCAAGGAAAAACATTTTTATGTTAGCGGAATTAAATCATTGACAAATAAATAATGGCAAATATTGGAGAAGCACATACGACTAGATTAGCTCGAGAACGTCTCGAAGCAATTCAGAAATTTCTTCCTGTCCGTGATAGTGTCAGACAAAAATTACAACTAAGACAGCAAGCACGGGAAGGCTTTGCAGAGACTACGGAGGAATTATTTAAACCCGTGACCAAAGCTACTGAAAAATCCGCAGCTGTTACCAAAGAGGCTTTAATAGAGCAAAGGAAAATTTTACAGGATATTTCAGCTGGACTTAAACCCCCGCCTCCACCCGATGAAGTTGTTGTGTCAGTACCTGCTGGTAAGCGAGTAACAGGGAGAATTACTGACCCCGCCAAAAGATTTACGCCGGATTATATTGAACTTCTTAAAAATGTACCAGAAGAGAAATTACCTGAGACAATACTGTTAGGATTGATTAGAAGAGATGTGTCTTTAAACCCAGAACACGGTTCTATGACAGATGATAATTTTATCAAATATTCGTATCGTATACGTGAAAATAAAAAACAAATCAGCAGGGACGATACAAAATACGATAGACTTGTAGATGCTATACGTAAACTTGAAATTCCACCATCGCAACCTCAAGAAGAAAAATCACCGTTGCAACACACAGAACGACAACAATATCCTTCACGGCGAAGAGCAATAGATCCTGACCTAACTCCGTTAAGTGAATACGAGGCTGCATCTGAAGGAAGTCCGCGGGGCCAAAAATTCAAACAAACTAGGTCGCCGATAATTAGCTTAACAACATCTTCTGAAAGTTTGCCTCAAGACATTTTATCCCCAAGAATTGTACCATCAACAGGGGAGGGTTTAGGATCCGGTTTTATTGCCTGCCCTAATAATATCATCGATGATGTATCACGGTTGGAAGTTCTCATCGGAGGAAGACGTGCCGGAAACAATTCTCCGGAAATTATAAATGAAGCCGCAGATATCTGTCAGAGACTATTTCAGCGTGGCATCATGGATATCAGCATCTACCGGGGGCTCATTGATGAACTCGCAGACGGTTACCACAGCGACTAATAATTAAATTTGCTAGCAAATTCAGTTAGATAAACAATAATTAAATAAAATGATACTACACGATTCTTTTCGCAGACCAAGAAGTGTCAGAGTAGTAAACTCACGATTACCAGTATACGAGGTTGTTTACGGAGATGGAGTCGGTGATGTTGTTAGGGATTTAGTCACAAGAATCGCTCCGAAAGCTGGACCGTTAGCAAAACAATTCGCGATGAAAGCCGCTGATGTTGTCAAGGATAAAGCCATTGGCACTGTTGGTAGTCTTGCCGGGAAAGCATTTCAATCAATCAAGGATCGACTAGCACAGCTGATACGAAAAAAAAAACCCAGTCGAGAGGTTGGTGCCAGTAAAACTACCATCCACTGAAGCTATGCCGGCAAATGTTAGTAGCGTAGTAAATAAGGCCGTAAATCAGAAATTAGCTGAGATCGCAACAGCAGGAATTACCTCCAAAGCGTTGCAAGATAGTGTAACTGCTAATTTGATAGCTGGTAGTGGTTTCCGGTGACGATAACATTTTAATTAGATCATCACAAATAATAATAATGTTTGCACGAAAATCCAATGACGCGTTTGATATGTCCAAACCAGTACTTAAAGATGATTCTGTACGTGATTTTCAATATTATTCTTATGAAGCACGTGATCCTAACCAACGCGGAAGAATTGAACTACAGGTCCAGGATACAAGTAGATACTTCTTGCCCGCTGAGGCCTTCATCGAAGTTGAAGGTAGGCTTTTAAAGAATGATAACACTAACTACGGAATCGGCGACCGAGTTGGATTTGTTAACAACGGCATCATGGCGTTATTTAAATCCGCTATTTACATGATAGATGGAAAAGAAATTGAAACAATTCATGATAACGTCGACGTTGCCACAACAATTCTCGGGTTGGCGAGATACTCGGATGATTACACCAGATCAGCCGGACCATCAATGATGTTTGCAAAGGATATAACCGACAGCCCCGAGAACAGGAATGTAACAATGAATAATGCCGGTGACGCAGTTGCATCGATGAACGAAAATTTTAATTTGGGTTTTGCAACACGTAGATCGATGTTAAGTGGAGATGAAGAGTTCTCAGGTGTGATTCCATTGTCTCACATCTTTGGATTCTGCAGAGATGTCCACAAGGTCATATTCGGTGCCAAACACACAGTTGTACTTGTGCGAAAACCTGATGATAATGACGCTATCTGGCGAGATGCTGCTGTTGCCCCTGGTCAGGTAATACTAACTAAACTGTGGTTGTGGATGCCAGTGTTGTCTCCGTCAATCACCGAAGAACAACGACTGTTGTCTTTCATGGACACGGGCGGTAAATCACTGCTATCCTGGAAAACAACAACCACAGACGTTATTCAGGGTGATAATGGTGGGTTGTTTACATGGCATATATCATCGCAACAAGGAGTATCAGCACCACGACATATTTTCATTGCATTTCAATACCGTGCTAGAACAGATAGCCAGGAAAGAAATCCAATGGTATTTGATACACTTGGAGTTTCTGAAGTTTCGTTGAGAATAAATGGGCATCAGGAGCCATCTGAGGATATATTAATAGATTTCGAACATCATCGTGTCGCACGCGCGTATCATCGTCTGATGTCATTTATGGGGCGCGACCTTAATGTAGACACTGGCCTGCAAATATCACAGCGAGACTTTATGAGTTTATATCCGATTTATTACTTTTCGCTGGAACATCTTGATCTGGTTAAACAATCTGTTGTCGACCTACATTTCCGAGCTCGTGTAGGTGTTCCTGCTGGTGGTTACAGAGCGATTGCTGTCATACTCTCCGATAAAGCAATGCTGCTTGAAGGTGTTGGCGGACGAATGAGGGTCATCGACGCTCCAATCGAGAATATGTAACGCAATTAAAATCAAACTTAGGATATAATGTCATACAGTCATGTTAATGTCACCTTGACTTCCGGTCAAACGAAGAAATTGCAATCAAAGAACGCAAGCACGTGCGGGACATCAATAACACTAAAACGAGATCAGATTACTGGTGGTCCAAACAAATTGTCGTTGACTAATACTCAGCTTAAACATTTTAATAAGGCACTAACAGCAAAAACCGGTGTCCGACTTGATTTCTCTGCTGCAGCTATCAAGGACATGACTAAAACCGGTGGAATATTTCCTCTTCTCGCAGCAATACCGGCGTTGATTGCCGCGGCAGCACCAGCCGTAGCAAAAGCCGCAGCACTCGGTGCAGTTGGAACTGCAGCTGGAATGGCACTAAAAAAGGCAACGGGAAAAGGATACAAGAAAAAAAAGGGACGCGGTCTAAGACTACCAGGAACTCCACCATCATGGTATCCAAAAAAATTCTAACGCCGTTGAGCAATTTTGATTTACTCGATGCTGTTAAAAAATTGCGTGTAAAACATTTCAGAGGCGTATTTATGCGAGATCAATTACCGCAACGACCGAATAATCCAGAAACTGGCATTATCAATCTCGACAACAAAGATGGTCCGGGAACTCACTGGGTTGCTTACGCGATCGATCCACGTGGAATTATCTATTTTGATTCGTACGGTTTAGCACCGCCAGTTGAGTTTCTCAAGTATGTCAGCAGATTTTCTAATGTTCCAGTGTGGCAGTCGACGTTACCAACACAAACATTAATTGATCCGCCCATTTGTGGGAGGGAGGTTTTAAATGTTCTTGATGCAATCTCAAGAAATCCAGCAACTCCTCCTCATAAAGTAGTGTATGAATATACCGCATCGAGAAATGCTAGCATTTGAAAAACAGCAATAAGAATAATGGTGGATATTTACGGAAGACCTTTCACACGAGGAGGTAAACCAAGCACAGATGCTGATCTCTCAAAATATGCGACCAAAGATGAAGTCGATAATCTTTTGAATATAGCTGGAGTTGACCCAGATGAAGTTGCTATTTTCCAAGACAGGCAAGGAAAACTAAGAACGAGCAACATTAAGTGGAATGATATAATTCGCAGAGTTCTTGGAGCTACCAAGGATAACTTCGTTGCATTTAGTGATGGCGGCCGGATCAAGGACTCGAATATATCAATCGCAAGCATCAAAGACAGTATTGATAAAGGTGTTGATAAATGTGTGAAAAAAGCCGGTGACACGATGACAGGCGAACTCAGCATGAGCGGCAACAAAATAACCGCGTTAGCGAATCCCGAATCCGACCAGGATGCGTCAAACAAACAATACGTGGACATCGTCAACGGTAAACTAAATACGCTGCGTGCAGAGCATGATGTTCACGTGGGCGCGTTTACAAGATTTCGAAGAAACTTCGTAAAAACTGATGAGGTCGTGGATAAGTTCTTTGGGACTCCTCCAGTCGTCGATGTAAAACTCGCTGATGTAAAGACCGACATTAACACGATCAAACAAACACAGCAGGATATCGTATCGGGTATTCCTGATATCGTTAACAAAACCAGTTTGATTAAAGTTCCCACTGGAGTTACTCCGGGGCATATCACCAACATCGTATTCACGGTATCATCGGGATTCGCAACATGGTCACGACAAAATAACACTATCAAATATACAGCAACAGCCACCGGTGTTTACAGGTTGTCTGTGTTTTCAGCCGCTAAATTTGAAATCTTCACAACATATCCTTGGAGACATTCCACCGATAAGTATTCCGGGGTTTGCACTGTAATACTAAACAGCGGAACCGAGGAAACATTTATGCTTGAAGCCGAGGACGATAGTTTAACAGCAACATCTTACTGGTTTTGTTTGGAATTCGTCGCTGCAACGCCTCAATTGGTTACCGCGTAATTGAATAATGTCAACGACGCCAGATGCTCAACAATATCAATACAATCAAGTCCGTGAGTGGCAATCTGAGTTAAATACTGTCATCGAAGTAACTAGTCAAAAAGTAAAAAAATACAAGCGCCGCATAATAGTGCTGGATATTATGGTTTATTCAGTATCTGCCGTTGTTGCATCTGCCGGAGCAATACTATCAGCGGTCACTCCGGTAACTGCAGCAGTCGCCGCCACGATCTGTGTTTCCGCGGCCACAACAACAGCTGGAGTTTTCGGCATCATAGCAAAAAAAATATCATCATGTGCTAACACAAAATTACACGATTACACGACAAAATTAAATACAGCCACGACCGCATATCAGAAATTATCATCGCTGATATCATCATCGTTAGACGTGCAAAGTAGCGACGCTACGATATCAGATTCTGAATTCAAACTAATGTCAGATGCGTACAATGACTATTTGAAAACTAAACAAATAAATAATGTCAATAGAACTGCTTCAACAAATAGTCACAAACACAACACCGGTAAGGACCACAATGATCTCAGTGTCCTCGACGACACCAGAATTCGGTATTAATTTTCGAACTCCAATTCCAGTGAGTGAAATCGCGTTAGCAAAGCTCAGTGTGTATCACAGCTGGCCCAATGTTAGGTCGGCATCATTTGGTGGTCTGCAGCCAAATAATTCATTCGTGTTCGGGAAAAGCAAAGCCGACTCCGGCGAACAGGGTGAACTTGACTGGAATACAATTACACTTCCCACTGGGAGTTATCAGATCGAAGAAATCAATAATGAGATACAACGCCAAATAAAACGAATCACCGGCAAGGAAGCCAAAATATCTATAACAGCTCATGAACCAACGCTGTCTGCGGTCATTGAAATCTCAACGCCAGGATACGCCGTGGATATTTATAACAGCTCAATCCGAACATTATTAGGATGGCCAAAGGCCCCCGAGGTTAAACCTCGTCCACCAAAACCTGAAAAATCGGATTTTATGACCTATAAAGAAGCACTACACGACCTCGAGTACAATTATTATTTACTCCTTGCAGATCAATTACTAGCAAGAAAAAGTACTTTAATGCCCGATACTTGGAGTATAGAAGCTCCACGTGTTAAGGGGGGGCAGGAGCTCCGTGTTTACCGTCTAGATGATATAGAATCTGAATTATTTATTCCGATCAATCTAGTACATAAACAACAGCTACAACTCCTGCGAGTATATTTCCAAGATTATATTTCTGATTTAACAAGTCCGCGTGATAATATTATCACAACCATAGAAAAACTAAACAAACTCGCATCGGCCATGGAAACTATAAATCTAAGAATAATTCAGGCTTTACTGGATCTTAAAGACTATATCGATGATAATTATAGACAGATAGCCAGAGCAGATTTTGCAATTAAATATGGTATTCAAGTGAATGATATTTCAGATTTTAAATTTCCTGGATATAACGTGCCCGAGCTGAGAAAATCAGTCTCTGATCTCATCGATCAATCTTTCGAAGATATTCTTGCCGCGTACGAACGAATAAAACCACAACCTGTTATTCTCAAGCACGACAACAGTACAGCATCCGATGGCAGACACATCTCACCCGGGATCGTAAATATCACAGATGTTATTGCGGTCAATCTTGTATGTGACGTCATCGATGGCAGTTACAGCGCATCAGATACTACGACGGCACAACAGGGGTTTATCCTGTATACGTTCACACCAAGAGACCCCCCTGGTTTTCTGATTGTGCAAGAACCAATCAATCCGGTCTATCTACGGTGTCATAACCCGTGGTTGTCAACGATAAATTTCAAACTCACCGACCAGAGGGGGAATTTGTTGGACCTGCGTGACGAGACTGTTAGTATAAACTTACTGGTGAAGTCCTAAGTCAAGGGATCCATAATGTTTATAATAGTTTTTTTTTCTGCACTGATCCATTTTCGTCATTTTATCGTGCAAATACCCTATCAAAACCAGCATAAGTTATCGTTGAAAGTGCTAGCACGCATTTAAAAAAAAACGGTTGTGTATAATGTATCAACCCGAGTACATTCATGCACGAGTTCATATTCATGATAAGCAAATTCTTTACGAGGCAATAAAAACCGCATTTCAAATACAGACATTCCCAGAACAGTATTTCCCCGTTAAAATAGTTATTGACGTGTATGGTGACGAAGACTTCTTGTTAACTCCGTCACAATTAACAGAGCTACAGCAAAATCATATGATCATAGTTTGGTGTCAACGAGAACAGATTATGAACTATTCTCATTCCTGTATTGATGTTGAAACGCTTAAGCAAATCCTGAAAATCTGAAAGCGCCCTTCACTTGAGAAACTCTTTGAGTTTCCAAGGGCAAAAAAAATAATACACTTTTTTTTTTACCCGTGGAAATGTGCTTTACACTCCAAGCGGGGGGGGGGGGCGCTAGCGTTCTCAGGTTCTACTTTCACTTTGTGCTGTGAGTCACACGCTATGCGGTTTATACTTCCTTGTCGGCCTCGTAGTCAGAAACACTAGTATTTTTGTCAGAAATGCAAGGCATTTCCGTGTCTAGATTCTTTATATAACCTTTTAACCGTCTCACCCTGGTGCTAATTAATTTTCGAGTCTCATACTCTTGTGACAATCCAAGATGAATCTTCTCAACTGCACGGCACAGTGGAATAAATTCAGATACCTGATTTTCAGTTATCCCGGCAAGTGATCTGTAAACACGATCTTGCAAACCCTTAATGAACCTATAACGAGCAGGGAGATTGTTCTTCCCCAAGCGTGATAGCTCATTCAAGGATTCAAAATCTGACATAATTGTTTCAGTGTCTAGTAAAATATTAAAACCTCGCTGTTGTAATTCTTTAATTTCAACAAGTATGGTATTTATATTTTCGTGATTCATATTATTATATATTTTTATATTTTTAATAGAAACACTTTGCATGAGAAACGCTAGCTTTCCAAAACAAAACGAGACAGTCGGAAACATTTATCCCCTGCAAGGGCCTAGATCGTCAAATAACGTTCTAGAACCCCACGAGGACTGCTTCCGACATGACAATACAACATGTAACACGAAACACTTTATCCCCTGCAAGAGCCTCTAGATCGTCAAATAACGTTCTATAGTCTCAAGAGGACGTGTTTCGTGAATTGACAAGGACAAACATATAACACGTAACTTATCCTAAGGACGGACCCCTCTGACTGCCAAGTGACTCAGAGGCACATTTATTTACAAGACGAGACAGCCCTGGCTTCTAGGATCGAGTTCTCTAGCAGGCCCGGCAAACATTTATTTGACAACACAAACAAACTTTACCTCTGATTCGAGTATCACAGCAAGCAAAGGTACAATGAACATGTAATCTTATCCTAAGAGACGGTACAGAACAGACAACCTTTACCTCTGATTCGAGTATCACAGCAAGCAAAGGTACAATGAACATGTAATCTTATCCTAAGAGACGGTACAGAACAGACAACCTTTAACCTCTGATTCGAGTATGACAGCAAGTAAAGGCACAATGAACATGTAATCTTATCCTAACTTATCCTAAGACCTTATCCTATGACGACACAAACATACACAGGTGGGTCATTTTCTACGGTCAGCAGCAGAGCAAAACCATCCATTGAATCGACCATTGGATGGTGCACAAAAGACACCCGCCATTGGCGGATTAAATTTATGGTTTTGCTTGCGCGTGCTGACTTTCGATCGACCCAAAGGTCTTAGGGAGCGATTTCGTATATAACCCAACTGTTACTTGCGAGTTGGAAATTCGCTCTAGCAGTGGGCGGGACTTGTTTAAAATATTTTAATTGTATGTTTTCTTAAGCGCGGTCATATAACAAGCACAGAAGAGCAAAACAGTCGGATATATTCAGTAAAACGAGGATATTGTTTGTAAAAAAATATATATTCTACGGTAAATAAATGATTACATGTTATGAACTCGATAAAATATTTTATCAAGGTGGCTTTCTTAGGGGGAGCAAATCCTCTGACCAGCAACGACAACTCTGCAAAGCGTTACACACTCTCGGAGGAGTTATCGTCGTTTGTGTCAACGATAAGAGTTATATAACAGAATGAAATCTTCTGTTTGAGCTTCTTTGAAAATGCTGTTTTGTAGATCCCATCTGCGACATGCTGTACAGAAGGTGGACAAATACCGAAATACCTACCGGCTGCGCTCATTGATTGAAATATTATTTCTTCACGAGTCTCAACATTCACAGATTTCACTGCTCTTCTTATAGCTGTTTTACATTTAACTCTTCCTCGTATGGTATTCTTGCTCTGAGTGATCGCTTGAAGGTTTTCAATACTGTTATCAAGTCTGTTCCCGTTAATATGATCAATGACAAGGCCTTTAGGGATCTCTCCGTTAAAAACCTCATAGACGAAACGATGACATAAATACCTCCCTTTCCTAACAGTAAATCTTAAATAACCAGCATTATCAACTGTACCAACTTGTTTCCTCAGCCTGTAGTTTCTCACTATGCCATCTCGGTTTGCCTCATAATTTGGAATAGTTGGATGTCGGACGAATTCTTGATTCATTATACTATAAGCAAATCATTGTCTAATTCATAATTTGTCTGAAAACTTATTTATGTAATCACGCTCGCATTTGAGAGCGTTATCACAGTCTGGATTTTTTTTATCATAATACCGTTTTAGTTCTCGATAGCGTTTTCCACCACACGCTGAACATAATTGCGTTTTTCCTCGTACTCCAATGCCGCATCTGATACACGGTATCGGTCCTAGACTCCCACCGCGGACCTGTTGAGCATGTTGTCCACAGTATTCGCCTCTGCAGGGTTTGCTACACGGCGCTGATGAATTTAGTTTGATCCACTTGCATTGGTTCATCATATAATATATTTGTCTATTTAAATATTTGTCTTAATTATAATAATGGGTTTTGAAAGACTATCCAGAATAAAACCCATATCAGGTTCTAGATTCGATCTTGACCGGTTAACCGCTGATCCACGACGAAGAGAGTTAGCAGAGGTAATTGGTGTTATCAAGAATGCCAAAGAAGAGTTTCGTCGTGATGGTGCCGCACACACGTGGTCTTCGTATAAAATTATCCTCGGAAACGCGAGCGTTTCTCGGGAAATGCAAAGCATTTCTCGTGACCGTATCATTGATGCTACCATGAACGATACAATCGCGCGTAACATAATTGGGTATCTCGACGATAGAAGATATTTCGTACAGATAAAATTTATTGTTGGAGTCGGCGAGGGAACGTGGATTATCAGAGACAAACTAGACCCTGTTCTTGATGCCAGAGGCGTTCGTGGAAAAACCGTTCTGTTAAGTAAAGACTCAAAACCGGGAGTACTTGTTGGGATTGATATACCATATTATGCCAGAGCGTATCCTGTGACCGCAGTTGTTTATGGAATTTATCCGATGAAGAAACCACGCGTTGATAAACTCAAACCGATGAAGGTGTCGGTGTTGAATTGTGTAGCTGAGCGAGTAATGGAACATTTTAAAAATGCAATGCGAGGAAACGGCCTAACACCGCTAAGACAAACTAAAATAACAGCGTGGGCGACACGAGTAGCGGATAAAGGAGCGTCAATAAATGATGTTGCTGAGCTAGAGCGATTACTAAAATTTCCTATAACGGTTTCATCGTTAACCGGTGAGGTATTGTATGAGTGTAAATACAATTCCCGTGGAACACCAATAACTATTATCGATCATAACAGTCACGCCTGGACTGACTCGGTTAGGATATTTCCGCAAGACCGTGTTGTGAAGTATTATCCGGAATTGCAAAGCAATTCTGGGAGCATGTTTGATTTTATTTATCAGATAAGTAAAACCGATCCAGTGTCTGTGTGGTTATTCAGAAGTAGCGAAGATGGAGAATATGATCAGTTTGTGAGACCCAACGGGGAAATATACAGAACAATGGCGTTACAGCAGGAAATGAAAAAACTCGCAGAAAAATATCATGCTGGCAACACTGATACGTTACTGACACACTGTTTTACTGTCCCGGGTGTTGTCGCGCATGTAGCCCGGGAACGAAATTCATGGAGACCAACTCCGAAAAGTTTTCTTGCTGATATCCAGCAGAGCTGTGTCGAATACGGACACGGCGGTTTGTGGAATACTCAGTATGATCACCGCGGTATGATATCCGTGGACATGACGGCGTGTTATCCAGGAAGTTTCCTTGGGCGTGGAGAATGCAGCGAATATTTTAAACGGTTTGGCCACGCTGGCAATACCATGACAAGAGTAGCTGTCAACGGTGTTTTACCCGATTTTGACTTGACCGGATTTGCTTGTGTGTCGTCGTTTAAATTCGCTAAGGATTTACATCCTGTGTGTTATGTTTGGTTTGGCAGACATTTCGTTGAGAAGCGATGGGCACCGATAGTGTTATTGCGATACATGCTTGACAGTCGAATACTGTTGTCGCTGACGGTCAGCGAAGCGATTATATGTTATTGTCGTCAAACCGAAGTTTGGTTGCCAACTCCAACGCCGGTTACGTTAGAAGAAGTCATCGAAGATTGGTCACGAGAATATCCAGAAACTTCTATCGACGCTATCATCAAGAAAGCTCCTGAAGTACTTAAAAGCAAACTCAGAAATGATGAAAGCACAGCAAAAGATCTAGGACGAAGAATAATAGGGAAATTCACTCAAGGTGGAGCGTATGATCATAAACAACATCACAGTCGATTAATCATGGACAAGACTGAATTGGATCTTATTGTCGCTGATGCAGCCACGAACAACATGTTCTGTAACCGCAAAGATGTGTTTCTGTCAAACGGGGAAAAACTAGGGACTGTTTTTAGTTATATTGACGGAGAATCATCTCAGTACATACATTTGAGATCTTCGATGCTGGCTTATGTATCCATAAATTTGTTGTCGATGATCAATAGATTCCCTGTTGCCGCAGTGAGAGTTGCAACGGATTCATTTTATATTGATAAAAAACACTCAGCGCTGTTGGATAATGTTATATCGGATGATCCATCGTGGGGCTCGTGGAGAATAAAGAATGAAATGTTACACGGATATTGTAAATCGGCTGATGTTGAAATCGAGGATGAGTATCGCAGCGCAGAAATATCTTCGATGGTTTCGTCGGGGGCAACTTCGTTGTTGCCGCCGGTGCACGATCCTGTTACAAGACACAAAACAGTTTATCTGAACGGTCCTGGTGGTTCTGGTAAAACAACTCGAGCGATTGAATTATTTAGAAACTCTGACATGATTGTGCTAACACCCACACACAGACTTGCCAGGGAGATGAGACAACGGGATGTTAACGCGTGCACGTATCACAGTTTTTTCAAATACAGCGGCGGCACGTGGACACCTGAACGAATGGGAACGAAATATATTCCCGAGAAAATCATCTGGGATGAGATAGACACTGTGCCGTTGGATACATTAAAACAGTTTCTGGATTGGCTGCTAAAGAAAAATACCGCAGTGGTGATGTGCGGCGATCATGGTCAACCACCCCCATTTACAGGTGAATCTCCACACGAGTGGCTGAAAACTTTTGTAGATTATTATGAAGAAATAACTAACGATGTTAGAGCACTCGATGAAACGCTGAAAGAGTTTAAGGCACTGATCAGGCTACAAACCAATAAAGTCCAGTGTGAGATAATGCGTGAAATAATTCCAGAGACTTCGCTGAGCGACTTTTGGGAAACGTGGAAACCAGGTGATTTAATTGTGGCAAGTAGAAAGATAGTCAGGGACACACTTCAGCAGCGGTTATTTCAGTTACATCAGAAGAAATTTCCCATGTTGCCAGTGCCGTTGTGTTATAGACCAGCTGATACGCGATTGCAGAATATTGATGTTGATATTCCAGGGCGCCTGACTGCGTCGGGTCCGGAGAAACAGAATTTAGTATTAAATGATATTGTCACAGTTGATGTTGATGCTGTTGAACAGGCACTGAAAATGAGCAAATCCCCGTGGACGCTAGGATACGCTATGACCATCCACAGTTCGCAGGGACTAACTATTTCAGATACAACAGTTTGGATTGTTGATGATCGCATCGAGTGGTCAAATTTAGTTTATTTAGCCGTGTCAAGAGTAAGAAGGATAGGTCAGTTACGAAGAATTGTATTAGATGATGTTGTCAACGACAGCTCAATCGCTGATGACACAATAAGAAAGAAATTAGCCGGTTACAAACAGAGCGACAAAAAAAATGGTAGAGAGTTTGATCCCAAACAAAGTTTGGATGTTGAATTTGTAATACAATTACAACAACAGCAGAATAATCACTGTGCGAGTTGTAATTGTTTATTGCTGTGGCAGTATTCGAAAAACGACCCAAGGCAATTCACCGTAGATAGAATAGATAGCAGTCGCGGTCATACACGTGAAAATGTGATGTTGACCTGTCTTGAGTGTAACCGACGCAGAGGTGTTGCTGCAGTTATTTAAATGATTGAATCACTTCAGTGCGGATCACTTTAGTGATCGGGGTGGTAATTGTGTATCCTCGGGAATCACCTGAAGTTGCTCGCGTTTAAATCCGCGTTGAGGAGCAGTCGAATCTAATCTGTAGATTGCGTTTCTCCCAGTTGATCTGGTTATGCTGGATATCTTATGTGTAGTAACACTCCATGTGGGATCGGTTGCTCTTTTTTTTCCTCCTTCTAGTTCGCCTGGTTCGTATAAATACCTAACGGTGACATTACCCAGCAGTGGGGACGCTAGCGTCCCTGGCTGCGTTGAAACATTTTGTTGCTGTTGTCCGCGTTCACTGACGCGGGGTATATATTTTTTTGTGATTGCATTTACAGGTCTCATGTTTGTTGTTCTGGTAATTTCATTATTCAGTGCGGCTATCACGTTTGGCAGTCTTGCAACCCATTCACGAGATCTCGTATCGTAAATGAATTCCCTCGCGTACTGGTATCCGAATAATCTCTCAGCGAGTGTTCTATTAAATCGCTCAACAATTGCCTGATCCCGATGAATTTCAGTATGTCCTCGTCGTATGGTAACGTTATGCTGCTTTGTCAGTGATGACACCGCGCCCTGAAATTCCTTGCCAGGATCAACTTGTAATAATCGTGGCCAGTTTAGAGGTCCTCGTTGATAAATTCGTTTAAACGCAGAGGCGACTTCGGACGCTGTTTTAGTCGCTAACGGTTCTGCTTCTTTGTATCTACTGGCAACATCAACTACTGTTAGCGCGTATTTGTATATTTTTCTACGGACAGTATCATGAGGCAGGAATAGTATGTCAGCCTGATGAACTTCATTGGGCACACTAACATCAAAATGTGCAAAGTTGATTTGTCGAGGTGGTGGTAAGTAGATTTGCCATATTGCTTGTTTTGATAGCCAATTTTTGGCAACCTCGCGTGTTACTGATGCCGCGTTGGCGAGTTTATTAATTGCTGAGTTACCTCTCCAGTATCCGATTGGGGAATAATAAATCGCTTGCATTTTTATTTAATTATCCAGCGCCTAATACTAATTTAGATTTCATCGCTGATCTTACTAACCAATTAGCGAGTGACTCCTTAAATGATTTATTTTTTATGGCGCTTAGTGCATGAATTAATTTCACATCCGCGATATGCCTGTCTTGTAGATCTTTACTTCGATAAGCAACATCATGTATGTGACACGCTGCGTCGATAGCGTTTATCGGATACTCTCCCGGTTTTGGTTTAGATTGTTCATCAAGTCTGATATCTAGTCGGGTCCCTGGACCGCAGTAATTGTATCCTGGGAGATGTTTTTCTCCGGGATACTTTGCCCAGGGAGTTCCGGGGAGCTTTCCAAGTTTGGCTGCAATGTCACCTCCGCTAAATTCTCGCTTTTTTTTTGAAATCTAATTTTTTTTGTGCCACATCGCGTACACTTACCAGAAAGTGCTTGTCTGTTATTTTTTGTTGTAATGGTTGTTAGATCATTCGTAGGGGTTCGTGCCTTACACTTCACACAATATAGATCCATAATTATTATTCTTTATATACAAATGGAAATTACAGATTTTTCTGCGACAAAAAAGAAAGAGCCAGTTAAGCATAATTCAGTGCTACCAAACTCTATCCGCGCGATTATAATTGGGCCATCCGGTTCAGGTAAAACACAGCTGTTGCTGAACTTGATAATGAAGTGGATGAAATGGGATAAACTGTATTTGATAGCTCCATCTGTAGATGATCAACGATGCTATAACGTTATAAAAGATTTTAATGAGAGTGCAAGCGCGCTGAGTAAAGACGGTGAGGATGTTGTTGAATTTATCACTGATATCGAAGAAGCCCCCAGCGTCGAGGATCTTGATGAATCAATTAACAACCTAGTAGTGTATGATGATGTTATGTTGGACAAGCAAAAAAATCCCGCAAGAATATTTTCCCGGGGACGTCACAAAAACACTGATGTGATTTATGTTACTCAGCGTTATACACAAATTCCTAAAGTAATCAGGGATAATTGTAATCTTCTTGCGATATTCAATGGAGTTGATACACATACACTGAGAAATATTCATCAAACCTGGTGTGGTGGCGATATGGATTTAAATAAATTTAAAAATTTCTTCAGTCATGCTCAAAGAAAACCTCACGGATTTGTGACAATAAATTTACACGATCCCAGAACAAGATACCGTATTGGACTTGATACACTATTTGCAACATAAAAATGTTTTTCCTTGGAAACTCATTTCCCAGAGCAGCAGAGGGGATGGACCCGACCCATGGATTTTTCAATAACGACCCCGCCACGGAAACTGTTTCAGATTTATTGAAGTAACCCAAGTTGTCAGTGCAAACTCAACGAGTTTGTCCCTGGAAACTCTTCGAGTTTTCGGGGGACATTTTTTTTTGTCCTGTATTCTGAATAGAAGGGTTTATTTCGTCGAAATAAGCCCTCTATCGAGGAATAGTTTCCTGGAGGGGTTTATTGTGCAAAAAGTTTCGGTCTGTACAGCCCCTCTGCTGCTTATATATATATATATATATATATATATATATATATATATATATATATATATATATACTTGACTTATGATAGTGATATATATGGGTTGACCTAATCTGTGAGCTCTATAATGGAACTTTGTGATCAAAAAATCTGAAAAGTTCCATAGTAATAAACAAGCGAGCAGACATTCCAACATTAGTAGTTGAGAACATTTAAAATACAACACCGTCGTTTAGTGAAAGACAGAAAGTCGTATATAATAATTCTTAAATTGCTCAGAACAATCAATATACAATACTATTTTACACTAAAATATTATCACGTAAACAAAACAGATATTGGTTGATGAAAATTGAGACCACTCCGGTTGACTAAATGGTTTGGTCGTCCGCACGATGCGGGACGTCGAGGGTTCGTATCACGACCGAGTCATAATAAAAACTGTTAAAAATGGTACTAGCAGCTGCCTCGATTGGTGCTTAGCATTAATAGGTTAGTGTTAGGACTGGTCGGTCTGGTATCAATATAATGTGACTGGGCGGGACATCATGCTACATGTCTGCTGCATGATGCCCCAATGATAGACATCACTATAAACTGCCACACTACAGACATCGTAACGATATGACTGAAAAATGTTTAAAGCAACATTCAAAATCCAAATCACACACGTAGATAAAAAACAGCATTAGCTTTTCCTGAAAAATTACAGAGACATAAAAAAAAACCAGTGGAAACCAAAGCAATCTATATACTGAAATACAGATAGCGAAAGCAAATCTTCGCATAGATAACACATTACAGATGACAGATAGTTGTTGAATTTGATCTGTGTTGTAACAGCTTGACAGGTAAATCAAAAATTAAATTTTTAGATTTTTAGCTTGCATATTAAATTGCTTACCAATATGGTACATAAATCTGGCCAAATACAATGGAGAAAAGGTACAAGATAGTTACAGGAATATATATCCATTCCATATTTTCCAAACAGACTCAACACAAGTTTCAAAGGGCCACAGTTAAAGTTTTGTTAATCAGAAACCTGGTGTAATATCAAAAAGTTTCGTGAAAACAGCTTGATAGGTTAAATTCATAGAGCTATCAATAAAGAAATGTTGTGCATCTGTTATACACAAAATTTACACACCTGACAAATCATTTAGTATTTAAGTGGCCGAGTGGTCTTAAGCGCTTTCCGTTACGGATCACTGCCATCTCACCTCTGTCTGCGTGGGTTTGAGTATAGGATTCGGCCAATGTTGGTATGTGAGAAAGCTTGCCAGTAGCTTCTCGTGGGTCGGTGGTTCTTCCCGGGGTTTTCCCGGGTTCTTCCTCCGCCATTAATACTGGCCGCCATGCATAGCCTTTCGTGTGCTGACAAATGGCGTTAAACCCCACAACAACACCAACAACATTGTCATAAAGAACGTTGTTATTTCTCTTTCTCTTATTTGAGGTTAAATACATGACCACTGTTTAGAAGAAAAGAACATGACAGTGTGTATTTACATTGCTTTCCTGTGAAATTGTGAAATGTTGTAAAATTATAAAACATAATTTCTCCTTCTTATACAACGAGAATTCGAGAATTGACCCTAAATGTCGATATCAGATATATAATGCTTACTGGCCTTTTAAAAGAGATCGTATGCAGCCATACAAGTGTCACGTGAAGAATAAACATGAAAACGAACTGTACATACATTGATGGATATACTTGATTACATAGCATACTCAATCACTGAGACTGGCGTGTATTTTGGACCACATACTAATTTTTACGATAGCTGTTACGGAAGTTTGTATACAAAATTATATTTCTATAATATACGAATGAAAATATAGATAGTTTTGTTGCAGTGTACAGAGTTACCCGCGGGTGAATGGTTTCTTTTCACTCACTTTTGCACACACAAAATGCACGTTTATACCGATTTCTCTGGCAATGGAATTTACCACGATCGTAGTATAAATTGGGTTCTTGTCTTCTAAATCTCGTCACAATACAGATGAGTTTTGTCCGATTTTCAACACTGTTTGGAATCAATATTCAACTCTAGAGGTTTGTGAAAATGAACAAATACATTATTTTGTTCAATCCATTCCATGCGACAGAATCGTTTCACATGTTGAAAACATTTCACATTTTCTAGAAAGTCAGGGATATGCCACATGAAGCAATGCTGTTAGGCAGAATATAGTGTGCATCGGTTGAGGCTTTTATATCTGAACATAAATTCAACAAAGTTGTGTGCCATAATTGATAAGAGATATTCAAGCTTTTATAATCTAGTCCGATTATTCTTTCTGGAGACAGATTCATGTACGACTGTCGTTATTGCAATAATAATCTCTTACAATCGTTATGATGAAAGAGTTCAATGTATAACGAAGTCAGTTAATGCGCAGAGTTCAGTAATGTATATCAGTGAATTCGTGCTTAAGTGTGTTTCGTTTATGACGAGGTCCATTTATCTTATGTGTTGGGGGAGTCGTTCAACTGTGTGTTGTTGTGTAACCGGGATGCCGCAGTCAAAGCTGATTCGCTAGATATGAGGAGCCAAAGATTCTGGACCATACGGCTCTACATTGTAGGAATATTCTTGATTGACCTTTGGACAGATTGGGAGAAGCGCATCGATGTGTCCTTCCGTAATCATTTGTCGGAAGCTTTGGATAGGAACTATCTTGCTCTCATCGCCTGCACGACATGAGATATACATCACTATATATGCTGATGGAACAATTGCATCAGGTCTAAAACTTAAAGGCAATGTTCTTATGTTTGTGGAAAGTCAAATGCATCATCAATACAATGATCATATTTTTTGATAATTCCACGCATTGGTACATATGTATTGGGGGCCCCGCGTGGCCGAGTGCGCTCTAAAGTGCTCTCCGTTACGGATCACTGCCACATCACCTGTCTGCGTGGGTTCGAGTCTCGGATTCGGCCAATGTGTGTATGTGATAAAACTTGCCAGTAACTAATCGTGGGTCGATGGTTCTTTCCGGAGTTTTCCCGGGTTCTTTCTCTACCATTAATACTGGTCGCCACGTATAGCCTATTTTGTGCTGAAAAATGGCGGTAAACCCTACAACAACAACAACGACTTAACAGTAAAAGGAAAGGGATCCCGACTAGGATATTGAAGCCTAGATTGGATGAACAACATTTTAGAAAACAACAGGGATATATAAAAAAATACCCCATCAAACTTTTTTTCCAAATACAATTTTGATCAAACTTTCGTAGGATAAAGAATACAAACACAACGCAGCTTAGGGGGATACAAGAACACATGAAAACACTTGTATTTTTTCGGAAAGTGGGGGGAGGCATATGTCTGGTCCCCCCTTCCCCAAGTAATTTGATGGTAAAACGTAGAGAGTAAATTCTAAGGAAAGGCAAAGCTTTGAAAAAGAAGCTTTTTAGGGGACAGAACTTTTGTTCAGTTCAGTTCGAGTCTCCAAGAGCTGGAGACGGAAATGAGACTAGCAGAGCAGTCGGAGTCGACCTAAGTGTAGTCGGTGGAGAGAAGGTGTATATATGGTGGAGAAGGAGGAAAAGGAGTCGAGGAGGAGAAAGTGGAGAAGGAGGAAAGGGAGTATAGAGAAGTCGAGGAGAAGAAGAAATTGGGAAAAAGTCTGGAGGAAGAAGAGAATAAAGTGGGAGAAATAAGTAGGAAAATTAAGAGAGAAGAATACACAGATGAGTAGAATACAAGGACAGGTGGAAATCTATCTCACACTACTAATCAAGTGACGCAATAGGCTATTAAAGGATCTTGTGGAAGGAGAGTAATTGGGAATTTTGAATCATTCGAATATTGAATTGTTAGTAAATTGTTATTCAATCATTTAACCGTCGACATTGCAGATTAGGGTCTCGGAGATTTACACCTGTCTTCCACTAATTTAACTTCCAACCAAACTCGAGCCATGATGGGACTTCTATAATAGTTTAATTAAAATATTGGGAGCACCACACCCCAACTATAACAGCCCTGATAACAAGTATATTGTGTTTTCTCTACCAAGAAAATTCTGTATATGTTAATTCGAACAGATTATAAAGAAGGATGCAAATCCACAGATCTGAATGCCTAGTCAAAAAGTATACTGAAAGTGGTGGAAATAGTGTGTACTGTAGGCTAGATTTAATCTGTTAATTAGTTAAATATCCAGTACTGTACGCTAAATTTAAACTGTTCTTTAAAATTACTAGATTCCTACTTCTTCCAAGGTTATTATGAATAATTCATTTTAGTACCGTTCGATATTTCTTCTTTGCATGAATTTAGATTAAACAATTTATGAAGGAAACAATCTGGAAACTACATCGCTTTCAGGGACCTTATCGTCGAAATGTTCCCGAAATAGTTTAAATGCTTGTAAAATAAAAGTTAATGAAAAAAGAAACCAGTCAGCTTTTGGTGCAGTACACGAATTTACAGTTCCTGTTTGGAACAAAATGTACATGTGGAAATGTATTAAGAAGTCGCATGACCGGCCTTGGAATTTAATACCATTGTATCGGGGTCATTTGATAAATCAGTACGGATCCGATGTGTTAAATTGTCATTATTCAAGCTGGCCTCATGTGGTTTGATAAAAGCATAACTATGAGAACAAGCGCACTTTAGATCCAACCTCAATACGATTCTTTGCAGATGCTGACTCTTAAAGGAAGAGACTTTGCTGTAAAATTGAGGGAAATATTCCAGGTCTCATTCGAAATTTAGATATATTTAGATATATAGAGAAGAATAGTTTCTTATCAGGATATCATTAGCTGATTGTGGTAGATACCTGAAATGGTGATTGATCAGCCACTAATAGCCAACGGACGTAGACTACGGCTAACTCGACTGCTACTACATGAATCACGAAATCAACCGGAAAGACACTATATTTACATAACCATATTTGAAACTAACTCCAAATATATGATCAATCATGACTCATATGTAATGTGTGCTCCCTGATAACTTTTAGCTTTGCCAGTCGATTTTAGACATTTTAGAGTCTGGTCAGGTTTAATATGGGATGATGGAATATCCACTTACAGAACTGTATAGCCCATATGTTATGTTTGAAAATGACGTTGTTGTTGGATTTAAATGGTATATTGAGAAGCATTTGAGAAAGACTTCGAGAAATAACGCCTAAAAAACACATTGGATAATACTCCTTTCCCGTTCACTGCATGTGCCTATCATGTAATTACACTATGCTTAAAAAATAAAATCACGAATTGTCAAATAAATGTTGCTTACTTATATAACTCTAGTTTAAGAAATATTTCTTAACAATAGCCTTGAAATACAAAGCAAAATCATTATTCCGGCATATGCCAGCGTAAAAAGTCACCTCCAGCCCTACTTTATACCTATGCACCTAGCGTTATCGACATGGCATAAACTATCTAGGACTAAATTTTCGCAAAGTTGTGTAGTGGTGTGTTAATCTATTTCTCGAAACTGTAGGGGCATGGGTATTAAAAATAGGTTTTTCATGGTTATTTCTTCACATCAGACAAAACCTGTCACGTGGTTATCTTTCCTGATTGCTGCAGAAGACAGGAATATGCGGTACATTGTAACTGATCGGGCATTCTTCTAATAAATCCCGTTGAGTTAAATGAGCCAAACGATGAACAAATACATAAATAAATAACTTTGTTATATGAATATTTTGATTGTTTATACAAATATTCCGACAAGCGGACGTAGGTAATGTGATGTAATCAACAAATGAGATGCACTATATTAATCACTATCATATCGATTAAAATTGTAAAATCCCTTTAAAGTTAAAGCTTTTCTGCATTTAGCTGCTTAGTAAATACAAATGAGGTACGTGATTTTTTATCTCATGACATCATATAGAGAACCTTTGAAAATATCCACTATTCAGCTCTTGAAAGATGTGAATAAACGTAAAAGAAAACTGTAATGATATATTTCACGTACAACGATTCTTTGCAAAGGTGAAACACGTTCGTTTCCACAGTTTTACAAGAAACTTTGTCAGTCGAGCAAATCAAATGTGAATACATTTTAATAGAACTGTAATCTTCATGGAAAAAAGTAACTATTATAATGATCTCTTAAAATAAAGTATAATATAATATCCATAATTAATTTTGGTATATGACCTTGTAAATAGCCTAGTCTGAAGCCTCTACAAAAGTGTAGCATTCTGCTAGAAGTAAAAGTTCTTTAGTTGTCAAAAGCGAATCCCGTCTGTTGGAAGAACTTTGTGTCACTGACAAATTATAAGACACGACTCAGCATAAAAATCATATACAAGAATGTGTGTGTTTTTCTGTGTGTGTGTGTGTGTGTGTGTGAGAGAGAGAGAGAGAGAGAGAGAGAGAGAGCATTATATTAAAAAGCAATACCTTGAAAATAGTTGATGTTGTAATTCACTGAGGATATGTGTCTTTTCCCCTTACAATGGATCAATTAATTATCAACAGTGTTCCCCTACGAGTGTACCAGTTAAATTATATATATATATATATATATATATATATATATATATATATATAAACCTTGGTAAGATTTTTAAAAGAGCAACAATTATTTAAACTGCCATTAATAATCTTAATTAATTGAGTATTTGATTTAACCATCCTTTCTTACACTCAGAATGAATGCACAAGGAATCCGACAAACAAGCAGACATGCGGGTACGTGGGTAAATGCATGAGCTGTGGTAAGAATATCTAATGAACAATGATGGTAAGTACTAAGTAATAGAAAAGTAGGAGACGAATGATGTATATGAATTAGACACGAATAAAATTGAACAAGTGAATAAGTATAACTGAATAAATAAATGATCACTGTAATTTGTGTAGGGATCGACGAGTGATCTAAAAGCGATCGCCTGTACAGATCACCCATACACCTCATCTCTCTCTGCATGGATTCGATTATCAGCTCCGTCAACGTGGCTATGTGAGCAAGTTGGCCAGTAGCTTCCCGTAGGTCGGTGGTTCTTCCTGGATTTTCCCGGGTTCTTCCTCCATTACATATACTTGCTGGCATGCACATCGTATTATATGCTGAAAATGGGTGATACACCCAGAGCAACAACAACAGCGTTAATATAAGAGTACAGGACCCAGTCGAAAACATTAATTGTATTCAAAACTGACAAATCAGTTTCGCAATCAAACGTTTTAACACTGGAACAAATAATGAAAATAAATGGCTTAAATTACGAGAGTGAACCGATTGTACTTTTGGATGGCGGTTTTAACTAGTGTTTGAATTTGACCGAGCAATACAAAATATATTCTAACCTGTTGTCCATCAGGTGCAAGCTATATAATCATTCAACATATTTGACAAGCAGATAATCTGCTCCAATTAGAGGACTTACATACAATCACTGGGGGGAGGAGGAGAGCGAGGCCTGGGCCTGACGTCCCGCTCGACAAAGGAAAGTGAAGCGTCTCACACAGCCTCTCCTTTCCATGTATAGTGATCGCTGCGTGACCACTGTCTGGCTCTGCTGGGCAGGAGGTTACTTGGATATGGCCTACTACACGATTGTGTCCACAGCAGCAACTTCACGCAGGGCCCCCTGTTTCCACAGAGCCTGCTGTGTGGCGCGACCCAGTGCCCGGCGGTATAACTGGGTGGGCAGACTAGGCTCGTTAGCCTTGCAGGCAGCCAGTCTAAGAGAAGCAAAACTCTGACTTCAAACCCGGGTAGATGGAGCTCATTAGCCTTGTCAGGCAGTTTATCTAGGAGAAGGAAACTCTAACAGAAAATCCGGAGTGGAGCCCCTAAGGCGGCTGAGTGTCAACTGCGACTTCCTTCTGGCAGCTCCTGCATCCGAACTGGTGCCAAATGTCATGCTCAGCATTCCTTTGGACCCCACCAGCAAGGACGAGAGATGGATCCTGACGTCAGGGCAGCCCAGGATCTCCACGGGTCAGATTCGACGGTGGGAGGGAGCATCGTGCCCCACTGGCCGACTACAGCCGTCTCAAACCGGGCAGCCGTCGGTCAGTTTGGTGTTGATCAGCCATCGTCTTCCTGCTCCAGTGGGTGTCTGGAGCGCAGTGTGTTGCTCAGCATGACAAGCAGACGGCAATTCCACACCAGACAAACGAAACAAGAAACCAATAAAGAAAACTCCATCTCTTCGATTCGCAAGCTGGAACGTGCACACCATGTGCACGGGCATCTCTGACGGCCTCAGGGAGGTGGACGACACCAGGAAGACGGACATCATCGATAGAGAACTCACCGGACTAAATACCAGTATAGATGCCATCCAGGAAACCAGGCTCGCCTCCATCGGGTCACTCAGAGAGGAAAACTACACCTTCTTCTAGAAAGGTCGAGAACCTGACGATCCCGGTCAGCACAGGGTGGGCATTACCATCAAAAACAACCTCGGTTTAGTCTTCCACATGGGGCACTGAGCGTCTCTTGTCCATCCGCCTCAACACTTTTGCAGCTCCTGTCAAAATCCTCAGTGTATACTACCCTACTCTCACGTCTTCAGAGGACACAAACGATCATTTATTTGGGCAACTGGACGAATAGATCAAATGATGCCCCAAAGACGAACCACTATTCCCCCTCGGCGACTTTAATACCAGAGTAGGTGTGGACCACGAGTCATGGCCATCCTGCCTCAGACATCCTACTGCAATTACCAACGAAAACGGTCAGAGACTGCTGCAGCTGTGCACATAACATGATCTGTGTATGACAAACACCTTCCTCAAGTGTAAGCCGCAACACCAAGTGTCATGGAAACACCCGATGTCTCATCGCTGACGCCAGCTCGACTTGGTCATTACCAGGCGCTCTGCCCTTAACAGCGTCCCCTTCAACAGAACCTACCATGTGCAGACTGAGACACTGACCACGCCCTCGTGAGCAGTAGGGTGCGTATACAGCAACAAACACTACACCGCTCAAAAATAAAACGACGCCCTCGCATAAACACTGCGCAAATGTATGTCCCCTCCAAGGTGAAAGAGTATGCGTCCGCCTTGGACCAGGCTCTCCAGGACCTGCCAGAGCACGATGCCGCAGTCAAGTGGAACGCCATGAAGGGTGCCATCTATAGCATAGCCATGTCCACATTTGGCAAGAAGGAACCGCGCAGACATGACTGGTTAAACGCACACCTATCAAGAATGGAGCCAATAATCAAGGACAAACGAAAAGCCTTCATAGCTTACGAAAAAATGCCACAATGAACGGACGATTGCTGCTTTCACATCTGCTCGAAGCAACACCCAACGCATCGCTAGACAGTGCTCGAACGAGTACTGGCAACAACTCTGTGAAGGAATCCAGCGCAGTGCCGAGTCTAGAAACATGCAAGGTATGTATAGTGTCATCAAGAAGGCTCTATGCCCTACAGTAAAAGGGGTCGTCGCAGTGAAATCTCTGACGGGAGAGAAGATCAAATGACCGTGAGCATCAGATGACCAGATGGGTGGAGTACTACCCAGAGCTATACTACCGAGAAACGTCATTCACCGATACGGCCCTTAGCAGCATAACAAAACTGCCCACCATGGAGGAGCTCGACAACGTGCACACCTTACAGGAGCTCTGGAAAGCATCCGACTCCTTTCCAAACGACAAAGCACCAGGTAGTGACAGCATCCCACCCGAAGATACAAAATGTGGGAAAACAACATTGCTTCGGCCACTGCATGAGCTACTTTGGCTCTGCTGGGAGAAAGGGTCAGTACCCCGACACATGCGCGACACCACAATTATGACCCTTTAAGAAAACAAGGGCGACCTCCATGACTATAATAGCTACAGAGGGATCTCGCTCGTGAGTATCGTTGGCAATGTGTATATCCGCATCATACTCAACAGGCTACAGTTGCTGTCGGGCCGTGACTACGCGGAGTCCCAGTGCGTCTTCAGAGCAGACAGATCGACGACATACATGATCTTCTCCCTACAACAACTCCAAGAGAAGAGCAGAAACCAAGATAAACCACTCTACGTGATGTTCGACGACCTCATCAAGGCCTTTCACCTGATCAGCAGGAATGGCCTTGTTGAACTTCTCCGTAAGATCGGTTGCCCCTCCCCCCCCCCCAAAAAAAAAAAAAAAAAAAAAATCCTCCGCAGGATGATAATGTCTTTCCAAGCCGGTATGAAGGAACAGTCATGTATGACGGATCCTCCTCAGCCTCCTTCCCAATAAATAACGGCGTGAAGCAGGGCTGTGTGCTGGCGCCAACCCTTTTCGGGATCTTCTTCTCCCTGCTCCTGTCCCACGCCTTCGACTCGTCTACTGATTATGCATATCTACATACCAGGTCCGACGGGAGGCTGTTCAAACGGGCACGACTGCACGGGAAGGCCAAAGTGAGGTCGGTACTCAACAGGGAGATGCTTTTTGAAGATGACGCGGATCTTGTGACCCACACTGAGAATGCCCTCCAGTAACTTGTAGACCGTTTCGCTCATGCCTGCAAACAGTTTAGGCTAACCAGCAGCCTGGAAAAGACAAACGTCAGCCTGCAAGATACCATCATTGTCCCTTCCATCAAAATTGATGGTGACACCCTGGAAGCAGTCCACAACTTTACGTACCTGGGGTCAACCATCAGCAACACTCCCTCTCTTGATGTTTAGCTGGAAAGAAGGCTTGGAAAGGCAAACACCTTCATGACACGACTAACGAAGAGGTGTGGACAACAACGCGCTGACAGAGCACACCAAGATCCAAGTCTACCAGGCTTGCGCTCACAGCACCCTTCTATATGGAAGTGAGACCTGGAACACCTACATGAGGCAAGAGCGCCGGCTCAACTCCTTCCATATACGGTGCCTAAAACGCATCATGAAAATCAACTGTCAAGACCGCGTCCCATACAGCGACAGCCTTCAGCGTGCAAGTAATCGAATCATGTACTCCCTGCTTAGCAAACGCCGCCTTTGATGGCTGGGACACGTCTTACGCATGGAGGATTGGAGGCTGCCAAAGGACCTCCTATATGGACAGCTGGCCACTGGCACCAGAAGAGTTGGACGCCCTTCGCTACGTTTCAAGGATGTGTGCAAGAGGGACTTGAAGGCATGCGATATTTCACCAGACGGCAGGGAAGAGCTGGCCGAGGACCGAGGCACCTAAAGACTGACGTTAAGCAAGGGCATAGCAGTCGCTGGTGCGAGAAGAGGCCAGTTGGCGGCAGAGAAACGTGGGAGAAAGAAGAGCGCGTCAACAACCCCATTGACTCAAACTTCTCAGTATGTCTTCACGAACTGCAATAGGGACTGTCACTCGCGCATAGGCCTGCACATCCACAGCATACGATGCCAACACTCCAGAGACAGATGACACTTCAAGGGCGCTATTCACATGGACTCTCAAAACTGAGCCACCAATGATGATTTTCAATCACTGAACCTTTATTTTATCTAACTCTCAACATCTTATACTAATTGTACTTTGGAGTGTCTTCTGTGCACAATGATACTAAGAGAGCATCATCGTTCACATTGCATAATTGACAGTTCTCTGATGCCTTAATAACTTATTTTGCTTAAGGATATCTTCGATAAACCAAAACCTGTTATCTCTGATAATTTGATGACTCATATGTGTTATTTTCATGCTGTCATAAAGTGAATACGGACTATGCAATAGTTTAAGGCGTTGCTGAACATCATTGTTCTTTACCGAAAATGCATCGACGGCCGTGTCACCTCAGACATTCTCGTATGACGCCTCACAAGTTCTCGTGTCACTTGAAAGACCACGAGCACGAGCACAGACACTGCCATTGTCAATTGTCAATGGCGTGAAAGAGGTGATAATGGTCCACTAGGTGTAAATGTCTTTTGTCTTTATGAAAGTGAGCAGCCGGGGGGGGGGGGGGTGCGAATCCTACAAAATTTATAAGGTTCCAAATGTTGAAATAAACCCTCCAAAAAAAGGGTTTTCAACCGTAAATAAACAGTCGACTACGTTTCAAGAGGAACCCTTGGAGGGAGAAACCTCCAGGAGGTCCTCCCGAGTTAGTCTAAATACGGTTTCTGGTTTAAAAACCTATTAATGGCGCTTCGATTTAAAAAAATGAGCCAATTTGTTGTCGTCGCCCGCCCTGCTGCTTAATTAAAACTTTTTATCAAGACCAACTCTATACCATGTTCGAGGACCACGTAAATTTATTGTTATAAATCCGTGTGGGGTTATTTTAGCACGACTAAAGAAATTTTTTAATTTATTTATGTCCATATCGCCGCTACACCAGGTCTGATGAATATTTCGTAACGTGTGAGTATCAACTCCGTTAAAGACGGTGAGAATATTACAGTTATCTCTGATCATTTTTGGCATTTGTGTATATCGCTGGGTTACATAAATGACATCTGTGCTTTTGTGTCTACCTCTGGAAAATATTCTGGCAGGATTTGATTGTTTATCCAACATTACGTTATCGTAAACAACTAAATTGTTAATTGACCCATCAATATCATCAATACTTGGCGCTTCATTGATGTCAGTTATAAATTCAACAACATCATCTCCACTTAACGGTTTTGCGCTTTCATTATAATCTTTTAACACTCATAACAACGCTGATCGTCTACAGATGGTGCTACCAGATATAATTTATCCCATTTCATCCACTTCATTATTAAATTAAGTAACAACTGCGTCTTACCACTCCCAGATGGACCAATGATAATCATTCGAATAGAATTTGGTAACGTTGCGTGATGCTTAACTGGTTCTCGTCGTTTTGTTGCAGAAAAGTCAGTGATTTCTATTACAAAATATATAAAAAGAATATGGATTCATATTGTGTTAAATGCAGGGCGCCTACACCAACAAGTGATCTAACAACCATTACAACAAAAAATAATAGATCTGCGGTTACGGGCAAGTGTGAGCGATGCGGTACAAAAAAATTTAAATTTATCTCCACTGTCAAGTCAGGTGAAAAACCGAAACCAAAGTCAAAACCAAAGTCAACGTCAAAGTCAAAATCAAGTTAAAGAAAAGCAACACGGAGGTGATATTGCAGCAAAATTAACAAAACTACCCGGTACTCCGTGGGCTAAATATCCAGGAGAAAAACATCTTCCAGGATATAGTTACTGCGGCCCTGGAACCAGACTTGATATCAGACTTGATGACCATGATCAACCAAAACCACGTGAATATCCGATAAAAGCTATTGATAAGGCGTGTCATGCGCATGATGTAGCTTATAAAAGTAAAGATCTGCAGCATAGACATCTTACAGATGTGAAATTAATTCACGAGTTAAATTCCATCACTAATAAATCTCTCAAGGAAAAATTAGCTAGTTGGTTAATAAAATCCGCGATGAAAGGTAAATTAGCGCTAGGTGCTGGTATATAATGGAGTCAATTTATTATTCCCCAAAAGGATATTGGAGGGGTAGCGCAGCAATTAGTAAACTCGCTGAAGCAGCAAAGGTTACACGTGTTGCTGCTAAAAATTGGTTATCCAAACAGGCAATATGGCAAATTTACCAACCACCGCCTAAACAAATTCACTTTGCGCATTTCAATGTTAGTGTGCCAAATGAAGTTCACCAGGCCGATATATTATTTCTGCCACATGATACCATTAGAATCCGAAGACGTCAAATAAAATACAAGTACGCGTTAACTGTAGTTGATGTTGCAAGTAGATACAAGGATGCGGAACCGTTAACGACTAAAACGGCATCTTAAGTTGCCAATGCTTTTGAACGAATTTATCAACGAGGACCTCTACGATGGCCACAGCTGCTACAAGTTGATCCTGGCAAAGAATTTCAAGGTGCAGTATCATCGTTGATGAAACAACATAGCGTCACCATCAGACGAGGGCATACTGAAATTCACCGTGATCAGGCAATTGTTGAAAGATTTAATCGAACACTTGCTGAGAGGTTATTTGGATATCAATACGCGAAGGAATTCATTCAAGATAAAAGATCACGCGAATGGGTCGCAAGATTACCAAGCGTGATAGCTGCATTAAATAATGAAATAACTCGAACAACCAATATGAAACCTATTAACGCAATTGCCAAAAAACATATACCCGTACGACGTGATTCTTCACCACAGCCAATACTGTGTGATGTCACTGTGAGATATTTATATGAACCAGGTGAACTTGAAGGTGGTAAAAAAGAGCGACTGATCCTATTTGGAACATCATGACACACAAGATATCTAATATAACTAGATCTACAGGTAGACCAGCAATCTACAGGCTGGATACAACTGCTCCTCAACGCGTGTTTACACGTGAAAAATTACATGTAATTCCCGACGATACAGAATTACCTCCTACATCACTTAACTATACCCCTACGCCGAGACAGGTCAGCATCACATTTTCGCGTGTATGACCAACACGATTATATTTTCTATCTACGGTGAATTGTCTTTGGTGTTTACTCGAATACTGCCACAACATCATACAATTACAGCTTGCACAATGATTATTCTTCTGTTGTTTTAGTGTCATGATAAATTCAACATCAAGGTCAAATTCTCGATTATTTTTTTTGTCACTCTGTTTGTAACCAGCTAATTTTTTTCTGATTATGTTACTGTTGTTTTCATTATTAATTTCCTCAGCCATTGACTCATCCAAGACAATCCTTCGCAGTTGAGATATTCTTCTGACTCTGGATAAAGCCAAATAAACTAAGTTTGACCACTCGATTCGATCATCAACGATCCAAACATTTATATCAGAGATAGTTAGTCCTTGAGATGAATGTATCGTCATTGCGTATCCTAGCGTCCACGTGGATTTATCAGCAGGCAGTGCATCTTCAACAACATTGACATCAACTGCAACAACATCGCTTAATACCAAATTCTGTTTCTCGGTCTGTCCTGGTATATCAACGTCGATATTCTGTAATCGCGTATCAGCTGGTCTATAACACAATGGCACTGGCAGCGTTGGAAATTTTTTCTTGTGTAACTGAAATAACTGCCGTTGAAGTGTGTCTCTGACTATCTTTCTACTTGCCACTATCAAATCGTTTGGCCTCCACGTTTTCCAAAAGTCGTTCAAGTAAGTTTCTGAAATCACATCGCGCATAATTTCGCACTGAATTTTATTCGGTTGCAGTCTGATTAATTTCTTAAATTCCTTTAATTCTGCATCGAGAGATCTATGATCATCATTTACTACTTCGTAATAATCAACAAAATTCTTCAACCAATCGTGTGGAGATGGTCCAACAAACGGAGGTGGCTGACCGTGATCGCCGCACATAACCACAACTGTATTTTTTTGTTAATAACCAATCGAGAAATGTTTTTAATGTTTCTAACGGTACCGTACATATTTCATCCCAGATAATAACCTTTGGAATATATTTCTCCCCCATTGGATCTGGAGTCCACACACCACCGCTACATTTGAAAATGCTGTGATAAGTACTAGAATTGACTCCTCGTTGTTTCATCTCCCTGGCAAGTCTGTGTGTTGGTGTTAGCACGATTATATCCGATTTTCCACAAAATAATTCGATTACTCGAGTGGTCTTACCAGACCCTCCCGCCCCGTTCAAATAAACGGTTTTGTGTCTGGATACTGGATCGTACACAGATGGTGCACTCGACATTTCTGATAATTCTGATTTACAATAACTATCTTTAACCGCAATATTAGCGGATTCACAATAACAATGTAACATCTCCTTTTTTATTCTCCACGAACTCCGTGTTTCATCATTGCTTGTGAAGCGAGTCAGTAATTCTTAATATCTTTTATCGATATAAAATGAATCCGTAGCAACACTAACTGCAGTGTCAGGAAATCTACTTATCATCGATAGTAAATTTATAGAAACATAAGCGAGCATCGAAGACCTTAAATGGGTGTACTGAGGCGATTCTCCTTCGATGTAACTAAAAATTGTGTCCAATTTTGTTCCGTCAGACAAGTAAGCGTCTTCCCGGTTACAAAATATATCTCTCGCAGTGGCATCATTAATTATAAAATCTAATTCAGCATCATCCATAATCAATCGTGAGTGATGTCGTTTATGATCATATGCACCACCCTGAGTAAATTTGAAGATTATTCTTCTACCAAGATCTTTTGCTATTTTTTCACTGTTGCTGAGTTTAATCTTAAGAATATTAACAATGACATCCGCGGGTAGATCTGGATATTCCTGTTTGCATTCTTCGAGACTGATATGCTCCGGTGTTGGTAACCAAACATAAATCTGTTTTCGATACGATATAATTGCTTCACTGACCGTCAACGATATCAGTATTTTACTGTCAGGCATATATCGTAATAACACAATTGGCGCCCAACGTTTCTCCGAGAAGTGTCTGCCAAACCAAACATAACAAATCGGATGAAGATTCATAGTGAATTCAAACCACGTTACACGAGCAAATCCTGTCAGGGAAAAATCAGGTAATGGACCATTAATCGATACTCTTACCATCCCATGACAAGGATGACCAAACCTCGCAAAATATCCGGCGCACTCGCCCATCCCAAGAAAACTTCCAGGATAACACGCGGTCATGTCTACGGAAATCATCTCACCGATATTATACTTGGTGTTCCACAAACCGCCGTGTCCGTATTCGATACAACTATCCTGGACATCTTCAAGGAATTCAGCGTGTGTTGGTCTCCATGAATTTTTCTCTCTCGCGGCATGGGCAGCAATTGACGGAACTGTAAAACAATTAGTTAATAACTGCTCAGTATTTTCTGAATATCTCTGTGCGAGTTTTCTCATTTATTCGTGGAGAGATTCTTTACGATATAATTCGCCGTTAGGTCTTACAAACTGATCATACTCGCCTTCTTCGGAACTTTTAAACAACCATACTGACACAGAGTCGTTTTTGCTTATTAAGCTGATAGTATCAAATATTCCACCCTCGGAAAATTCCGAGGACGAGTAATATCTCACAACACGATTTCGTGGAAATATTGTGACTGCGGATCTCCAAGCATGAGCGTTGTGATCAATGATATTTATAGGAGCTCCATTCCGATTATATTTTGATTTGTATAATACTTCCCCGGTTATCGTTGCTACGGTTATGGGGAATCTTAATGCTTTTTCTGACTCGGCAACATCGCTTATTGACGATCCTGTATCCTTAACCGATTCAGCACATTTTGTTTATTTTTTCACGTCGCAGATCAGTTAAACCGTTTCCACGCTACGCATTTTTAAAATATTCTATTACTCGCTCGGCTACACAATTCAGCTTTGAAAATGTCATCGGGGCAAGATCATTAATATTGGGCTTTTTTATCGGATAAATTCCATAAATGACCGCTGTTACAGGATACGATCGAGTGTAATATGGTTTGTCAATCCCAGTCAGCATTCCTGGTTTGGAAACTTTACTTAACAGAGCAGTTTTTCCACCAGCAAGCACAGGGTCACGTTTGTCACGAATAATCCAAGTATCATCATCCTAACGCACAATAAACTTTACTCTGAAAAAATATTTCTGATTGAGGTAATCGATGATTGTTTTCGCTCGTGTATAGTTCATTGTAGCGTCCTTGACATCATCTTCGTGTATAATTTTAAATGTGGACCACACGTGAGATGCCCCATCATCACAAAATTCTTTTTTGGCATCTCTGATAATATCAAACAGATCAGTCAGAGCTCGCCTTCGCGAAAAAGGGGTTAGTCTGTCAAGATCAAATCTAGAAGCATTCCGGGGTTTGATTGCAGATAATCTCTCAAACTCCTCCATATTATATTTAAGACAAACATTTAAATATGAAATATATATATACAATGAATCAATGCAAGTGGCTCAAAGTAGGATCTGTAACTGTTTGCAACAAATCCTGCAGAAAAGAATTCTGCGGGGAATATTCCCAAAGCATCCGAAGGGGGGTCAGGACCAATACCTTGTCTGCAATGTGGTATTGGGGTCAGGGGTAAAACACAGTTGCGCGCGGGTTGCGGGGGTAAGCGATACCGTGAACTTAAGCGATATTATAACAAAAAAATAATCATGACGCGTTGAAATGTGAGCGCGATTATATAACTAAGTTCACAGACAAATATAAATTTGACAAATAATATTGTTATATAAAATGACCCAGGAATTTGTCCGACACCCCATCATCAAGAATTACGAAGCGAATCGTAATGGAATAGTCAGACATTGCAGGTTGAAAAAACCAGTTGGTGTTGCTAATAGTGCTGGTTATCTTAGATTTACTGTTACTGGGAAAAAAAGTTATTATAATCATCGTTTTGTATTTGACGTTTATCACGGAGTGATCGAAGATGGTCTTGTGACCGATCATATAGATAATAATAAATTTAACAATAATTTATCTAACCTACAAGCCACCTCAAAGAGCGAAAATTCTGCACGAGGAGGTACTGGTAAATTTAAGAGCGTTACAAGGAAAGTTGTCAGATCTTTCAACATAAGTACCCGTGAAGAGAAAATATTTAAGTCAATGTACGCGGCTGGCAGGTATTTTGATATTCCCCCGATGTCAGTCCAACGTGTTGCAGAAAATATAACCAAATCAACGTTTTCATACCGGTTTGATAGCTGGATTTTATTTCGTTATGTAGATGCAGATAACGAAGATAACTCTGCAGTGGCTGTGTAAAAGTGAAAGATGCAGTTGACTCGTCAAGGTCATTACCTGTAAATCCAGCGAGCAGAACTATATACATTTTTTTTTACACAGCCAATTATATGCACACTAGAAGCAGTCTATTTTCACCTTGCGTTTCATTGTCAGTCCAGGTAAATGTTTCAGGATATTGCACAACACACATATCATTACCTGTAAAGGTGCATTATTCAGCTGCGGGCAGAACTGTATACAGTTTTTCGCAGCCAATTGTAACCGTCCTACTGTATACACACTAGCAGCAGTCTATTTTCGCATTAACACTTCCGCGTTTGATAAGATCAACAATTGTTAGTACAGGTAAACGTTATTTTCACAAAATCTAATTCAGAACTTAAAATCTAGTTCAGAACTTAAAATCTAGTTCAGAACTAAAAATACAGTTCAGAACAGAATTCAGCTGCCAAGCTCTGTCAATAGTTACCTATATGATGATTTTTAAATCTTATATCCTCAGATGCGATCGTGGTGTAGTGGTTAGCTCAGCCGACTTTCGTCCCTGACTTATCACTGCCTTCAGATCGAATCTCGTCACGGACATATGTCGACGGTGCCGATTATTATGGCTTTTATAAGTGGGGGGCCCCAGCAAAAGGCCCTTCATGTACATATCCTCCTCCACGTTAAATCTTGGGGGTGACGTTTTATCACCCCTGGGAATTAATCCAGGGGGAGGGTATGTACATGAAAAATACACAGACAGCCTTCTGAATACTCTAACATTTCGCCTCGCTTTCGCTTAGAGAATTCGCTGGAGGTATGTTTGTGAATACGGCCCCCCAAAAATAAACAGTTGCTTGGATGCAGAAAGTTCTACGTCACATGGGTCCCACAAAAACAAAACATTCAGAAAGAATGTGGCCAAAAAGAAACGATTCACGAAGGATGCCGAGAATCGACAAGAAACGATCTGTAAGACAAAAATCTCAAAGATAAAATCTTGGGACATAAAGTGCAAGACCCATGATTGATAACCGCTCATCAAGGCAACTGTTTATTTTTTCTTTTAAATATATAATTATATAAAAATGAATCACGAAAATATCAATGAAGTAATTGCATTGCATTGCTGCTGTAATTAAAAAATTGCAAGAAAACAAAATTAATATATCTTATGAATTAAATCGTGAAAAAATCATGTCTGATATATGAGGCTAAATTGGAAGGTCGGTATATTTTACCTGCTCAGTATAAATTTACAATTTACAAAGAGAATGCAGACAGCGTTATATAAATCACTAGCTACAATACAAGAACAGCAAATAGATGAATTTGTCCCTCTCTGCTGTGCAATCAAAAAAAATCATGTCAGCGTTATCCGAAGAATACGAAGCCAGGAAGGTAATTAATACGCGTGCAAGACAGTTGAGAAAAATTATATCAGATCGTGAGTTAAACCCCCTGATTACTCGGAAATGAAGTCAGGCTCGTGGAAATGAAATTGAAAGTAGAGTCAGTCTCGTACTGACAGAAAAAAAAATATTTTTACCCACATTTTTTTTACCCACACCAATCTGACCCACATCAATCAATCTGAGTCACTTATATCATCTTCATCTGTATCATCTGCATCTGGATCAAACTGATCTGCAGGGTAAAATAATATTTGCTTAAGTCGATCAAGTGTAATGCAGGAATGCATGTAATTTAAAGTCTGGTCTCTGTCACATGTGATCATACAAGCACGTTTTTGCCGCAGTTCATCTAACTGTTCCTGTGTTAATAAAAAGTCGTCATTACCTAATATATCAAAAAATAAATCAACTGTGCCGACCGGGGATTGCATAAACACCTCCTTGATGTATTTGTCAAGTGCTTGGTTGTTGAGAATAAAAATTTTCACATGCTGGTACATATATAATACTCGTTTGATTAATTAGGAATCAGAGTCTGTCAGGAATAAAATTCTTCACAGGTATATTTCTTTTACTGAATTTGTGCAGAATTAACAAATCGGATGATTTTTATGATTCTATCAGGGTAATTACCCTGCAGAATTAACAAATCGGATGATTTTTATGATTCTGTCAGGGCAATTACCCTGCAGAATTAGCAAGTCGAATGATTTTAATGATTCTGTCAGGCATATTACCCTGCAGAATTGAGAAATTTGACAGTTTGTCAGTAAAAAATCCCTGTCAGCGTCAACATCATCAAAGTTTTTTTTATTATAAGAAATTTTATTCTTCATGGAAAATACTGATTTTTCATGACTCTGACAGGGTAATTACCCTGCGGAATTAGCAAATCGGATGATTTTCATGACTTTGACAGGCATATTACCCTTCCGCGTAGCAAAATCGGACGATTTTCATGATTTTGAAAGCATATTAACCCTGCAGAACTGAGAATTTGACAGCTTTTCAGTAAAAATGAATTTCTTATAATTCTGCGCGACAGTCCACCCTGACTGTCAGGAGAAGTTTTTTTGAAGATTGAAAATCTTTACGATAGAAATCCTTAAGATTTCACAAGTACATTAATATGTAGAGTATTATTTCTTAAATCCAGAAGGTGGTTAGATTGGTCTGTTAGTTTGAAATTTATTCTTGATAACAGTGGATTATAACACTGCAGATAAACTCGATTGATCGGCTCTTGTACAATCAGATATCCAGGTGGGTCTTTCGGGGTGAATGAATAAAGAACAAATCCTTGCTGGGCTTGATTTGATACTGTTGTGTCCGTGCTGTAGCTGCCATCGATTACATCACACACAAGATTGACCGCGACCACTTCGGTTATATTTACGATGCCCGGGGATACATGTCGGCCTGTCCCTTCCTGGTCATTGTTGTACCGGAGAATAGTTGCCGGTGGTAGTGTTTTTCTCCACGCAGCAAGTATGTCGGGAAAATATTCATTAATGGCATCATTGACTGATTTTCTTAACTCGGCTGCATTATACCCGGGAAATTTAAAATTCGGCAATTCAGCTTCGGTTATTTTGTATGCATCTAAAAATTGTTGCTTAGAGATACTCTTCTCAGTAATTATTGCTCCAAGTAACCGCCGATGAATATATTCCATGTCGAATACAAGCTGATTTAATACCTCCACGCGTTTAATGATTTCGCTGCGTGAGTTATCAAAAAGATGTTCTTGGAAACTTTGCCGTAGACGTTGTAGTTGTGTTTTGTGTTCTTGATTAATGCTTTTAAAATATTCAATCCTTTGACTTCAAGTAACTCCAATACCTGCTTCTCCATCTTGACGTTTTTCAGAAACAAAACTCCATTCCATATCATCCTTGTCGCGAAATACAAATCTATCATCCAATTTTGTTTGCTTTATACTATCTGCATGTTCTTTGTACGATGGTACCAGATCGTGATACGAAGTCTTATTCGTGATATAATCAGACTTTTTCGGTTCTGGTGGTATTGGTGGTGCTTCGGGTGGGATTTCAGGCCATCCTAACACTGTTCTGATCGAACTGTGATATATATCCACAGCGTAGTCTGGGGTGCTTATTTCAATTGCAGAAGACAGGGTTGGTTTATGAACAGTTATTTTTATTTTGGATTCTTTTCCTGTGATATTTTTTATTCGCTGTTGTAATTCCTCATCGATTTCTTCGATTTGATAAGACCCCGTTGGTAACCCAATGACTTTCCAGTCGGTGTACCATCGGGTCCGTTTTTATGTGCAAACACAAACGAATTATTCGCTGGTAACCCACCAAACGATTTTGATCTGATATTGGGCCAACTGTGATATACTCGTAAATGTGCTAGTGCGATTTCTTTCACGGGAATTGCAGTTGGAAAATTAATACCAAATTAAGGATTTGTCAACTTCCCGTTATCATCGAAATTCTTCTCGGGGTTGTATTTGCGACTATGTCGAGCAGAGCTCGATGAAGTAATTCCGTCATTATTTATCTTTGCTGTTTCTAAATGGCGGGTGCAGTCTTCGTATATCTTAACCATTAACGCGAATTCGGAATCTGATATTGTATTATCATCGATGCTTGATGATATCAACGACGATAATTTTGAGTATGCGGACGTGGCTGTGTTTAGTTGTATGACGTAATCGTGCAATTTTGTGCTCGTGCATGAGGGTATTTTTTTTTGCGATTATATTAAAAACCCCTGCGATGGCAGTTGATGAAGAGACGATTGTTACTGCGATTGTTACTGGTGTTAACGCTAATAATACTACTCCGGTGGATGCAATTAACGCGGATACTGATTATACTAACGCATCCAGGATGACTGCTGGTCATTTATATCTTTTACTTTTAGGTCGTATTTGTCGATGAGGGTTTTTAACTCTGATTGCCATTCGCGCACTTGATCGTATCTATATTGTTGCGCATCCAATGTTGTCGTTGATGCTGTTGTCGTTGACTTCGTCCTTAACTCTGTTAATGGGATCATTTATTATCTTACGCAGTAAACAATTGAGGTGTTTCAGCTACGAATTCCAAACACTACCAGTAAGATGTTGCGTTTAATGTCTTATCGTCTGCTTCCAGCATAAATTCTTCTTCGGTTCCCTTGTTTAATATTACAGTCACAACCCCGGAAAACTTATCGGTGGAATGCCTCCAACGATATTTTTGTTGTGAAAATCCCAAATTTTGCAGCACTGAACACAGAAAACCTATACACGCCAGTGACTGTTGCGGTGTATTTGATAGTATTATTTTGTTTAGACCATGTTGCAAAATCAGATGATACCGTGTATACTATATTTTTAAAATTCCCGGGAGTAACTCCAGGTGAGATTTTAATCAAACTGGTTTTGTTAACGATATCAGGAATCCCACTTACTATACCCTGCTGTCTTTGATCGTGTCAATATTGGTTTTGATATCAGCAAGTTTTATGTCAACAGTGTGTGGAGAGCCGAAGAATTCTTCTGCGGTTTTTTTATGGTTTCTGCGAAATCTTGCAAAAGCGCCCACGTGAACGTCATACTCGGCCCGCAGCGTGGATAATTTACTGTCTACGTTGTCAACATATAGTTTGTTTGCTGCATCGTTGTCAGATTTTGGAGTTGTTACAGCTACTATTTTGTTCCCGTTCATGTTGAGTTCACCTGTCATTGTGTCGCCGGTATTTTTTAAACAATTTGATAATAACGCTTCTAGGGTTGTGAAATGCGCGTCAACATATTGTTTGTTTGAGGCATCCTCGGGGGATGTTGGATTTCTTAACATTGTTATCTTGTTTCCGTTAATGCTGAGTTCACCTGTCATTGTGTCACCAGTATTTTGTAAGCGATTCGCTACAACTTTTTTCATCTCGTCTCTGATGGTTGTAAACGATACACTTGAATCCCTGATTTTTCCGCTGTCAGTAAACACAGGAATGTTGTCCGGGACAGCTCCAAGAACCCTGCGAACTATGTCATTCCATTTGATATTACTGGTTTTTAGTTTTCCGTATCGGTCCTGAAATATAACAACCTCATCTGGGTCTATCCCGGTTAACGTTAAAAGATTGTCGATTTCATCTTTGGTCGCATATTTTGATAAATCTACCTCACCGCGTTTTTTATCTTTGCTTCGATGAGAGATCTTCCGTAAATATCTACCATTATTCGCTAGGGAATTGTTTAAATCGACCCGCGGTATACTCTTGCACGACCTTGTGAGGTGGTTTGGTTGATTTTGATATCGCGGTGAGAACATTTAATACTTCACGACCACATATTGGTGGATCGGTTAATGTTTGTGTTGGTAGCGTTGAATACCAGACTGGAATTGGAACACTTAGCACATATTTGAGGAATTCGACTGGCGGTGCTAATCCATACGAATCGAAATAGATAATTCCACGTGGATCGATCACGTAAGCAACCCAGTGAGTTCCTGGACCATCACTGTTATCAAGATTAATAATTCCGGTTTCTGGATTATTCGGTTGTTGTGGTAATTGATCTTGCATAAAAACATCTTTGAAATTTTTTATATTTAATTGTTTAGCAGCATCGAGCAAATCAAAATTTGACATCGATGAAAACACTTTGTGTTTTATCAGAACCGTTTTGGGTACCATGAAGGTGGAGTTCCTGGAAGTCTGAGACCTCGTCCTTTTTTTGTATCCTTTTCCAGTTGCTTTCTTTAATACCATCCCAGCAGCTGTTCCAACAGCTCCCAAAGCGGCTGCTTTTGCGACAGCTGGGGCAGCAGCAGCTATCAGCGCTGGTATTGCTGCAAGAAGAGGAAATATACCACCGGTTTTAACCATATCCTTGATAGCTTTTGGGGCGAAATCAAATTGAACTCCAGTTTTTGCTTGCTTCGCTTTATTGAAACGTTTTAGTTGGGTTTTAGTCAGTTTGTTTGTAAAATCAAACTGTGATATTTGCGTCCCAGTATCTATATTTATATTACGCGCCAAGAACGTCAGCCAACGATGATACGCACGCGCTACATGATTTTGTGTAAAATTTAGTGATATATCCTCAGATGGTTCTTGTTGCCCATTTATTCTTCACGAAACCTCGGTAACATCAAGGTTGTCAAATATCATATGAGATCGGTTTTGTTTATTTTCCCGGCTTTTACCTTGCAACGCAATAAAAATATTTCGTGGCGCAGAAATACCTTGTTGTGATGCCATATGCCAAGTAAACAAACCCACGGCAGAACTTTGAGAGGAATCTGTGGTCACTGTTAAGCACGATAACAATGATTTACCACCTTGATTCATAAAAGAAAGCAATTGCGGTTCTTCCGTGATCGATGGGGTTAATACCGGCATCCACAATGAAAGTTTTGATGTCTCTACTTTGCTAGCAAAAGCAACATCAGCAGCATCATCATCATTAACAACACCAGCTCCTCGCCAGATCGCATCATTATCACTTTCTTTTCAGTAGAGCACAACTGTGTGTTTAACTCCAAAGATAACCCTTCTAAAATCTCTGCAAAATCCAAAGATGTGGGTTAGTGGAATCGCACATTAAAAATTTCTACTGAGCCCTGACAACATTGTTCGGCGTGTTGCAAATCCTAAATTGTGTTTGGGGTTAGCACCCATAACTACCGCCTCCACATCTGAGTCATCAGCAGCGGCAGAGTGTTTCTTTGGTCGTCTCATAGTATACTGAATATGGTTAGCGTTGTCGGTAATATCTTTGGCAAACATCATCGACGGACCAGCTGATCTTATAAAATCGTCAGAGTATCTTGCTAGACCAATTATTGTTGTAGCAATATCAACATCACTTTGAATCGATTTGATATTTTTTCCATCAATCATGTAAGTGGCGCTACTAAACAATGCCATAATCCCATTGTTGACAAAACCAACTCTGTCATCGGCATTGTAGTTATTATTATTCGTCTTTACAAGTTTACCTTCCACTTCAATAAAAGCCTCATGAGGTAGAAAATATCTACTTGTATCATGAACTTGAAGTTCAATACGCCCTGGTTTATCTGGTTCTTTTGTATCATAGGAATAAAATTGATAATCACGCAAGGAGTAATCTCGCTCGACCGGCTCATTTATGTTAAATGCTGGGTTGGATATGCGTTTGAACATTTTACACTACTGCGTGTGTTTTCAGATGGTGATTATCTTCGTCGAACATGAAGTCCACTTCCTGCTATCAAATTCGCTGTTATATTTTTTGTGCGTCAGATTCTAACGCTGCTAGTCTCTGATTTGCAGCTTGATTTATTACCTTACTAATATCCGCGGCCATAATTTCGGTACTCGGTAATTTCACCGGTGCTGATTTTCGTTTTATTAACCGTGCCAGTCTTTCTTTGATTGCCGACAGCGCCTTACCAGCAGCGCTAACAATTGCACCAGGAGCTTTTTCACTAACAACATTAATGGCTTTCATCGATAATTGTTTTGCAAGAGGACCCAGTTTTGGTGCTAACCCTGCAAATAATTGTTGAGTCACATCACCAAGTCCGTCTCCGTAAGTTGCTCTGTAGATTGGTATTCGCGAGTTTACTGCTCTGATCTGCACAGGTGTATGTCTGTTATATATGACCATGTTATGCTATTTGCTATTGTTTAATCGCTGTAATCATCAACGAGTTCATCAACGAGTTCTCGGTAAATACCAGCATCCATGACACCACCTTGAAACAATCGCCGACAAATATCAGCTGCTTCATTAATTATTTCTGTTGAGTTGTTTCCAGCTCGTTTTCCTCCTATGAGAACTTCTAACCGCGAAACGTCATTGAAGATACTATCAGGGCAGGGAATACTTCCCAATCCACTGCCAGTAGTGGGTGGTTTTGTATACATATATTTTAATCCTTCGACTTTTTCCATAAATTTCAGGTATTCTGGATCATTTAGGTGAACAGGTGATTCTTCACCGGCCAAATATACCGCAGCAGGCCAGTGCTCACGTGGTATTTTTCCGCGATATTCAGGTTTTAAATAAAGATCATGCCTATATCCCGCACCAATATGATCTAAATGTGTTTGAATTTCCCTCGAAGTGCTTGTTTAGAGAAATCGTCAAACATATCTTCGGGATTTGGTAATCCGGACCAGAATTGTTGTTATTGTGTTTGCTGCGGAGATGAAGAAGATAGATATAAAGGAGAATCATCCTCTTCTTCAGGTGTAGAAGAAACCTCACTGTGTTGAACAACAAAACCTTTTTTTCTCTCTTCCTTTTCTTTTTTCTTTTGTTCTCGTATTTCTCGCTGCCGTTCCTTCTTTTCTTCCAGCGATATTCGTCGAAGTTCTCGTTTCTTTTCTGCTTCTTTAAGCCTTTGTTCTCTTTCTTCTTCTTGTCGTTCATTGCGATTCCTATTATAATCCGTTATCCCCTGCGAATAAATTTTATAATCAATACTCTCACTGTCTATTTGATCATCACCTCGATTTATTTTATACAACCAATCAGTCCACATTTTTTTGCTTGTTATTTTTTTAGCATATTAGTAGTAAGGTGGGTCACCATAGCCTCAATGGGAATTATCATTACAGAGACCCCTGGGTCACTCTAGCCTCAATGGAAATTTAACATGGACAAAAATCGTGGGTCACTCTAGGCTCAAGGGGAATTTAACATGGGAAAAAGTCTTGGGTCACTCTAGCCTCAAGGGGAATTGAACATGGGATTTTTTTTTATATTTTTTTTTAAATTTAAATTTAAATTTAAATTTAAAAAAGGGGTAGGCAATTGAAAAGTCATTCTCTTTTCGAGAAATATGGCTGGCCCTGAAAAGGGCCTTTGGGTTTATGTTATTGTATCCATTAACATAAAGGGCACCGCATTGGTCTTCTTCTTGTCCTTAGGCTGCGTCTCACTGTAGGACCGTAAATCAGCACTCTTTTGAGGCATCCTTGTCTTTCTACGTAGATCCTACGTATCCACAGACTGGTGTTTGTCCTGTGGACAACGGTCCACTTGGATCGGACATACATGGGTATGTCCGTCCGGAACATCATGGAAGACACAAGCGTAGAAGATTGCACATCTGTCCACATCTTGAAGCGACGAGAACAGGTGAATCAATGCACTGAACTGCGCTTATTTATAGGTAGAGGTAGGATTGAAACGGATTGAGTTCATTCACCAATCCAAACACGCGTTACAAAATTCAGTCAGCCCGCATCCAATCCGAAGTGAGTAGTCTGTGACGTCAGTTGGTCTATATAGATTCGCTAGCGCTTGTGTGCAGTCAATCTATGCGACAGTGATTCAACATGACGGAAATTCAGAAAACGATCCATTGGGGTGCACCAACAGGGGAGACTGCCCAAGGGAACCCGGACTTACTTTCAGAAGAGGTGAATTGGGATTTTGTGGATTTTCTCTCCTCGCAAGAATTTGTTCCGGAACCTTCGTTACCTTCTTCATTACCGCAAGTGGAGAATTTTAGACAGAGACAGAAAGAAGAATTGGAGAAATTTATACAACGACAAAAGGAAGCGGAACAGGCTTTTCTCCTACAGCAACAGCAGCAAGAAGAAGAGGTAAGAAAAAAAACAACAGCAACAACAGCAAGAAGAAGTAGCAGCAAAGAAACAGGAGGGTGAAAATCAAACGGTCACGGTACTGTTGGACATTTTAGCGGAGTTAAGAAGTCTGAAACAAATGTATCAGACTTCTTTATTACGACCGAAGAGAATACGACCTTCCCGAGCTAAACACGTCAACCCTGTGACTAAGCCTACTGTACCACCCTTAGTGATTTCAACCCAATCATCATCATCAACATTACGCAGTCCAGAAGTAGGCCTTGGCCGTGGCAAAGGCTTAAGGCAGTTAAAGTTGATTGCTTAATCTCACCCCTACACCAAAATAAAAAGGCCCTTTTCAGGGCCACCCACATTTCTCGGAAAGAAATACAATTTCAATTTGCCAATAACTCAAAAAAAAAAAAAAAAAAAAGAAAAAAAAAAAAAAAAAAAAAAAAAACCCACCCATTTTACCCTTATAGTACGTGTCTGTGTATGAGTGCGTGAGTGTATCTTCTTATTTTAAAATCACAACTCAAAGACACTTATCTTGTATCATTAATTTATTATTTTATCCATTGTTACAATGCAATTCACAATTCACAACAGAACACTTTAATTAAAAGTTCATTGACTTCTTCTGTTTCCTTGTTTAGTCTCTCTGTTTTTTTAATTTTTTCACCGTCACACTCTTTTCCTCTTCTTCCTCCTCCTCGCTTTCTTCCCTTCTTCTTTTTTTCTCCTGTTTCTTTTTCTTCACCTGTCTTCTTTCTTCCTCAGAAGAATCCCTCTCTTCCTCTGAAGAATCCCTCTCTTCCTCTGAAGAATCCCTCTCTTCTTCTGAAGAATTCCTCTTTTCTTCTGATTCCTCTTGTTTCTTTTTTGGGCAATCTGGAGACCAATGTCCTTTTTCTTTACAATAATAACAGGTATCTTTACTTATGTCTTTTTTAGCCCCTGTTTTCTTTCTTTTTTGACGGTCTGGACACTCCGAAGACCAATGCCCTTTCTTCTGACAGATATAGCAAGTATCTTGACTTTTATCTCGAAAGGAAGGAGAGTAGTCCGTCGGCTGGTCTGAAGATAATTTTCTAATGACCCCTCGCAAAGCTCTGACGAAACGTTCGATTTGGTTAGTCTCTTCCATCGTTGTGCTCGGCTTGAGAGTGAAATGAATAGTGAAAGGACAAGACACACCCCATTTTATATACGCTGGTCTGCCATGACTATAAATTAGTCGATGGTGTTTAAACTTGAGTCATTTGACGTTTTGCACTCAAGATGAAACGATCCTATTCATTCGAGAAGAAAGAAGAAGAAGAAGAAAGTAAGAGGCAGAAACGTGATCTATCGCCTCGAACCAGGGCTGAAATCTTGACACAAATTCATGCCAGTGATTTTGAAGAGGACATGAGTGAACCAGAATCCGAACCCTCTAAACCAAGTTCACCACCCTTAGTCAACCCTGAAAAGTACTATTCCATTCGAGAGACGGAAAAGCGCTCCTCTAGAAAATTTAGAACCACGGCTTACACCTACACAGTGAAGTTTAAAGATTTCAAGTCCGACGTACCATTGGAGAAAGCAGAAGGGTTTATCACCGAGATGTGGGATTCTTTGCTCACCGCACTCAAGCGACAATGTCAACCCAAAGAAGACGATCGCTTGACACTATCCATAGATCACGACGGTTTGAAATCCCCTGTTTGGATCGAGTTTATCAGACCCGCAGAACTAACCCCTTCCAAAGTCATGGACAAGATTCAACACGTACAACAATCTAATGACCAGTTTGACATCACCGATGGTAAAGCCACACTGAAAATGGCCCACGTCTCTCCTCCTCAAGGGACAGGACGCAAAAAGATGTTATTGGTGGACGACCTTCGCAACACCAAAACAAGTCTCGTCCGAATCAACAACCCTCAAGACCAGATGTGTTTAGCTCGAGCCATCGTGGTGGGACGAACCTATGCCAACAAGAACGACACGACAGAATGGAAAAGAGCCTGGAAAACTATTCGACAATCGGACCGAGCCAAACAACGAAACGAAGCAGAACTCCTGTTGCAACAAGCTGGTCTGTCCAAAGATACACCCTGTGGCATTCCTGAGATGCAGAAATTGCAAGATGCCCTAGCTCCACGCTACACCTTGGAAGTGCACCCTCAAGAAATGCGCGGACCTCTGTTGTTTCGAGGTCAAGATTTTAAGGACGGAAAATACATTCATGTTTATTATCACGATGACCATTTCGATACCATTACCACTATCACCGGATTCCTGGGATATGTTTATTATTGTGAGAAATGTGATTATGGTTATAACAATCGAGAGCAACACAAGCATTGTGGATGGAAATGCCCAGGATGTTTGGCCTCTCCACCCTGTCTGAGCGAAGAACCAGTGCCTTGTTCGACTTGTCTGCGCACGTTTGTCAGCCCTACCTGTTACCAACAACATTTGAAAACACAAGGTTCACAGAAGAAATGTGCTTGTCAACTCCTGAGATTGTGCCTTACCTGTGGACAAGGCATATTTACCAATAATGCCAAGGCACACGTATGTCGAGGAAAGAAAAAATGTCACATTTGTCACCACATCGTGGACTTGGAACACCAATGCTACGTGCAAAAATACCAACCCCCACCAGAGAAAGGCGATGGTCACAAGAAGAGAGGCAATTTCATCTTTTTCGATTTCGAATGCATGCAAGAGATCGGCATTCACATTCCTAATTTCTGCGTGGCTCATCGAGCGTGCGAGAAGTGCATTCAAGAACCTATCTTCAGTCATTGCCCTCACTGCAGCAAAATTCCCGGAGGGCGTGAAAAAATCTTTCGAGGACCGAACACATTAGCCGATTTTGCCCAATGGGTCTTAGATCCCATCGACAAGACGTGGAGCCAAGAGGACATCGAACGTTACGGAGATTGTCATCTTCATGCCACAGTGATGGCTCACAATTTCTCCGGATACGATGGACAGTTTCTTTTGAGATACTATACGAAACATGGCACCGAACGTCCTAAAGTGACTTTGAACGGAGCCAAAATCATTTTCATGCAAGTGGGACAAGTACAGTTTAAAGATTCGATGAGCTATTTGGCCATGCCTTTGAGCCGAATGCCTAAAACGTTTGGAATGACAGAAATGGCTAAAGGGTACTTTCCTCACTTTTTCAATACGGAAGCCAATCAACACGTCGTTCTACCCCATTTGCCCGAGGCTCACTATTACGACCCCGACAACATGCGTACCGAACAATGAGAAGCTTTCTACGCTTGGTACCAGGCTCACGCCTCTGACCCTTTCGACTTTCAGGAAGAAATGCTAAAGTATTGTCGTTCCGACGTGGACATTTTACGGCGTTGCTGTGGAAAATTTCGAGAACTGTTCATGGAACACGGAGGGGTCGATCCTTTGAAAGAAACTTGCACCATTGCCAAAGCGTGTTCCTTAGTGTATCGACAACGATTCATGCCTGAAAATACCGTGGCTGTCATCAGTCCTCAAACGACCCACTATGTCAAACGTCAATACTCGGTCAAAACCCTACGTTGGTTACATTACTTGTGCGACAAGGAAGATAAATGGATTCAGCATGACCGCAATGAAGGGGGTGAAAAGACCATCGGAACGTATTCGGTAGATGGCTGGGACTTAGAAAACCCCAAAATCGTGTACGAGTTTAACGGTTGCTTATTTCACGGATGTCCCGTCTGTTACCCTGACCGTGGCACTAAAAATCAGTTTTTGCAACGAACCATGGAAGACCTGTACCAGGACACTTGTCAGCGGCGCCTAAAGTTGGAACAGGAAGGATACCAAGTGGTGGAAATGTGGGAACACGAGTACGATCACCGTATGAAAACCGATCCCGAGTTTAAACGCCTCGTGGAAAGTTACCAGTTCATGGACCCGCTGAACCCGAGGGATAGTTTGTAAGGAGGAAGGACCAGTGCCACCTGTTTGCTGTACCAAGCCGACGAAGAGAAAGGAGAAGAAATCAAATACTTGGACGTGTGTTCGCTGTATCCCTACGTGTGCCAATATTGTCGCTTTCCTGTAGGGCACCCACAATTGTTCACGGAACACATCGACCTGAAAAACATTCGACAATACGAAGGCTTGATCAAGTGTAAAGTTTTGCCTCCCACGAACCTATACCATCCCGTCTTACCTCACCATTGTCAAGGCAAACTGATGTTTCCCTTGTGTCGTTCTTGTGCCAAAACGTGCAACCAAGACCAACCTTGTCAGCACACCCAGGAAGAACGTGCCTTGACAGGAACGTGGGTCAGCGTAGAATTGTTCAAAGCTCTGGACATGGGATACGAACTATTAGAAGTGTACGAAATTTGCCACTTTCCCAAGACACAACAATACCACAAGGGTGACCCTACTCAGAAAGGCATTTTCGCCGACTACGTGGATGCCTTTTTGAAACTGAAACAAGAAGCCAGCGGCTATCCTTCCTGGTGTCACACTCCCGAAGACCAAATACAATTCAAAGAGAAATACTATGAACAAGAAGGCATCTCTTTAGACCACATCGAGAAAAACGAAGGCAGGCGATCGTTTGCCAAAGTGATGTTAAATTGCTTGTGGGGTAAAATGGCACAACGCTCGTGTTTACCCAAGACGGAATATTTGACAGAACCTTCCCGCTACTTCCAGATGATTCACGACAAAACCAAATACATGAAACACGTGGACGTCGTTCGAGAGGATTTGATCTTGGTCAATTACGAAGAAGATCTGGACTTTGTACAAGACGACCCTTTTGGAAATGTCATCATTGCGGCTTACGTGACAGCCCATGCTCGCTTAAAATTGTACGAAGCTTTAGGACTGTTAGGGGAACGCGCCCTGTACTTTGACACGGACAGTTGCATTTACATCCATCACCCGATTCAACATCACCCTGACATCGAAGGAGACCGTTTAGGAGCCTGGACAGACGAGCATCCCGACGACAAGATTCTAAGTCTCGTCAGTGGCGGTCCCAAAAATTACGGCTACGAATACCGTGACAAACAAGGAGAAGTGCACACGACGTGCAAAGTGAAAGGACTGACTCTGAATCATCGTACCAGTCGAGTGGTCAACTTTGGGGTATTGAAAAAAGCCTTGCAATCCGGAGAGGATGGAAACTTTAAAGTGACCACCTATCAACCGAACAAGATTGTACGTTTACCCACTCATCACATCGTCAGTCGGCCCTTGGAAAAAGTCTATCAAATTGTGTACCAGAAGCGAGTGCGACTTCCCAATCATTTCACCTTACCGTATGGACACGTCGGTATTGGTCTGTATATAAAAAGGAACCCTAGGCAAGATCGATAGTTCATTGTGACTACCAAGACCAAGCGAACAAGATGAATACTTTGAAAGAGACATCGTTCCAGTTTGGGGATTGTAAAAAAGTTGTATCTTCCTCTAGTGTGACTAATATTGGATGGATAAGACCCAGGCATTGCGACGGAAAATGTCCGGAAGGAAACTGCGATTGTCCATGTGGTTTCCATTGTAATTGCGTAACGGAGTTTGCAGATGAGTGCGATTGTGAGCCTTGCGATGGGTACGATGCTGTACGCTGTGACCTTAGCGATGCCGTAAAGCATCATGGGAACTTTAGTGTCGCTACCCCTATCATGGAAAAGGATGCTGTGCGTGTCAAACCTGTGGGATGAGAAAGTGATGCCGCTCGTCCTCTGAGCAAACTCCTGCCCATGTCACTCAACCCTCATCGAAACGAACCTGTGAAAGACGAATATTCGTTCCCTGTGCGTTTGTCGGAATATTGCGACATTGAAAATCGTCTTCAATCGTTCAAAGGAAAATGGCCTAAGTATCTGGGAGGACAGACCCCCGAAGAATTAGCCAGAGCCGGATTTTTCTACTTGGGCGAAGGAGATAAAGTCAAGTGCTTCGGTTGCGGTGTGTCACTTCACCACTGGGAACCGCAAGATTCGGCCTACGTAGAACATGCTCGATGGTCACCGAATTGTCATTACTTACCCTTAGTGGGACCGAGACATTGAAGTAACTTACCATAATCTGTTCATGGATACTTTACACGAGAACATTCGTGCTTTGCCTGTGGAGTTGAGAGAACGCATTTACCGAGAGCTGGTGAAAATACAAGTGAAACGTAAAGAACAATTGCATCCGTTACGTCACCGGTGTTTGAACCACTGGTACCTTCAGGCTATACAAGGACTGATTGAGTTGAAAGTGTTCCATTGGACAGACATTGATCAACGACCCCCTGGTTTTAAAAAGGAATGGTTTGGTATGGACGATTCTATCTACTACATTGTAAATGTACTGCATCGAATTCCAGAGGAAGAGTTAACGAATTACCAACATCTTGTACGCAATGTCAACTTGGTGAAAGAGGAAACTTCTGAACGAATTGTAACGTGTAAATTAGTAACTAAAAGATTTAGATTCGACAATGAATTGAAACTATGTCTGTGCAAACAGTACATTTCTTGTGTCAGACCAAAGAGGATTTAGTATGACCTATTCATGGATACTTTGCTAGAGAACATTCGTGCTTTGCCTGTGGAGTTGAGAGAACGCATTTACCGAGAACTGATCAAAATACAAGTGAAACGCAAACGCAAAGTGATTCAACCGTTTTTAAATTATGTTCTGTTCCAAAGTACAAGAAGACTGATTATGAGTGGATATTACATTAGGCACAAAGTTAAACGAGGCTATTGGCCACCACCCAACGATTCCAAAAACAGTGTATATACTTATGGATACTTTACAAGAGAACATTTTGGGCTTGCCTGAGGAGTTGAGAGAAAGGATTTACCGAGAGCTGGTCAAAATACAAGTCAAACGTAAAGAACAATTGCATCCGTTACGTCACCAGATCTTTAACCACTGGTACCTGAATGGTATAAGAGGACTGATTCGTCAGAAATTTTTTCAGTGGTCAGACCTTGTTGAACACTTTAAGTTTGGGGATGATGATGGACTAGACGTTCGTAATTTTGGTTACTTCGAGATTCACTTACTGCAACGTATTGAGGAAGACGAGTTAAAGGATTACCAACATTTGTTACGTGGAATCTGCTTAGAAAAAGACGAAACATCTAGACAAACTCTGACGTTCCAGTTACAGTATGTAACATTTAAATTCCCTACTGGAGAACGAAGATGTCTGGTTAGAAATTACCTTTATTGCTTCCGAAACAAAGACACTAATAAAATCAAGTTGCCATGCCACGGATTATGTCACATATTATTGAACAGATTCCGTGGAAGGAACTCAATGACCATATTCAAACCGTGGATCATTACCATCGATTATTACAAGAACTGTATCCATTCAATTTGGGACAAGTGGTGTGTGTCTTAGTGACTTGTTTTCTGGGATTTCGTTTACCAGCCGATTCTTTGTGGACTCTTTACGATCAGTACTTACCACCTCAATAGCCTTAAATGGTCACGAAAAACTCCTTTTGCTCAAAGCCTTGCGTTTTCATCTGGATACTTCTCGACCTCAACAGGGAAAAAAGATTCGTCAACTTTTAGCTACCCAAGACGTGTATGACGATGTGTGTGTAGCTTGTGACTTACATCCCCATTGGACAGATGTCCGTGCCTGGAAAGAATGGGGTTTTGAGGCTTGGACCCAAGAAGTGGCCCAGTATGCACGAGAGTTGTTCAAAGAAAAAAGTTACTTTTCAACCAGTGTTAGTGACGGTGCCAGAAGAACCCGTCACCCAGGACGGGACTGTCGTGGACAGGCCTGAAAGCTATTTCGGGAGGACACTTGTGTGACCTTACCCCCTACTACAGAACTGGTTAGAACATTACCCAAAACATGTTGTTGTACAGACACTTGTGTTTATTCCACGTTCATGGTTATCATGTGCCTTTTATTCTTGTACTTAAGCCTTTGGCTTTTATGTATTTTTGTCTTTCGTATTCATGTTTGAAAAAAAAATTCAATAAACGTGTTCTGAAAAAGTATATAAACTCTTGTCTTGTTTGTTTTTCGTGTCACAAGTGACATTTCTCACACAATGGCTACCTCTGCTGTCTCTGCTCCCTCTTCCTTTACTGTCAAAGTCATCGACGAACACTTAGATCGTGCCAGTTGGGAGGCTTTGTATCTTCGCCATCCCTTTAACATGCTCATTGCTGGACCTAGCGGTTCAGGCAAAACCGAATTCGTCAAACGTTTGATCGAACATAAACATCATTTGATCGATCGGCCACCTCAGCGGATCGTGTGGTGTTACAAAGAGTGGCAATCGGCGTACAACCTCTTGCGAGAAAGTCAAGGCGATTCCATCGTGTTTGCGGAAGGCATTCCTAAAGAAGACGACGGCATCGTCTCTGACTCCCGTCAAACCCATTTGGTCATTTTCGACGACATCTTAGGAGAAGACGAAGAAGAAATTAAATTGTGGTTCACGCGCAAAGGGCATCACCGTAATGCCAGTGTCGTTTACATCACCCAAAATTTGTTTCAACAAAGTAAAGCCCATCGCACCATCAGTCTCAATGCGCATTACGTGGTCTTGTTTAAAAGCCCTCGAGATAAATCGCAAGTGCAAGTCTTAGCCAAACAGTTAGGAACGCCTTGGCTGACTCAGGTGTACGACGATGCCACTCAAACGCCACACGCCTATTTACTCGTCGATTTGAAACCTACGACTCCCGAGGATTTGCGATTTCGTACCCACTTGTTTCACCACTGGGGCCAAGACGGAGGGCCTGTCCTGTACACGTCTCCGTCCTCGACTTCATTTCACTCCCCATAAAAAAAATCTATAAAAACCTCAGACCCTTTTTCGTCTGTCTCACACAACGTCAACATGACGTCCCTTCAGTCGCATCTTCCCGTCAAATTGATTCGTGCCTTGTATGGCATCAGTCGAGAAAAAAATCCACAAACACGAGCTCGTGTCTTAGAAGCTAGTCTCAAAGAAGTCTTACGATGGTTCACGGTGACGGCACGTCAATTACTCCAAGGAATCATTCAGATTCCTCATCAAACCAAACGCTTTTTCGATCGAAACAAGGTCGCTTTGGTCCAACTGGCCGATCTCCGCATCGACACTCAAACCAAACAACAAATCATTTTGAAACCTGGAGGGAGCGGTACTCTAGGAGGGGTCATCATTAGCTCTCTCTTAAGATGGGATCCAAATGCCCCCAAAGTTATCCCCAAGAAAAAAGTCCAACGAAGCCCCAAGAAGAAAAAGAAAAAGACCAGGTCCCCAAGGAGAACTTCTCCAGTGGCAGGACCCTCCTCTGACCAGACACCACCACCCCGGAAAAAGAAAAGAAGCCCCCAGAAAAAGAAACAGAAAAAAAGTCCCCAGAAAAAGAAAAGTCCACAGAAGAAAACTAGTCGCAAGAGAGGCACTTCGGCCAGGACGCAACCTTACACTCGCAAACCACGACCTGCCACAGCGGTGACTGCGTCTCCGGCAGCCTCACGTTTATCCACTTCTCCGTTAATGACACCCAGAACTGAAGAGTACTTGGAGACGTTGATCACACCAAGAACTTCTCCGTTGATGACCCCAAAAGAACTTCCCCAGTGGCAGGACCCTCCAATTTAGTGACAGTGGCTGCTGCTCACAAAGTACCTTCGCCCAAAATCAAAGTCCAAGAAAGATCGGGCATGTTACAAAGTTTACTGGATTTGTCCAAGCAAGAACTGGCTCGATTTAGTCCGTTACGTACCCCTGCACGACGTGTCATGCCTGTCCTCAAACTGATACGACTTAAAGACAATCAGTGGCGACGCGTTCCAGTATAAAAAAGGCCTGTGACCAAGTAGGGTATCAGTGGTTTTTTTTGGTGCTCCTGAGGACTCAAAGATGTCACCCTCCAGAAAACCCCAAGGAAAGAAAAGGAAAGGACTACCACCACCTTTAGCCAAACATGGGGACCTGTTATCTGTCCTGTCCAAAGCTTCTCCACCCCTACGAAAAAAACTCATACAAACGGCCTCCAAAGAGGTCATCGACACCGTGTGCGAATGTTGTTTGAACGTTTTGAAAGGCACGATTCCTTTGTCCAAACACCAGAAACAATGCTTAGGCAAACATCGTCACGTTCTTCGCCAAATGGTTCAAAAGAAAATTCCCATTCGTCAAAAAAAGATGTTAGTGCAACGTGGAGGTATTTTACCTCTATTGTTAGGCCCCATACTGAAAGGAGTCTTGGGAACCATGTTGGGAGGACTGGTGGGAGAAAGATAAAAAGGCCCTCGGAAGTCCCAAGATCTCAGAATCGACCGCTGCCAACCCCATGGAAGGACGAAAACTAGCTTTAGTGCCTTACAAACGATGGATCGAATACCATCGGTGGCAAGAACAACGCACCCCGCATTTACCTCCCAATCCCAATTTGAGCGAGATGTCCCAGTTACAACACGAATTGCAGTCCTGGATGGATCGCCAAGATTTGTCCGAAACAGAAAAATCGCAAAACGACTGCAACTCTTTCACCAGAAAGCTTTAGACGAAACAGCTCTACCCACTCTGAAAGATTTTAAGACCTTGATGAAAAGTCCAGCACCATCACCAGTACCATTACCAGTACCAGTACCACCAGTACCAGTGGCCAAGACAGAAAAAGGATCGATCGACCACCTCAACGGATCGTGTGGTGTTACAAAGAGTGGCAATCGGCGTACAGCCTCTTGCGAGAAAGTCAAGGCGATTCCATCGTGTTTGTGGAAGGCATTCCTAAAGAAGACAACGGCATCGTCTCTGACTCCCGTCAAACCCATTTGGTCATTTTCGATGACATGTTAGGAGAAGACAAAGAAGAAATTAAACTGTGGTTCACACGTAAAGGGCATCACCGTAATGCCAGTGTCGTTTACATCACCCAAAATTTGTTTCAGCAAAGTAAAGCCCATCGCACCATCAGTCTCAATGCGCATTACGTGGTCTTGTTTAAAAGCCCTCGAGATAAATCGCAAGTGCAAGTCTTAGCCAAACAGTTAGGAACGCCTTGGCTGACTCAGGTGTACGACGATGCCACTCAAACGCCACACGCCTATTTACTCGTCGATTTGAAACCTACGACTCCCGAGGATTTGCGATTTCGTACCCACTTGTTTCACCACTGGGGCCAAGACGGAGGGCCTGTCCTGTACACGTCTCCGTCCTCGACTTCATTTCACTCCACATTAAAAAATCTATAAAAACCTCAGACCTTTTTCGTCTGTCTCACACACAGTGTGAACATGACGTCCCTTCAGTCGCATCTTCCCGTCAAATTGATTCGTGCCTTGTATGGCATCAGTCGAGAAAAAAATCCACAAATACGAGCTCGTGTCTTAGAAGCTAGTCTCAAAGAAGTCTTACGATGGTTCAAGGTGACGGCACGTCAAATACTCCAAGGAATCATTCAGATTCCTCATCAAACCAAACGCTTTTTCGATCGAAACAAGGTCGCTTTGGTCCAACTGGCCGATCCCCGCATCGACACTCAAACCAAAAAACAAATCATTTTGAAACCTGGAGGGAGCGGTACTCTAGGAGGGGTCATCATTCGCTCACTCTTAAGATGGGATCCTAATGCCCCCAAAGTTATCCCCAAGAAAAAAGTCCAACGAAGCCCCAAGAAGAAAAAGAAAAAGACCAGGTCCCCAAGAAGTACTTCTCCAGTGACAGGACCCTCCTCTGACCGGACACCACCCCGGAAAAAGAAAAGAAGCCCCCAGAAAAAGAAACAGAAAAAAGTCCCCAGAAAAAGAAAAGTCCACAGAAGAAAACTAGTCGCAAGAGAGGCACTTCGGCCTGGACGCAACTTTACACTCGCAAACCACGACCTGCCACGGCAGTGACACGGTCACCGGCAGCCTCACGTTCATCCACTTCTCCATTAATGACACCAAGAACTGAAGAGTACTTGGAGACGTTGATCACACCAAGAACATCTCCGTTGATGACCCCAAAAAGAACTTCCCCAGTGGCAGGACCCTCCAATTTAGCGGCAGTGGCTGCTGCTCACAAAGTACCTTCTCCCAAAATCAAAGTCCATGAAAGATCGGGCATGTTACAAAGTTTACTGGATTTGTCCAAGCAAGAACTGGCTCGATTTAGTCCGTTGCGTACCCCTGCACGACGTGTCATGCCTGTCCTCAAACTGATACGACGTAAAGACAATCAGTGGCGACGCGTTCCAGTATAAAAAGGTGTGTGACCAAGTCGGGGGTATCAGTGTTTTTTTTGGTGCTCCTGAAGACTCAAAGATGTCACCCTCCAGAAAACCCAAAGGAAAGAAAAGAAAAGGACTACCACCACGTTTAGTCAAACATGGGGACATGTTATCTGTCCTGTCCAAAGCTTCTTCACCTCTACGAAAAAAACTCATTCAATCGGCCTCCAAAGAGGTCATCGATACCGTGTGCGAATGTTGTTTGAACGTCTTGAAAGGCACGATCCCTTTGTCCAAACACCAGAAACAATGCTTAAGCAAACATCGTCACGTTCTTCGCCAAATGGTTCGAAAGAAAATTCCCATTCGTCAAAAGAAGAAGATGTTAGTGCAACGTGGAGGCATTTTGCCCCTCTTGTTAGGCCCCATACTGAAAGGAGTCTTGGGAACCATGTTGGGAGGACTGGTGGGAGCAAGATAAAAAGGCCCTCGGAAGTCCCATGATCTCAGAATCGACCCTTGACAACCCCATGGAAGGACGAAAACTAGCTTTAGTGCATTACAAACGATGGATGGAATACCATTGGTGGCAAGAACAACGCATCCCGCATTTACCTCCCAATCCCAATTTGAGCGAGATGTCCCAGTTACAACACGAATTGCAATCCTTGATGGATCGCCAAGATTTGTCCGAAACAGAAAAATCGCAAAAGTACGGTCAACTTCTACAACGACTGCAACTCTTTCACCAGAAAGCTTTAGACGAAACAGCTCTACCCACTCTGAAAGATTTTAAGACCTTGATGAAAAGTCCAGCACCATCACCATCACCAGTACCAGTACCACCAGTACCAGTGACCAAGACAGAAAAAGGAGAAGAAGAAGAAGAAGGGTTTCAAACTCCACCAGAAAAAGTACGCAAGTTAACAACACCACCTACCTCCAGAATTGGATGGATTAAAAAGATGATGGCCACCCCTTCTTCATCACAAGAGAAAAAGAAAGTGAAGACAGAAGTGAAGACAGAAGTGAAACAAGAACCGATATCCCCCGCTCAGACATCCTCCTCTTCAACACCTATTGCCGGTCGCACACGCAAAGCATTGCAATCCAAGAAAGTACCCCAAGAGAAAAAGAGTAGCATCCTCCAAGAGTGGGTGTCTTATTAACACACAAACACAAAAAAATGGAAAAAGTCTTAGCCAGCATTTACTACGATCCCTCTCATCCTGCAGGTTACGCAGGAGTTCAAAAATTGTATCGTGCTGCCAAAACTCGATTGAAAAGTCTCCGTTTACCTCAAGTGCAACGATGGTTACAAGAACATTCTACCTACACTTTACACAAACCCATTCGACGCAATTTTGCCAGAAGTCGCACCCGAGTGGAAGGCATCGATCATCAATGGCAAGCCGATTTAGTCGATGTCTCTCATTTGGCCAGCTACAATCGTGGCTACAAATATTTGTTTTGTGTCATCGACGTCTTTTCCAAATTTGCCTGGGTCGTGCCCTTGACTTCCAAATCGAGCAGCGAGTTAGTGCGAGCCCTGCAACGGGTGTTGAAACAAAGCGGTCGTCACCCTCCTCGATGGCAAACGGACAAAGGCACCGAATTTCTGAACCAAGCTTTCCAAAAAGAATTAAAGAAACGTGACATTCATTTTTTTACCACCGAGAATCCCGAAACCAAAGCCAGCATCGTGGAACGTTTTCAACGCACTTTGAAAGAACGCATGTGGAAATATTTTACGCATCACCACACTCTGAAGTACATCGACATCTTACCGCACCTGGTGCAAGCGTACAACCAATCTTACCATCGAAGCATCGGACGTGCCCCGCAAGACGTGACTCCCGAGAACGAAGTGTTGGTGTTTGAGCGCCTGTTCGGTACCTCCCCGACGAGGGCTGTCCCCAAGAAAAGTGGAGAGTTGGCCGTAGGAGATTGGGTGCGCATTGGCAAAACCAAACGCACTTTCTTCAAAGGTTACTTAACTAACTGGACGACCGAACTGTTTCGTGTCACTGGACGAGTGCATGGCCGTCATCCTGCCGTCTATAAATTGGAAGACATGAACGGAGAAGTGCTCAAAGGAACGTTTTATTTGCCGGAGTTACAACGTGTCACCAAAAAAGAAGACGACGTGTACGACATCGAAAGCATTCTCGAACGCAGAACCCGTAAAGTGGGCAAACGACGTGTCAAAGAAATCAAAGTACGTTGGAAAGGATATCCACCCAGTTTTGATTCTTAGATCGACGCTTCGCAAGTCATCGACTCTAAAAAGAAGTGACCATCATGACCTTTCACACAGACGCAGCTACGTCGACCACTCCTCCTTCACCCAGTTCTTCTGTGCAAGATTTACAAAAACAACCCTTGTGGGTGTGGTGCGGAGAACGTGTGCCTAAAACGCAAATCGTCTTTTTCTGCCAAATCTTCGTGGTGTATTGTGTCATCGGGGTAGCCATTGCCAATTTGAGTTTGCAACAAGGAGACAAACAATTGTGGACCATTTTATTGAGCAGTTGCATCGGTTACCTGCTTCCCAATCCCTCCCTGAAATTCTCCTCGAACGGGAACCACGGGAACCTTGTGTCCAGTGCCAGTGTCAGTCACCAATCCATCAACAACAACCAGAACCCCATTTTGGGCGGAGACACGCCTCTGACGTCCAGTAACCCCTCGGACAGCCACAGAACTCTGGAATTATGAGTCACCAAAACCAATTTTACTTAACCTTACCCAGTGACAGTTCCATGGAGGTATTTCCCCACAACACGTTGTGCTGTTACACGGCCAAATTACCTCAGGCCATCCCCTTAGATCACGAAACCCATTGGGAAGTGGCTTTAGTAGAAATCATTCACCCGACCCAAGTCCTCAATGTCCTTCCCAATCAAAATTTTTTTGATGTGGAAGTTCATGACGAACAATTGCAACAGTGGATGGATAGCAATGTCAAATATAACAAGAAAACCCGTACACAAAATCAAAAGTACACCACCTATCACTTGTTCATTCCCCCAGGCTATTATTTTAGTGGTCAACATTTGGTCAGCACTATAGCCACCAGGTTTAATGGCGTGTTTCTGAAAGCTTTGGAGCATGTCAACAAAAGTGTCACCATGGTGTACCACAAAGCAGCTCGTCGCTTCTCGATGAAATTTGAACGAAGTAAAATCATGTCCATTTTATTTTGTCCTGAATTGTATGACATGTTGGGCGGAGACATGAACATGAGAATGGCCATGATGAAGAAAAACGAATTACCCATCGTTCACGACAACGAGTCTTTTAGCAAGTTATTTCGTACCCCAGTAGAACTGAATCAAGGACTGAATTTGATGTTCGTGTATTCCGATGTGGTGGAGTACAACGTGGTGGGACACACCTCTGTACCGTTACTGCGTGTCATTCCTTTCAAAGTGGATTCTGCCACGAACGCTGACGAGGAAGGTGGAAACACTTACCACGTTCACCGCGAATTTGTCCATCCTCACTATTTGCCTGTCAGTAAGTCGTATTTGGACACGGTCAACATTACTATAAAAGGAGATTTGGGACAAAATATTCCATTCACCAAAGGAAAAGTCACGGTGAAACTCCATTTTCGAAAACGGTTCTCTCACGATTCGTAAGTCATGTATCCAGTGTACCGAGGGGTTGCTCGACAGGGAGGACACGGTTTAGGAGATATGTTAAAATCGGCCTTTCGTTCGGTGGCCCCGGTGTTGAAACCGATGGTGACACGCGGATTGCACGCCTTGAAAGATGCGACACTAACGCAAGGCAAAGAATTTCTCCAAAAGGTCTTCATCGACAAACAAAACCCTAAAGAAGCCTTCATGAGGGCAGGCAAAAATGTCTTGTTGCAAACGGGCAAAGACATTTTAGGCCGACGAGACACACCTATAAATGCCCTGCACGCTACCGAGTCAGGCATTCAGCAAGGACAAGGCAGAAAGAGACGACGATGAAAACACCCTTTCACCAGACTTCAAGCTAGAAAAGGCCAAGAAAAGAAGAACCGTTCGAGACTTAGACGTTTTCGATTATTGAGAAAGAACAAAAAAAAAGGATGCACCGAGAGTCTTGCGCTTGTTCCAAGTCGGAACTGGATCTGTTTGCCATGCCACCTACCATGATGACCATGCAAGAATCCCAGTGGGTGGAATTTCACCCCGTCTCCTCTTTGACGGATTCCGCTCCCATCGAGTTTGAAATCAAAGGACAGCCCGAAGATTACATCGATCTGAATAGCAGTTACTTGTACCTGAAAGTCAAAATTCTAGATAAGACTGGAGGTGCTATAGACGATGAAGCAGTAGCTCCCGTCAACAATTTCATGCATTCCTTGTTCAGTGGAGTGGACTTGTACTTGAATAACAAACTGGTCAGTAGCAGCATGGATACTTACCCTTATCGTGCCTACCTGGAAAATCTCTTGACGTACGGAATAGATGCCAAGAACACTCATCTCAATGCCTGTAGTATGGGAAGCTGACGAACCTACCAAGTTTGAAATATTGGAAACTGATGAAAAGAAAGACAACAATGATGGATTTCTAGAACGAAGAAAGAGAATCACGGGAGTCGACACAAGTTTAGAACTGATGGATCGTTTGCATTTGGACATGTGGTTGCAAGAAAAGTATTTGCTGAACGGGGTGGATGTCCGCCTGAGACTGAATCGTAGCAGTACCGCTTTCCATTTATTGGCTGATAGTGACGGTTACAAAACCAAAATCCAAGAAGCCAGACTCTACGTACGCCGTGTGGAAGTGTTACCTAAAGTGGGAAACGACATCAGTCAGACGTTGAGCAGAACGACCGCCAAGTATCCCATACGACGCGTGGAAGTGAAAACCGTCACCATTCCCAAGGGACAGCGATCCATGATCGAAGATTATCTGTTCCAAGGACAGCTACCCAAACGTTTGATCGTTGGTATCGTCGAAAATACAGCCTTCAACGGAGCTGTCGAAAAAAATCCTTTCTACTTTCAACACTTTGGCGTGTCCAAAATCGAAGTCAGTCGCGATGGCAAAACCTTGTGTACCCGACCGTTTGAACCTGACTTTACCAAGAAGAATTACTTGAGATCGTACTTGTCCCTGTACGAAGCCACCGGACAGTTAGGAACCAATACCAGTCACGGTATTACGTACGAGGATTATGCAGGAGGCTACGCTTTGTTGGCTTTTGATTTCACTCCAGACCAAGGCAGCGACGAGGGACATTTCCACCCTAGAAAATCCGGCCAGATTCGTGTGGAAATTCAGTTTAAAGACCGAGACCCTGATGAAACGGTGAACGTCATCCTGTATGCAGACTTCGATAATACCATAGAAATCAACAGTTTGAGAGAAGTCATTCTAGATTACTAGAAGCCATGGAAGACTGTTATCCCTCTTTACCTAGTGGAGAAACTTTGGACATGAAATGTGAGAAAACTGTGGAAGAAGAAGTGATCATGATGAAGTCGAGATGGCCAGAACAAGAAGCCCATTTAGTCTCCTGTTTTGCCAAACACTTGGTCGAAAAAATGACGGAATTGATCAAGAAAAATTGCTATGGATGTCAAAACGATCAACCCAGTCAAATTCAACACGATAAATGCCTGATGTTGAGTCAAGAAGAAAAATTGGATGAGTATCTGGACGAAGCTTGGAGTCTCATCTCGAACAAAGACGTGTTGCATCAGTGGTATAAAGACTTGCGTGAACATTCTTGTCCACGATTAACCACTCAACAGATCCATCGTATCGAAGCTCTCCTGAATCAGAGTGAGGAAACAGAACGAATAACCGTTTATTCGTCAGACATTTTCAAGCAAAAAGTCAGGATCGAATTGACGACTTATTATTACCTGTGAAGAAGAAAAAAGCACACACAAAACATGTATACCTGGGAACTTTATTACCTTTTGAACCACAGTTCGTATACGGCTTCTTGGAATCCTGTCGTCTGTGCTAAAGATGAACTCCCTCATCGCAAACCTAAAGACCATCAAGCTTATGTGATCAACACGGACGACAGTCATCTCCCAGGAACCCACTGGGTAGCCGTCTACTTTCCTCAAGAAGGATGTGTGGAATATTTCGATTCGTACGGATTGCCCCCTTTGGAAGACGATATCATTGACTTTATGAGAAGAAATGCTCAGACTACCCGATTCAATAACGTGAAATTAAAAGGCACAGATTCCTTGGTGTGTGGACAGTACTGTGTGTATTTTCTGCATTATCGCAGCCTGGGCTATTTCTTAGAACATTTAGTGACTCATTTTGATCCTCGTTCTTCTGCTAGAAACGATGTGAAAGTAGATCGATGGTTTTGTGACCATTATGCTTATCTTTTGTCTCAAGCTAGGAAACGTAGTGTCCATCAATGGCCTAATGATTTCCAACAGTGGAAATCACAATTTCATTCACAACGTTCTCAGCCCTGTTTAAAGTAGATTGTCAATTGAGAAAAAAATGTTTGTGATTTGAAAAAATTGTTTGATGTTATATTGTTGGATTATTGTTAAAAATGTTAGAGTTGTTGTTTAGTGTTAAGTGATTTTTGAATAAAAAATGTTGTGTTTTGAAAAAAAATGCCTTTGTCTTTTGTTTAGCTATAAGAATGTTGGATTGATGCTCTTTGATTTCTTACTATCCCTCTCATGACACTCACTGAACGTTGCGGCTCGAAAACCGTGTGAGGGATGTTTTCCTTCACGTCCGCGCTTTGACTTTAAGAACCGGGGTTGTTTCCAGTCTAACCATCCATTGTCGACTCATCCTCCTAAGAAGATGTGCTCCAAACTAGCTAAGCTCAACGAAGCCTACGTGAATTTGCATAGGGTCAGACACAGTCTGATACCGAAGCCAGAAGAAATAGAGAATGTGAGAATGTTAAAAGTCACTGAAGACCTGATAGAAGAGCTCTTCAGAGAAGAAATGAACAGGGAAAAAGAAGAATGGACAGAGAAGTACAGACTTCAGGGACAGCAGCAACAGCAGCAACAACAACAACAGCAGCAGCAGCAACCTGAAGCTGACAGAGGCTTTGTCGATTGTCGTATCGGCACCAAAGAGTTCTTCTTCTCTTTCCGAAGAAGCAGACCTATCGCCAGAAAGTCTATCCTCAGAGGACATCGCATTCTTAGAAACTAAAAAAGATTGCCATAGCAAACAAAAAAACAGCCCTTTTCAGGGCTACCCCAATACTCTAGAAAAGAAATAACTATCCATTTGCCAATGTGTGTAGGTAGAGTAGTGTGAAAATAAACACTCACTCTTTCTTAAAAAATGTGAAGGTATGTGTTTGTGAGTTTGTGTGTTTGTGTTTGTAAGCGCTCACGTAAGTTGGTGTGGATAGTAGATTAAAATCATGTTTTTTTTGGTGTTTGAGGTGTACATTTGGGGTTAGATTGCTTTGTGTATGTAAATAGTCTATTGAAGTGATTTATAAAAAATTTTAAAATAGTGATGGGTAGCATTAAAAAAGTGAGTGAGTGTTTCTTTTAGGTCCGCGCATTGTTTTTTGGTCATGATCTAGGTAAGATTAATTTTATGTTTTTAGGGGGATGTTTTCCTTCACGTCCGCGCTTTCACTATAAATTGAAACTCGTTCGGCAGTCTAACTACCCTTGTTGATTGATCAACACCAAAAATGAATAGCAGACTAAGCAAACTTCTTGAACTCCAGATACATCTGGAATATGTCAGGCGCCTATTAAATGAACTGGCCGCGGAGGCTATAGTAGAAGAGGAAAGAATAAAGAAGGAAGAGGAGGAGAGAAGACAGAGGGAAGAGGAGGAAAAGAAAATAGGAGAGAGGATGTCGTACAATATTCCCGAGACAGAGGATTGGGGTGCTGAAGCGAATCATCCTCCCTCTGCGCTCCCCAGAAGAAAGGTGAAAGGAGACTGGGGAAGAAGATGCGTGTGTGGCGCCAGGCCAGGAAGGTGCCATCATTAGATAGGTGCATCTGGAGTTCAAAAAACAGCCCTTTTAAGGGCTACCCAATACTCAAGAAAAGAAATAACGATCAATTTGCCAATGTGTGTAGGTAGAGTAGTGTGAATATAAACACTAACTCTTTATTAATAGTGCGAGTGTTTGTGTTTGTGTTTGTAACTGCTCAAGTAAAGTTTGTGTGAATAGTAGTTTCTTTATTGTTTCTTAGCGTATGTGGAGAGTATAGTTTGGGTTTTATTATATGAAATGAGAAAAGTGGGGATGTTTTCCTTCACGTCCGCGCGTTGTTTGGTCATGATCTAGGTAAGATCAATTTTATGTTTTAGGGGGATGTTTTCCTTCACGTACGCGCTTTAAGTATAAGAACCCACAAAGTTTGATGTTGGAACCATTCTAAGGAATAACTGAGACAAAATGATTCAAGTATCAGTTCTATTTAATCTATTGAGAGACATCTATTTCTGGATAATGGATGTAGAATATGTTTTAGGAAGAATAGAAGAGGAATGGAGGCATGGAGATATGAAAGACTTTGTAACGAGTCAAGTTCAAGGCCTAAAGACAGTAAGAGATATCATAGCAGGGATGATTGAAGAAGAAGTCAATAAGTCAAGAGGCTTCATTAACCCACCTTACTTCAGAGTGGGAAGTTTGAAGGAAGCACTGGATAATGTCATCAAAGTCCGGTGCTTCCTAGAAAAAATATTGTACTGGACAGAGTGGAGAAATGTAAAATGGGGATTGGAAAAGGTGAAGAAAGGGGAAGATCTGATGAGAAAAGTAATGGAGGAAGAAGTAGAGAAGATTAAAGAGAAATGGAGGGAAGAAAGAAAAGATGTGGAAAACAAAAAGAAACAGGCAGAGTTTGAGAGGTTGAATCAGAATTGGATAAAAGTTCAGGAAAAGTTTAGAGCTCTAGGTCATCCTGATTGGATGCCAGAAAAGGAGAAAAAGAAGACAGGAATAGTGACAAAAGTGAGAAGATGGTTGAAGAAGTGGAAGTGTTAGAAAAAAACCAAAGGCCCTTTTCAGGGCCAGCCATATTTCTCGAAAAGAGAATGACTTTTCAATTGCCTACCCCTTTTTTAAATTTAAATTTAAATTTAAAAAAATTTAAAAAAAAAATCCCATTGTTCAATTCCCCTTGAGGCTAGAGTGACCCAAGACTTTTTCCATGTTTAAATTCCCCTTGAGCCTAGAGTGACCCACGATTTTTCTCCATGTTAAATTTCCATTGAGGCTAGAGTGACCCAGGGGTCTCTGTAATGATAATTCCCATTGAGGCTAGGGTGACCCACCTTACTACTCATATTCGGATTTTAAAATATCACCTCTGGAATTAAATCTTTCGACAGCAAACTCACTAAATTTGGCCATACCCTGGTGGGTTTTTGTTTTATAAGTTTGAATTTCTTTTAGACCCGCTTCAGTAAATTTCTCCCTAAAATCAACTCCCTTTTTCTTCTTTTTGGGTTCTCCAACAGCACCTTCAAGTTGAGGCTGAACCACAGCCATTTTTTCAGCAGTTTCTTTTAATACTTGAATAAGACTTTCTTGTTTCTCACCTGGTTCCTTTTTAGGTCCCCTAATAGCAGTTAAAACATCTCCAGTAACCGCGGTAATAGGTTTAAACATCTGTTCCGTTTCCGCTGCGTACTCAACTTGTGCTTCCTGCCGCGATTGCACATTTTTTTTGAAATCCTCTTTAACGGGGATATATTTTTTAAGTGCTTCTTCTCGTTCTCTAGCTAGTCAAGCTGTGTAGGATTCCGAGTGTACCATTATTTGGTATAGTAATTTTTAATTCATAGCAGCAGGGGAGGGCGACGACAACAAATTGGTTCATTTTTTTTAATCGAAGCGCCATTAATAGGTTTTTCAACCAGAAACCGTATTTAGACTAACTCAGGAGGACCTCCTGGAGGTTTCTCCCTCCAAGGGTTCCTCTTGAAACGTAGTCGACTTATTATTTGCGGTTGAAAACCCTTTTTTTGGAGGGTTTATTTCGACATTTGGAGCCTTATAAATTTTGTAGGATTCGCTCCCCCCCCCCCGCTGCTAAGTGTATGTGTGCATATAGCTTGTCTATAGTTTACAATTTTTGAACACATCAGATGGTGGTATTGTATAATACACGTTGTTAAGAGTAATTATGGAGGTGTCTTACCTGTTTTGTTAGGTGCACGTGACAACTGGGTGCTGAACACCTGGCAGACTGGATTTTTATAGACACTGGGTCGTCTATGTAGTGACACAACCAAGACAACAACAGGAGAAAGACATATACAGAATACGTTGCTTCGAGGAAATCATATTGAAAGTATGTTACACTTTTCCGAAATGAAACAACCGACCTCATCAATGAAACTGCAATCTAATCTGTCTGAAGTACAGATAACACAAATAGGTTAACGCACTTGGGCTTTGCTTGTATCGAAAAAAGTGGGGAATGCTAGAGAGACAAAAACGATGGACTTTTCTATAATGTAGCAGCACACACACTGACCCCCACACCTACCCATCCATAATCCAGCCACACACACACACACGCACACACAACAATGGAAGTAATATGCGATTGTATTATGACGACACGACATTTTGGTTACGTTAGCAAATCAGGAAATACTTGCGAATCAGTGTTGGAATTTTAAGCATATGGTGATATTTCAGCAAAACATGAACTAAATACAGAAACCAAAGCAGAATATGAATGGCTTTCACAAACTTTGACACAGAATATTAACCCTGATGACGCCATCGCCAACATCCCTACTCTAAACTCAGTAAAATATGTTTTGTATGTGAATATTGGACTTATTTTGAGCCTATTGTAACCATAATTCGTCTGAAATTTATATTTAAAGTACCCTTCTATATGCTTGATACCTCGCAAGACAGAAAAACATGAAATCACACACACACACACACACACACACACACACACACACACACACATATATATATATAGAGAGAGAGAGAGAGAGAGAGAGAGAGAGAGAGAGAGAGAATTTAATGAAATATAATCTTTTACTGCTTCCCGCTAATGAGGCCTTATTTGAAGTTTTCTTCCACCACACAAAAGCATTTAACTTAACCCAATAGAAAACTGTGGAGTTCACCTTTACCACACAAATTACAACTCCAGCTTCAGTGAAGTTCGAGAACACCTTGCGCAGGAGGTTCTAATTTAGACAGGTTTTTAACTGCATATCATCATTTGCAATTCGGTTCAAATAAATTGTCTACTTAAAAAAAAGAGTCCATACAAGTAGACAGGATGTAAGTTTAAAATAAATAAGCACCACATGGTAACGATAGGTTCAATGATGAGAAATATGTATAACTAAGAAAATTATAATAAGCAGTAAATAAGCTATAACTGGTACGAATTTTACTTCATGATGTATGCATCAATGGGCAGAAGGGGTATTTGGATTTTCCATGACAGATATTGATATAGATGTATGCAGCAATGGGCAGAAGGGGTATTTGAATTTTCCATGACAGATATTGATATAGATGTATGCAGCAATGGGCAGAAGGGGTATTTGAATTTTCCATGACAGATATTGATATAGATGTATGCAGCAATGGGCAGAAAGGGTATTTGGATTTTCCATGACAGATATTGATATAGATGTATGCAGCAATGGGCAGAAGGGGTATTTGGATTTTCCATGACAGATATTGATATAGATGTACAGGGATGTCACGTGGTCAAAAACAGAAAATGAATCGATCTGTTATACGTTTCTGTGAGTTGTATTTTTATTTAAACGGAGAGAGAGAGAGAGAGAGAGAGAGAGAGAGAGGTTAACTATTGTTGACAAATATAATCATTAACTAGATAAAGATCTCTGTGTGGCGCAAGTAGTCTGCGTAAAAAAGAGAGGACATTGTGTCTTCGAATTGTGAAAATAATACTAGATAAATCGAATTGTTCACAATACCTAGATGATCTAATGTGAATGTAATCTAAGTCGTCCGCCATTTGCAATTTAACACCCCTTACTGCTAACTACAAAAGATACAAATAAATGTTTGAATAATGAGATAAACCCTTTAGCTTACTTCAAGTTACTAGTGTATTTTATTTTTCACAGTTTGATTATCGTTAGGATCAATGATCGTTGTCTTTAGTTTTTTTTTTTTTGGTTGTTGTTGTTGTATTTTATGGGTGGAAATATATCATTTTAAGGTATCATTGGCAGCAAAGAGGGTTTGTACAAAAATAGTTGTCATTGCATAGCATCCGATTATCTATCAGATTTCTGTGTATGCTATCTCTATCCAATATACAACCGTATTTTCTGAAAAGCCTACCTATATACTTTCCCATAACACAATAGTACAAGCTCCGGTGGTCTAGTGGTTAGAGTCCGCCTCGGAAGCGGGAGGTGGTGGATTCGAACCCTGGCCGAGTCATACCAACAACTTATAAAAATTGTACTAACAGCTGCCTCGGTAGGCACTCAGCAGTAAGAGATTAGTGTTTGGACTGGTCGGCTTGGTATCAGGATAACGTGACTGGGTGGAACATCATGCTTCATGTCTGCGGCATAATGCCCCACTGCTAGAAGACATCACTATAAACTGCCACACTGCAGACATCGTAGCCATATGACTGAAATTTTTTTAAAGCTACTTTAAAAATCTTAATCACAAGCAGCAGAGGGGACTAATCCCACAAAATATTTTGCTTAACAGAGCCCCCCATCGAGGACATTTTAGATAGAGACCTTATTTTCACAAAATAAACCCTCCATTCAGAAAAACAACACAGAATGAGCTTTCTCTGCTGACTTGGAAGAGTTATTTGTGAAAATATTTACGCTACAACTATTTCTTGTACAATGGTCTATGCTGCGAAAACTTCTCGGGGGTGTTTAGCCCCCTCTGCTGCTCTGTAAAAGTCCTGGCAGACTTTGCTTGTCTAGTTAAAAATTGTATCTAACCCAACTCGATACCGTGTTCGAGGGTGATGTAAGTTTATCGTTTCAAATCCATGTGGTTTCGCCTGAGCACGACTAAAGAAATGTTTAAACTTATTTATGTCCATGTCGCCGCTGCACCAAGTCTGATGTATATTTCGTAACGTGTGTGCGTCAACGCCGCTAAATAGTGCAAGAATGTTACAGTTGTCCCTGATCACTTTTGGGATTTGTGTATATCGCTGGGTTACATAAATTACATCAGTGTTTTTATGTCTGCCGCGTGAAAATATCCTTGCGGGGTTTGATTGCTTGTCCAACATCACATCATCGTACACGACTAAATTGTTAATTCTCCCATCAATATCATCAATACTTGGTGCTTCATCGATGTCAGTGATAAATTCAATAACATCATCGCCGTCGTTTAGCGACTTTACGCTTTCATTAAAATCTTTTAACATGCTGTAGCATCGCTGATCGTCCACAGATGGACCTATCAGATACAACTTATCCCACGCCATCCACTTCATTATTAAATTAAGTAACAACTGCGTCTTACCCGACCCACATGGGCCTATAATAATCATTCGAATTGAGTTTGGTAGCGCTGAGTTATGTTTGATTGGCTCTCGTCGTTTTGTAGCAGAAAAGTAAGTAATCTCCATTAGATATGTTATAAAATAATATGGATTTATATTGTGTGAAATGTAGAGCACGTACCCCAACTGCAGACATAACAACCACTACAACAAAAAATAATCGATCTGCGCTTACAGGCAGGTGTGAACGATGCGGTACAGCGAAGTTCAAATTTATTCCGTCAGGTGGAGCGCCAAAGTCAGCGCCGAAACCAAAGTCAGCTCTAAAATCAAAGTCAGCTCCAAAATCAAAGTCAAGTAAAATAAAAGCGAGGCGGTGATATCGCAGCCAAGTTAGGAAAATTACCAGGAACTCAGTGGGCTAAATACCCAGGAGAAAAACATCTTCCAGGATATAATTACTGTGGTCCTGGAACCAGACTTGATATTAGACTTTGAATGCCCAAGATCAGCCCAATCCAGGTGAGTATCCGATAAATGCTATCGATAGTGCATGCCATGTCCATCATGTAGCTTACCGAAGCAAGGATTTACAACAGCGCCATCTCGCGGATGTGAAATTAATTTACGCGTTAAATGTCATCACTGATAAATCTTTCAAGGAGAGGTTAGCATCCTGGTTAATAAAATCCGCAATGAAAGGTAAATTAGCGCTAGGTGCTGGTATATAATGGAGTCGATTTATTATTCCCCAAGCGGATATTGGAGGGGTAGCGCAGCAATTAGTAAACTCGCTGAAGCGGCAAACGTTACACGAGTTACAGCAAAAAATTGGTTATCCAAGCAGGCAATATGGCAAATTCATCTGCCGCGTCCTAAACAAATTGACTTTGCGCATTTTAATGTTAGTGTGCCAAATGAAGTTCATTAGGCTGATATATTATTTCTGCCACACGATACTGTTAAAATCCGAAGACGTCAAAACACATACAAGTACGCGCTAACTGTAGTTGATGTTGCAAGTAGATACAAAGATGCGGAACCGTTAGCGACTAAAACAGCATCTGAGGTTGCTTCTGCGTTTGAACGAATTTATCAACGAGGACCTCTACGATGGCCACAGCTGCTACAAGTTGATCCTGGCAAAGAATTTCAAGGTGTAGTATCATCGCTGATGAAGCAACATAACGTTACCATCAGACGAGGACATACTGAAATTCATCGTGATCAGGCAATTTTTGAGCGATTTAATCGAACACTTGCTGAGCGGTTATTTGGATATCAGTACGCGAAGAAATTTATTCAGGATACAAGATCGTGTGAATGGGTTGCAAGATTACGAGGCGTGATAGCTGCACTAAATAATGACATAACTCGAACAGCCAACATGAAACCTGCCATCGCAATCACAAAAAAATATATACCCGTGCAACGTGAATCTTCAGCACAACCAGTACTGGGTAATGTCACTGTAAGATATTTATATGAACCAGGTGAACTTGAAGGTGGTAAAAAAAGAGCGACTGATCCTATCTGGAGTGTTACCACACATAAGATATCTAACATAACAAGATCGTCAGGCAGACCAGCAATCTACAGGTTGGATGCAACTGCTCCTCAACGTGGATTCACACGTGAGCAAGTGCAAGTAACTCCCGAGGACACCCAATTACCACCCCGATCACTTAACTAGCACTGGCGCCAAGGGTGTCAGCACCCCGACGTCGATTACACTCAAGGCAGGTCAGCATCACATTATCACGTGTATGGCCGCGACTGTTATCTTTTCTATCTACGGTGAATTGTCTTGGATTATTACTCGAATACTGCCATAGCATTATACAATTACAGCTCTCACAGTGATTATTCTGCTGTTGTTTCAGCGCGCTGATAAATTCAACATCAAGATCAAAATCGCGATTGTTTATTTTGTCACTCTGTTTGTTTACCGGCTAATTTTCTTTTTATTATATCGCTGGCGACTGCGACGCTGTTGTTTTCATTATTATCAGCGTTTGATTCATCCAAGACAATTCTTCGCAGTTGAGATATTCTTCGGACTCTGGATACAGCTAAGTAAATTAAATTTGACCATTCGATTCGATCATCAACGATCCAGACAGTTGTATCACTGATAGTTAGTCCTTGAGATGAATGTATCGTCATTGCGTATCCTAGCGTCCACGGGGATTTGTTCATGCGCAGTGCACCTTTAACAGCGTTGATATCAACTAACACAGTATCATTCAATACTAAATTCTGTTTCCCTGACTCTGTCCCCGGAATATCAACATCTATATTTTGTAACCGAGTATCAGCTGGTCTATAACATAACGGCACTGGCAACATTGGAAACTTTTCTTGTTGTAATTGAAATAGCTGTTGTTGAAGTGTGTCTCTATCTTTCTACTTGCCACTATCAAATCGTCTGGTTTCCACGTGCTCCAAAAGTCGCTCATTGAAGTTTCAGGAATCATCTCACGCATAATTTCACATTGAATTTTATTCGGTTGTAATCTGATTAATGTTTTAAATTCTTTCAACGTTTCATCAAGTGCTCTATGATCATCAGACACTTCTTCATAATAATCAACAAAATCCCTCAGCCAATCGCGTGGAGATAGCCCAACAAACGGAGGTGGCTGACCGTGATTGCCGCACATTATCACTGCAGTACTCTCTGTTAGCAGCCAATTCAGGAACAATTTTAATGTATCTAACGGTACCGTACATATCTCATCCCAAATTATTTTCCCAGGAATATATTTTGTTCCCATTCGATCTGATATCCATACACCGCCGCTGTATTTGAAAAAGTCTGTGTGTAGGCGTTAGCACAATCATTTCTGAATTTCGAAATAATTCAATCGCTCGAGTTGTCTTACCAGACCCACCCGGCCCGTTCAAATAAACGGTTTTGTGTCTGGTGATTGGATCATGCACAGATGGTGCGTTCGACATTTCTCATAATTCTGATTTCCAATAATTAACCTTAATTGTAACATCAGCGGATTCACAATATTCATGTAACATCTCCGCTTTTATTCTCCACGAACTCAATGATTCATCGTTGCCTGTTAAACGAGTCAGTGATTCTAAGTATCTGCTACTGATATAAAATGAATCCGTTGCAACTCTAACTGCGGTGTCAGGAAATCGATTTATCATTGATAGCAAATTTATAGAAACATAAGCCAGCATCGAAGACCTTAGATGTGTGTATTGAGGCGATTCTCCGTCGATATAACTTACAATTGTGCCCAACGTTTCCCCGTTGGACAAGTAAGCATCCTCCCGATTACAAAATATATTTCTCGCAACGGCGTCAGCAATTATAAAATCTAGTTCAGCATCATCGATAATCAGTCGCGAGTGATGTAGTTTTTGATCATATGCGCCACCTTTTTTCCGATTATTCTTCGTCCGAGATCTTTTGCTGTTTTTTCACTATTGCTGAGTTTGATCTTAAGAATTTTAGGAGCCTCATCAACAATGACATCCATGGGAGTATTTGGACTCTCTCGGGCATATTCGCCAATGACATCGTCTACACTGACACGCTCCGGCGTTGGTAGCCAAACTGAGGTCTGCGGTCGGTATGATATGATTACTTCCCTGACAGTCAACGATACCAGTATTCGGCTGTGTCGCATATATCGCAATAACACTATTGGTGGCCAGCGCTTTTCACTGAAGTGTCTGCCAAACCAAACATAACAGCACGAACGTAGCTCTTTAGCAAATTCAAACGAAGTTACACGAGCAAATCCTGTCAGGGGAAACTCGGGCAAAGGACCATTTATAGCAACTCGTGTCATCGAGTTCGTGGGATGTCCAAATCGCTTAAAGTATTCGCTGCACTCGCCCATCCCGAGAAAGCTTCCCGGGTAGCAAGCAATCATATACACGGAAATCATATCGCGGCGGTCATACCGGGTATTCCACAGCCCGCCGTGTCCATACTCGACACAACTCAATTGTATGTCCGGGAGAAACTGACTTCGTGTTGGTCTCCACGAATTTCTTTCTCTTGCAGCGTGGGCGACAACACTCGGAACTGTAAAACAATTAACCAATAACTGCTCGGTGTTGATTTTCATATATTTCTCTGCGAGTTTTTTCATTTGTTGTTACCAACGACTCCGTCCGGTATAATTCACCATTGGGTTTTACAAATTGATCATGCTCGCCATCTTCGGAACTTTTAAACAGCCACATCGACACAGGGTCGGTTTTGCTTATTTGCTTGATAGCGTCAAATATGTTCCCGTGATAATATTTCACAACACGATCCCGCGGAAATATCGTAACTGCGTTAGTCCGAGCATGAGTGTTATGATCAATGATATTTATTGGAGCCCCGTATCGATTATATTTCGGTTTGTATAATACTTCCTTTGTTATCGTTGTTACGGTTATAGGAAATCTTAATGTGCGCTCTAGCTCGGCAACATCGTTTATTGACGCTCCTGTGTGTTTGACCCGCTCAGCCCACGTTGTTATTTTGGACTGTCTTAACGCAGTCAGACCGTTGCCCCGCATCGCATTTTTAAAATGTTCCATTACTCGCTCGGCTACACAATTCAGCGTCAACGACGAAGTCGTCGACGATGACCTCATCGGGGTGAGTTTATCAATTTTGGGTTTTTTTATCGGATAGATTCCATAAATGACCGGTTACAGGATAAGCTCTCGCGTAATATGGTTTATCAATCCCGGTCAGCATTCCTGGTTTGGAGTCTTTACTTAACAGAATGGTTTTTCCGCTAGCAAGAACAGGATCACGTTTATCACGGATAATCCAGGTATCGGAATCTGCTTGCACAATAAATTTTATCCTGAAAAAATATTTCCGACCGCCTTGATAAGGTAATCAATAATTGTTTTCGCTCGTGCATCGTTCATTGTAGCATCAATGACTTCGGTGTCGCGGATTATTTTAAATGACGACCACAGGTGAGATGCGCCATCGTTGCGGAATTATTTTTTGGCATGCCTGATAATATCAAACAGATCAGTCAGGGATCGTCTCCGTGAATCAACGGTTAGTCTGTCAAGATCGAATCTCCCGGTGCCAAACGCAGACAACCTGGAAAACTCCTCCATATTATATTTAAGGCAAACATTTAAATAAGAAATATTATATATAACATGAATAATTGCAAGTGGTTAAAAGTTGGATCTGTAACAGTCTGTAATAAGTCCTGCAGGAAGGAATTCTGCGGTGAACATCTACAAAGCATCAAACGAGGGAGCACAGGGACAATACCATGCCATCGATGTGGTATTGGGGTCAGGGGTAAAACGCAGTTATGTGCGGGCTGCGGAGGAAAGCGATACCGTGAACTTAAGCGATTTTACAATAAAAAAAATAATGGAGATGCGCTGATATCCGAGAGCGATTATTTAACTAGGTTTTCAAACAAATTATAAATTAGATAAATATAGTATATATAAATGAATCAAGAATGTGTTCGACATCCAACCATCGAGAATTATGAAGCATCCCGCAAGGGAATAGCTAGGAATTGCAGGTTTAAAAAGCCAGTTGGTTTTGTTACTAATGCTGGTTATTTAATGTTCACGTTTTATGCTAATAATAAGAGGAAAAATTATCTTCGTCATCGTTTCGTGGTTGAGGTATTTAACGGAGAGATCGAAGACGGTCTTGTGATCGATCACATCAATGGCGTCAAAACCGACAACAGTTTATCCAATCTGAGGGTTGTGACGCAGAGCGAAAATTGTAGGACTGGTAATACTGGCGGTGGTAATAAGAGCGTCAAGAGAGTTGTTTCCATAAATTTAGATACAAAAGAACAAAAAACATTTCATTCGATGAATGCAGCCAGTAAGCATTTTGGTATTTGTAAGGCTTCGGTACGAAAAGTCGCAGAAAAATATATAAATCAGCTCTGTCAAAAACATATAAGCAGAAGATTACTTTTCATTATCACGAGGATTTTCCAAACGGAGATAATTCAGTTAGATATATCTCATGCAATTAGTTCCCTCCCTTTGTGCGATGGGTAAGTTTATTCAGCAGCAAATCGTTTACAGGTAACAGCAGACGGTTTTCTGTGCACAAGGAAGTAAATAACTTCCCCTTATCCTTAACAAAGTCAAAAATGATTTTATTCCTGACAAAGTCAGGGACAAAGGCGTAATTGTCTTTTTCACAGATGAAATCTTTATTTTATTGTACTTGTTCGGGTTTATGGTTCATCTGTATTTTCCACACGACCATATTTAAGAAAAACAAATAAAACATTTTAAACAAATCACGCCTGAGTTATTTTTGAATTTTCAAGTATCAGTCGGTTTATATACGATACGATCCTATTAGAAGACGGAGTCTTCGAGGCTCAACAGCAATCAATACCGTCTCGTCATATCCGCCCATGGCGGATGCTTTTGCGTCCATCAGGGGTTGATTTTCGGGATGGTATTGTCCCGTTGTTGAGTGTAGAAAATGACTCCGTTGTAAATACTGTAAATACTATGCGTTGTACCGTCCTACTGTAAATACTATATGTCTAGGATAAGTTATATATGCAATTGTAAATAGTGTAAATATACAATGCTGTAAATATTGTAATGTAAATAATATTGTAATATTGTAAATATTTTAAATATATATATATATGAATAATTGCTGCTATTAAAAAATTCACTAAATTCTGAAACAATCATGATTTTGAATTATTACATGCACAGGGCGTTATATCGGTTTATAAAAAGAATTCAATATAAATCGCTGGCTACCGTAGAAGAAGCACAAATAAATGAATTTGTTTCATTGTCTCGTGCAATTGAAAAGATTAGGCTGGCGGCCGAGTATGAAATGAAAAAGATAATAATAAAAGATAATAAATACCTGGGTAAGGAAGTTAAAGGATTGTATGTCCTTTGATAAAATCAAGGTATGTCCTAAATATTGTAAATATTTTAATAAAATAAAATCAAGGACAAAGTCAGCGATGAAGTCAGTGACGAAATCAAGGAAGTAAATACCTCACCTTGATGAAATCAAGCATCCTTGACGCTGTCAAGAGGAAGTAAATACCTCATGCTGATTTACTTAGAAGTCAAGTACCTGGAAGTGAAATTGAAAGTAAAAAAAACCGGTATATTTTGTTTTACTTGCATCAGCCTTGATTTCGTCCCTGACTTTGTCAGCGAGATAGTATTTCCCTTAATCGGTCGGGTTTAATGCAGGAGTGTGCATAATTGAGAATTTGATCAATGTCACATACTATTGCGGTAATATGCTCGCGTCTGAGACTATCTAACTGTTGCTGTGTTAGTAAGAAATCTTCGTCTCCGTATTCATCAATAAGCAATTTAGCGTTAATTTCTTCTTGTGCAAATGCAGCCTTGACTGCTTGCTCGAGCGCTTGTTTGTTATACACAAAAACATCTACGTGGTGGTACATATAAATCCTTCTAAGATCTAAATACGCGTATATACTCGAGGATTTGATGTATATCGCAATGCGCGATCACAATATGATCTTTGTTTAATACCTGAAGTTGCGTGTCAGTCAGTATAAAATCGTCATTCCCGTATATATCAATGATTATTTTTTCCGGGGTAACTTTTCCGGTTTTGACAGCTTCATCAAGAAGTTCTTTATTATGTATAAAACATTTCACGCGGTGATACATTGTATAATATTTGCTTGATTAATTGTCAGTAAAAAAATATCTTTTTTACTAAATTCGCATGATTTTTACTAGTAAAGTACCCCTCAGGGTTGAAAAATTGGACGATTTCTGCGACTTTTACAAGTAAATGCCCTATCAGGGTTGAAAAATTTGACGATTTTTTTGCTTTTTACTAGTAAAATACCCCATCAATGCCGTGAATTTGTCGGTGTTGCACAAATATATATAAAGTAAAATATTTTTACTGTTGCTTGTACTTGCTTGTGAATTTCAGACGATTTCTCTGATTTTTACTAGTAAAGTACCCTTCCAGGTTAGCAAATTGGACGATTTTTGTGATTTTTACTAGTAAAATACCCTTCCAGGTTAGCAAATTGGACGATTTTTGTGATTTTTACTAGTAAAGTACCCTTCCAGGTTAGCAAATTCGACGATTTTTGTGATTTTTACTAGTAAAATACCCCATAAATGCCGTGAATTTGTCAGTGTTGCACAAATATTTATTTTTACTGCAATTGAGACGATCTCGTGAAATGCACGAGTCATGTTATTCTTTAAAATAATTTATTGAAATATTTTTTATGTTGACGGTGACATTACTGCTGTCATCATCGTCAGTGACATCATCATCAGTGACATCTTCATCAGTGACATCATCATCAGTGACATCTTCATCAGCGACATCAGTGATATCATCATCGTTGTCAGTTACATCATCATCGTTGTTAGTGACATCAGCGCTATCATCATCACATTTTTTCTTCAGGGACATTATTATAATATAATATTATTAATTGAAAAGGCTTGGAAATCCTCAGGCTTGGAAATCCTCAGGATTGAAAGTCTTAAGACTTTACCAGGAGACTAATATGTAGTGTTTCATTCCGCAAATCAAGGGGATTCCCAGACTGGTCTGTCAGCGTGAAATTTATTCTGGTCAGCCATGGATTATGACATCGCAGATAGACCGGATTGATTGGTTCTTGCACAATCAGAAATCCAGGTGGTTCTTTCGGAGTAAATGAATAAAGAATAAATCCTTACTGGGCTTGATTTGATACTGTCGTGTCCGTGCTGTAACTGCCATCGATGACATCACACACAAGATTGACCGCGACCACATCGGTGATGTTTACGATGCCCGGGGATACATGACGGCCCTGCCCTTCGGTGTTGTTGTGTCTGTAATAGTTGGCTCCGGTAGTATTTGCCTGTGTCGTGCGAGTATGCCGTCGATTGACTTATTGATGAGGTCAGTGACAGATTTTTTCAGCTCGGGCACGTTATGTCCGGGAAATTTGAAATTCGGCAACGTAGCTGCTGTTAGCGAGTAATTGGTTAGAAATTTTTGCTTATTGTTACTCTTGTCATTAATTATTATCTGAATTAATCGCTCGTTGAAATGCTCCATGTCAAATACAAGCTGATTTAATATTTCTACGCATTTGATGATTTCACTGCGTAGCGATGTATCAAAAAGATGTTCTTGAAAAAATTGCCGTAGTCGGTGTAATTGTGCTTGATGTAATTGATTAATTTCTTTAAAATGCCATGTAATATTTTCTATTCTCAGAGTTTGACTTGCACTAATCTCCCTCACCCTGGGTTCCCACATGGAGGGAGGGGCAAAATCAAATTCCCATATCATGTCTGATTCATCCCACCCCACTTTGCCTAATTTAGCAACAATAAAATATTCATTAAATTTTGAATATTTTAAGACAGACAAATCTCCTCTGTATGATGGTGCAATTTCGTGGTATGACTGCGTGTCTGTAACATAGTCAGACTTTTTCGGGGCCGGCGGCGGTGGCGGCGTCGGTGGAGCAACTGCAGGCCATCCTAACACTATTCTGATCGAACTCTGATATATATCCACGGCGTAGTCTGGGGTGTTTATTTCTATAGCGGACGACAGCGTTGTCTCATGAACAGTTATTTCTATTTTGGATTCCTTCCCGGTGATTCTTTTTATTCGACGTTGTAATTCTTCATTGATTTCTTCGATATGATAAGACCCGGTTGGTAGCCCAATGACGTTCCAGTCTGGGGTGCCATCGGGGTTATTTTTATATGCAAACACAAAAGAATTATTTGCTGGCAATCCGCCAGACGATTTTGATCTGATATTGGGCCAACTGTGATATACTCGTAAGTGTGCTAACGCGATCTCGCTCACTGGAATCTCAGTTGGAAAATTAATACTGAATTCTGGCTTAGTTGAGGTTACTGTTAACAGGCTTGTATTTGCGACCATCTGCTGAAGTAATTCCGTCATTATTTATCTGCTGTCGTTTCAAATTGAGGTTCTTTTTGTAATCGTTGTACATGGTTGTCATTTGCGCGAATTCGGAATCTGATATTGTTGTATCGTCAATACTGGATGATATCAACGCAGACAATTTCGAGTAGGTGCTTGTGGCCGCGCTGTTTAACTTTTCATACTCGTGCAATTTTGTTAGCGCGCACGAGGTTATTTTTTTCGCAATAATATAAGCAACTCCTGCAATTGTCGCTGATGTTGAAACTGTAATTGTGATTGCAATTGCAGTTGCCACTGATGTCAGCGCTGATAATAACACCCCGTGGATGCAACTAGCGCTGACACCGAATATACTATTGTGTCTAACACGGTTACACGCCGTTTGTATTTTTTACCTTTGTTGTATATTCGTTGATGGTATTTTTTTAACTCTGACTGCCATTCGCGTACTTGATCGTATCTGTATTGCTGCGCTGTTTTCGGTGACTGCGTCATTTATTATTTTACGCAGTAACCAATTGAGGCGTTTCAGCTACAAATTCCAAACACCACCAGTAAGATGTTGCGGTTAATTTCTTGTCGGCGGATTCCAGTATAAATGTTTCTTCGGTTCCGCTATTTAATATGATAGTCACAACCCCGGAAAAATTGTCGGTGGAATGTCTCCAGGGATATGTTGTGAAGATTTCAAATTTAGCGGCACTGAACACAGACAGTCTGTACACGCCAGTGACTGTTGTGGTATATTTGATAGTATTATTTTGTCGAGACCATGTTGCAAATCCAGATGATACGGTGTATACTATGTTGGTGATATGCCCGGGAGTAACTCCAGTGGGGACTTTAATCAAACTGGTTTTGTTAACGATCTCAGGAATCCCCGATACGATATCCTGCTGTGTTTGTTTGATCGTGTCAATGTTGGTCTTGATATCAGAAAGCTTCATATCAACGGTGTGCGGAGTACCAAAGAATTCCTCTGCGGTCTCATTGGTTTTTTGAAAGTTTCTTCGAAGTCTTGCAAACGCGCCCACGTGAACATCATACTCGGCTCGCAACGTTGTTAGTTTACCGTCAACGGCGCTAGCGCTTGCGTCAACATATTGTTTGTTTGCGGCATCTTCCGGCGATGTTGGATCTCTTAAAACGGTTATTTTGTTGCCGTTCATGCTGAGTTCACCTGTAATTGTATCATCGGTCTTCGCTACTGCAACTTTGCGTATATCATCTCGCAGCGCCTCGATTGATATCCTCGAATCCCGGATTTTCCCGCTGTCGGTGAACACAGGGATGTTACCCGGAGTAGCTCCAATAACCCTACGAATTATTTCATGCCATTTAATATCACTGGTTTTTAGTTTTCCGTGCCGGTCTTGAAAAATAACCTCATCTGGGTCTATCCCGGTCAGACTTAAAAGATTATCGATCTCATCTTTGGTCGCATATTTTGATAAATCTACATCGGCGCGTTTTTTTTGTCTTTGTTCCGAGAAGAGATCTTCCGTAGATATCAACCATTATTTGATAGGAAACTGTTTAAATTGACCCGTGGTATACTCGTGCACAACTTTGTGAGGTGGTTTGGTCGACGCTGATATCGCATCAAGAACATTCAATACCTCACGGCCACATATCGGAGGATCGGTCAGTGTCTGTTTTGGCAACGTTGAGTACCACACTTTTGACCCTGACCCTGACTTTGCCCCTGACTTTGTCAGGGGGATGTTTTTTGTATATCGGAGAAATTCAACTGGCGGTGCTAACCCATACGAATCGAAATAGATAATTCCACGCGGATCGATCGCGTAAGCAACCCAGTGAGTTCCTGGACCATTGCTGTTATCAAGATTAATAATTCCGGTTTCTGGATTATTCGGTTGTCGTGGTAGCTGATCTCGCATAAAGACGCCTCTAAAATTTTTTATATTTAATTGTTTAACAGCATCAAGTAAATCAAAATTGGACATCGGTGTAAAACACTTTCTGTTTTTAAAACCTTTTTGGGTACCATGATGGCGGAGTTCCTGGGAGTCTTAGCCCGCGGCCCTTTTTTTTTGTATCCTTTCCCTGTCGCCTTTTTCAGTGCCATTCCAGCAGCGGTTCCAACAGCTCCTAACGCGGCAGCCTTAGCGACTGCGGGGGCAGCAGCAGCTATCAACGCTGGTATTGCCGCGAGAAGTGGAAATATACCACCGTTTTTAACCATATCTTTGACAGCTGCAGGAGAGAAATCAAGTCGATCTCCAGTCGCTGCTTGTTTTGCTTTATTAAAATGTTTTAGTTGGGTTTTAGTCAGCGATAACTTGTTTGGACCGCCGGTAATCTGATAATTTTTTAGTGTTATCGTTGCCCCGCATGTGCTCGCGTTCTTCGATTGTAATTTCTTAGCCTGACCAGGAGTCAGAGTGACATTAACGTGACTGTATGACATTTTTTATAATAAACGCGATTGATCTAATTGTTACATGTTTTCTACTGGTGCATCAACGACTCCCATTCGACCACCAGCACCTTCAAGTAACATTGCTTTATCACCGAGGATGACCGCGATTGCCCTAGCACCTCGAGGAACTGCTGGTGGACCAACTACTGCTGCTGGTACTCGAGCCAGGCGAGCCCGAATAACTATATCAACGACAGATTTCCTAAATAAATCCAAATGCTCCAGCGAAAAGTAATAGATCGGATACAACGTTGTAAAATCACGCTGGGATATCTGCAACCCAGTGTCAACGTTTTGATCATGCCCATCATAAGACATCAATCGATAATATGCCCGTACAACATCATTTTGTTCAAAATTTAGATTAATGTCCTCAACGGGTTTTTGATGTCCATTTATTCTTAATGAAATCTCAGAAACTCCAAATGTGTCAAATATCATTGGACTTGCTTCCTGGTTATTTATTCTAGAATTTGCCTGAAACGCGATAAATATATGTCGCGCTGCTGATATTCCCTGTTGTGATCCCAATTGCCACGTGAACAATCCAGCAGCGTTGATAGAAGTGCTATCTGTTGTCATTGCTGGCCATGATAACAACGATTTTCCACCTTGATCCATATCTAGTCACAACAAGCACATTTTCAGCCATGTGTACCATATTTTAAAAAAATCATAAAAAATACAAAATATGATCTAGATAGAAATTAACACAAACTCACATGTTGCCAAGAGGCTCAACATTTTTTTTAAGCCAAACAGAAAGTACAACTCTTACATAATGCACCAATCACAGCTAGAGTTGTTCTTTAATTCTGAATACAATGTTCCATACACCTTAAGCTCCGCCCACCTGGACTTGCGCAATTGGTACCGTTATACCATAAGCTTCACAAGGCAGAAAATATCTACTTGTATCATGAATTTGAAACTCAATTCTCCCCTCCGCGTTAGGTGTTTTTGCGTCATAGGAATAATATTGATAATCGCGCAAGTAACATTGCTTTATCACCGAGGATGACCGCGATTGCCCTAGTACCTCCAGGAACTGCTGGTGGACCAACTACTGCTGCTGGTACTCGAGCCAGGCGAGCCCGAATAACTATATCAACGACAGATTTCCTAAATAAATCCAAATGCTCCAGCGAAAAGTAATAGATCGGATACAACGTTGTAAAATCACGCTGGGATATCTGCAACCCAGTGTCAACGTTTTGATCATGCCCATCATAAGACATCAATCGATAATATGCCCGTACAACATCATTTTGTTCAAAATTTAGATTAATGTCCTCAACGGGTTCTTGATGTCCATTTATTCTTAATGAAATCTCAGAAACTCCAAATGTGTCAAATATCATTGGACTTGCTTCCTGGTTATTTATTCTAGAATTTGCCTGAAACGCGATAAATATATGTCGCGCTGCTGATATTCCCTGTTGTGATCCCAATTGCCACGTGAACAATCCAGCAGCGTTGATAGAAGTGCTATCTGTTGTCATTGCTGGCCATGATAACAACGATTTTCCACCTTGATCCATAAAAGAAAGTAACCGTTGTTCTTCAGTGACTGATGGAGTCATTGTTGGCATCCACAGAGATAGTTTTGTTAACACTACTTTACCAGGATCAATTCCATCAGCTCGCCATATTGCATCATTATCAGTTTTTTCTAACAAGCACTACTACTAGTATAACCTTTCGGACATTTCTACAAAATCCAAAAATATGAGATGATGGAATAGCACAGGAAAACTCTTCGTTGCCGTTCAGCATTGCTCGACGCGTGGCAAACCCCAAGTTGAAATTTTCGTTCATTGATGCAACTGCAGCTATTTCTCCGGTTCCAGCCGCGTTTCTCACATTAATAATGTTCACATTTCTATTTTCGGGATGATCAGATGTGTCCTTTACAAACATCATTGTTGGACCAGCTGATCTTGTGTAATTATCAGAATATCTTGCAAGACCAAGTATTGTCGTGGCAACATCGACATTGTCCAAACACGACTCAATATCTTTTCCATCAATCGAATATGTGGCTTTGCTAAATAACGCCATCACACCATTATTAACAAAGCCAACACGATCGCCTATCCCATATCCAGTGCCATCCGCTTTTATGATTCTACCTACAATTTCAATATAAGGTATCAAGGTACCAATTGTTTCTCCATATACCTCAATGCTAATGTTCTGTGAAATAAGTATACTTTCTGTCCTACTTGGGCATGCATGTCACACACTGCCATATAGAACAATGCTAGATTGTCAATTTGACAATGACATAACCAGGTACTCCATTGCATTTAAGAGAGATAACTCTACTGGAACTAGACAGTGGTTAGAGTTATCTAGTCACAACAAGCACATTTTCAGCCATGTGTACCATATTTTAAAAAAATCATAAAAAATACAAAATATGATCTAGATAGAAATTAACACAAACTCACATGTTGCCAAGAGGCTCAACATTTTTTTTAAGCCAAACAGAAAGTACAACTCTTACATAATGCACCAATCACAGCTAGAGTTGTTCTTTAATTCTGAATACAATGTTCCATACACCTTAAGCTCCGCCCACCTGGACTTGCGCAATTGGTACCGTTATACCTATAGCAAACCTTAATTTTTCCAATAATCTGTGAAATAGTTCGGGACTGTATAAGTAACAAATATACTTAGTCTCACTTGTGAAAAACAATTTGATGAGGTACTAGCCTATGTCTTATATGAATGTGTATAGAAATGTCATTGAGCTGTTTGAACTATTGTTTTCATACTTTTACTTCACCATCAAAATCATCTTTTGAAATAAAATGAATTCTTTCAACTATGAGTTGTATCTTATTCATATCAGCGCTTATTGAACTTCACATAGGTGATATGGGATAAATCACATTATGTCATATTATGTAATAACTAGGTCAAAGGTCAATGTACCAAATAGTATGTACCTGTCCTACTTCAAAATGTACAATTCACCTAAAAGAAAGGAATTTATATTTGTTTGGTAGGTGCAGAACTTAACATCAGAGACCGGTGGACATGACCCAATCTTATTATAAAGTATAAGCTTTGACCACTTTACCTATTTGCAGATACAAGAGGTCACTAACCACCAGTCCTCACACAAAGGTCCACCTACCCATCCTCATTGTAACACAAATAGTAAGCTTTCCTCCTTTGTAATGTGAATAAAATTGTTTCAAGAAGCCAATCAGTCACCAGATATAGTAAATCACAGCTTATAAGTGGTTATGTTGGATTGGGGGGGGGGGGTGAAATTAGGGGAATAAAATACAGAAAAATGCCAAATATAAACACTAAGTATAGCACATCAAATGGAGTTAAAAACAGGAGGAATGTGTTTATCTAAAAGGGAGAGGTAGCTTATGATAAAGGAATTAAAGGAGGCAAAATCAGCAATGCGAGAAATGAGAAGTGAAAGTTTGATGACCTTACCTTGGACAAATATATGGGGCAGGGCCCAACAGGTCCAAGGACAGCCCAAAGGCAACTGTGCTATAACATCCCTTACAGGTACCCAAATTTCAAGTGAAGTTGTGTTCATTTCCATCTAATATAAAAGGGTGAATAATTTAGATAATATAGATACATATAAAGTATATTTCTTCTACATAAGAATTTAATAATAATTGGCATAAGATAGAGATAAACTTATCTCAGATCCAAGCAGAACATACCTTATCAGTTTTTAAACTTGTAAACTTTACTGTGAGAAATTATTAAATTGCTTCTACTTACATTTGCATCAAGATTGAGGGCTAATATAATACTTCACAAATCTTCTCTTTATTTTCATAACCAGTCACTGAAAATGTGAGATTTTATTTCCTTGAAATGTTATGACTGGTGTAAGGGAGATAACTGAATGATATACATAAGGTGTGGTAACCTCTAATACAGTATCCATGTAATATAGATGAGTTCATCAACAACCTGTATTAACTTCATTGCAATTAAATTATCTCAAAATACATTACTGATAAAGTGAGAACCTAACATTTAGACTCCTATATTTAGTGGAGACCTCAAGTGTCATGTAATTTTAATTTCTAAGATGACGCAGCTCTTTCATATCACATAGTTCATATTTTCTACAATGCCGGCATGTAGAGTGCAGCCTTCCATAACCAATCTGGATTCTTGCGATGGGATGCAAAGTTTCAAGAACAGTGTGGATTTGAATGGAATGAATACGCACTGTGTGACTAAAATGGTTATCATTCTGTAATGTTGGACCAAACATGGAAATTCCACAAGAGCAGCTTGACAGAAAGAAATAGGATTAATTGAAAGTCAATAGTAGATTATAATTGGGCTTATACAAGTGCCAATGGGAAATGATGACTTAAGGAAACTGTTCTTGTTTGTTGGTATTCACTGCTACTTCAACAAAAGGGAATGCAAGAGAACTGAACTAACTACATGAACAATTTCAAAGCAGGAAAGTGTAAAAAAAAAGGACAATTAGAGCAGGACGATTCAAATCAAAGTGTGAAGGAATACCATATCCTTAATAAATTACCTAAAAATTACTCATGCCAGAACATCCCACATGGTACAAGTGATCTCTCTACAACTGTACTTAGAGTGTTCTCTATCCTGGTTTATGGCATGCCTTACAAGAACAAGATAGCTGTTTTTGTACACATGATTTTTCATCTTTTGCAGGTAAAATAGCCAATATTTGGCCAAAATCAACTATATTATGTTTCCATAACTTATTTTGTTGCATGCATTCAATCTAGGAGGTAACAGCACATACATAAAGGCATCAGGTAACACAAGTCTATATCTATCATAGCTATAGTTATCAAAAGTCCCCATCCAAAGCCAACCTGTGCTATTTTCTGAAGATTTCATACATTTTATTCTTAAAGAACTTTCAATATTTGACCAAAACTGTTCAGCACACATTTGTTTTCCTACATCAAACTAGTATAGTTCATAAATGCCGCCCACATGTATGCGTTTCTATGGATACACTGTGAGGCTATTCTTTCCTTTAGGTATCACGGTACCAATTGTTTCTCCATATACCTCAATGCTAATGTTCTGTGAAATAAGTATACTTTCTGTCCTACTTGGGCATGCATGTCACACACTGCCATATAGAACAATGCTAGATTGTCAATTTGACAATGACATAACCAGGTACTCCATTGCATTTAAGAGAGATAACTCTACTGGAACTAGACAGTGGTTAGAGTTATCTAGTCACAACAAGCACATTTTCAGCCATGTGTACCATATTTTAAAAAAATCATAAAAAATACAAAATATGATCTAGATAGAAATTAACACAAACTCACATGTTGCCAAGAGGCTCAACATTTTTTTTAAGCCAAACAGAAAGTACAACTCTTACATAATGCACCAATCACAGCTAGAGTTGTTCTTTAATTCTGAATACAATGTTCCATACACCTTAAGCTCCGCCCACCTGGACTTGCGCAATTGGTACCGTTATACCTATAGCAAACCTTAATTTTTCCAATAATCTGTGAAATAGTTCGGGACTGTATAAGTAACAAATATACTTAGTCTCACTTGTGAAAAACAATTTGATGAGGTACTAGCCTATGTCTTATATGAATGTGTATAGAAATGTCATTGAGCTGTTTGAACTATTGTTTTCATACTTTTACTTCACCATCAAAATCATCTTTTGAAATAAAATGAATTCTTTCAACTATGAGTTGTATCTTATTCATATCAGCGCTTATTGAACTTCACATAGGTGATATGGGATAAATCACATTATGTCATATTATGTAATAACTAGGTCAAAGGTCAATGTACCAAATAGTATGTACCTGTCCTACTTCAAAATGTACAATTCACCTAAAAGAAAGGAATTTATATTTGTTTGGTAGGTGCAGAACTTAACATCAGAGACCGGTGGACATGACCCAATCTTATTATAAAGTATAAGCTTTGACCACTTTACCTATTTGCAGATACAAGAGGTCACTAACCACCAGTCCTCACACAAAGGTCCACCTACCCATCCTCATTGTAACACAAATAGTAAGCTTTCCTCCTTTGTAATGTGAATAAAATTGTTTCAATAAGCCAATCAGTCACCAGATATAGTAAATCACAGCTTATAAGTGGTTATGTTGGATTGGGGGGGGGGTGAAATTAGGGGAATAAAATACAGAAAAATGCCAAATATAAACACTAAGTATAGCACATCAAATGGAGTTAAAAACAGGAGGAATGTGTTTATCTAAAAGGGAGAGGTAGCTTATGATAAAGGAATTAAAGGAGGCAAAATCAGCAATGCGAGAAATGAGAAGTGAAAGTTTGATGACCTTACCTTGGACAAATATATGGGGCAGGGCCCAACAGGTCCAAGGACAGCCCAAAGGCAACTGTGCTATAACATCCCTTACAGGTACCCAAATTTCAAGTGAAGTTGTGTTCATTTCCATCTAATATAAAAGGGTGAATAATTTAGATAATATAGATACATATAAAGTATATTTCTTCTACATAAGAATTTAATAATAATTGGCATAAGATAGAGATAAACTTATCTCAGATCCAAGCAGAACATACCTTATCAGTTTTTAAACTTGTAAACTTTACTGTGAGAAATTATTAAATTGCTTCTACTTACATTTGCATCAAGATTGAGGGCTAATATAATACTTCACAAATCTTCTCTTTATTTTCATAACCAGTCACTGAAAATGTGAGATTTTATTTCCTTGAAATGTTATGACTGGTGTAAGGGAGATAACTGAATGATATACATAAGGTGTGGTAACCTCTAATACAGTATCCATGTAATATAGATGAGTTCATCAACAACCTGTATTAACTTCATTGCAATTAAATTATCTCAAAATACATTACTGATAAAGTGAGAACCTAACATTTAGACTCCTATATTTAGTGGAGACCTCAAGTGTCATGTAATTTTAATTTCTAAGATGACGCAGCTCTTTCATATCACATAGTTCATATTTTCTACAATGCCGGCATGTAGAGTGCAGCCTTCCATAACCAATCTGGATTCTTGCGATGGGATGCAAAGTTTCAAGAACAGTGTGGATTTGAATGGAATGAATACGCACTGTGTGACTAAAATGGTTATCATTCTGTAATGTTGGACCAAACATGGAAATTCCACAAGAGCAGCTTGACAGAAAGAAATAGGATTAATTGAAAGTCAATAGTAGATTATAATTGGGCTTATACAAGTGCCAATGGGAAATGATGACTTAAGGAAACTGTTCTTGTTTGTTGGTATTCACTGCTACTTCAACAAAAGGGAATGCAAGAGAACTGAACTAACTACATGAACAATTTCAAAGCAGGAAAGTGTAAAAAAAAGGACAATTAGAGCAGGACGATTCAAATCAAAGTGTGAAGGAATACCATATCCTTAATAAATTACCTAAAAATTACTCATGACAGAACATCCCACATGGTACAAGTGATCTCTCTACAACTGTACTTAGAGTGTTCTCTATCCTGGTTTATGGCATGCCTTACAAGAACAAGATAGCTGTTTTTGTACACATGATTTTTCATCTTTTGCAGGTAAAATAGCCAATATTTGGCCAAAATCAACTATATTATGTTTCCATAACTTATTTTGTTGCATGCATTCAATCTAGGAGGTAACAGCACATACATAAAGGCATCAGGTAACACAAGTCTATATCTATCATAGCTATAGTTATCAAAAGTCCCCATCCAAAGCCAACCTGTGCTATTTTCTGAAGATTTCATACATTTTATTCTTAAAGAACTTTCAATATTTGACCAAAACTGTTCAGCACACATTTGTTTTCCTACATCAAACTAGCATAGTTCATAAATGCCGCCCACATGTATGCGTTTCTATGGATACACTGTGAGGCTATTCTTTCCTTTAGGTATCACGGTACCAATTGTTTCTCCATATACCTCAATGCTAATGTTCTGTGAAATAAGTATACTTTCTGTCCTACTTGGGCATGCATGTCACACACTGCCATATAGAACAATGCTAGATTGTCAATTTGACAATGACATAACCAGGTACTCCATTGCATTTAAGAGAGATAACTCTACTGGAACTAGACAGTGGTTAGAGTTATCTAGTCACAACAAGCACATTTTCAGCCATGTGTACCATATTTTAAAAAAATCATAAAAAATACAAAATATGATCTAGATAGAAATTAACACAAACTCACATGTTGCCAAGAGGCTCAACATTTTTTTTAAGCCAAACAGAAAGTACAACTCTTACATAATGCACCAATCACAGCTAGAGTTGTTCTTTAATTCTGAATACAATGTTCCATACACCTTAAGCTCCGCCCACCTGGACTTGCGCAATTGGTACCGTTATACCTATAGCAAACCTTAATTTTTCCAATAATCTGTGAAATAGTTCGGGACTGTATAAGTAACAAATATACTTAGTCTCACTTGTGAAAAACAATTTGATGAGGTACTAGCCTATGTCTTATATGAATGTGTATAGAAATGTCATTGAGCTGTTTGAACTATTGTTTTCATACTTTTACTTCACCATCAAAATCATCTTTTGAAACAAAATGAATTCTTTCAACTATGAGTTGTATCTTATTCATATCAGCGCTTATTGAACTTCACATAGGTGATATGGGATAAATCACATTATGTCATATTATGTAATAACTAGGTCAAAGGTCAATGTACCAAATAGTATGTACCTGTCCTACTTCAAAATGTACAATTCACCTAAAAGAAAGGAATTTATATTTGTTTGGTAGGTGCAGAACTTAACATCAGAGACCGGTGGACATGACCCAATCTTATTATAAAGTATAAGCTTTGACCACTTTACCTATTTGCAGATACAAGAGGTCACTAACCACCAGTCCTCACACAAAGGTCCACCTACCCATCCTCATTGTAACACAAATAGTAAGCTTTCCTCCTTTGTAATGTGAATAAAATTGTTTCAAGAAGCCAATCAGTCACCAGATATAGTAAATCACAGCTTATAAGTGGTTATGTTGGATTGGGGGGGGGGGTGAAATTAGGGGAATAAAATACAGAAAAATGCCAAATATAAACACTAAGTATAGCACATCAAATGGAGTTAAAAACAGGAGGAATGTGTTTATCTAAAAGGGAGAGGTAGCTTATGATAAAGGAATTAAAGGAGGCAAAATCAGCAATGCGAGAAATGAGAAGTGAAAGTTTGATGACCTTACCTTGGACAAATATATGGGGCAGGGCCCAACAGGTCCAAGGACAGCCCAAAGGCAACTGTGCTATAACATCCCTTACAGGTACCCAAATTTCAAGTGAAGTTGTGTTCATTTCCATCTAATATAAAAGGGTGAATAATTTAGATAATATAGATACATATAAAGTATATTTCTTCTACATAAGAATTTAATAATAATTGGCATAAGATAGAGATAAACTTATCTCAGATCCAAGCAGAACATACCTTATCAGTTTTTAAACTTGTAAACTTTACTGTGAGAAATTATTAAATTGCTTCTACTTACATTTGCATCAAGATTGAGGGCTAATATAATACTTCACAAATCTTCTCTTTATTTTCATAACCAGTCACTGAAAATGTGAGATTTTATTTCCTTGAAATGTTATGACTGGTGTAAGGGAGATAACTGAATGATATACATAAGGTGTGGTAACCTCTAATACAGTATCCATGTAATATAGATGAGTTCATCAACAACCTGTATTAACTTCATTGCAATTAAATTATCTCAAAATACATTACTGATAAAGTGAGAACCTAACATTTAGACTCCTATATTTAGTGGAGACCTCAAGTGTCATGTAATTTTAATTTCTAAGATGACGCAGCTCTTTCATATCACATAGTTCATATTTTCTACAATGCCGGCATGTAGAGTGCAGCCTTCCATAACCAATCTGGATTCTTGCGATGGGATGCAAAGTTTCAAGAACAGTGTGGATTTGAATGGAATGAATACGCACTGTGTGACTAAAATGGTTATCATTCTGTAATGTTGGACCAAACATGGAAATTCCACAAGAGCAGCTTGACAGAAAGAAATAGGATTAATTGAAAGTCAATAGTAGATTATAATTGGGCTTATACAAGTGCCAATGGGAAATGATGACTTAAGGAAACTGTTCTTGTTTGTTGGTATTCACTGCTACTTCAACAAAAGGGAATGCAAGAGAACTGAACTAACTACATGAACAATTTCAAAGCAGGAAAGTGTAAAAAAAAAGGACAATTAGAGCAGGACGATTCAAATCAAAGTGTGAAGGAATACCATATCCTTAATAAATTACCTAAAAATTACTCATGCCAGAACATCCCACATGGTACAAGTGATCTCTCTACAACTGTACTTAGAGTGTTCTCTATCCTGGTTTATGGCATGCCTTACAAGAACAAGATAGCTGTTTTTGTACACATGATTTTTCATCTTTTGCAGGTAAAATAGCCAATATTTGGCCAAAATCAACTATATTATGTTTCCATAACTTATTTTGTTGCATGCATTCAATCTAGGAGGTAACAGCACATACATAAAGGCATCAGGTAACACAAGTCTATATCTATCATAGCTATAGTTATCAAAAGTCCCCATCCAAAGCCAACCTGTGCTATTTTCTGAAGATTTCATACATTTTATTCTTAAAGAACTTTCAATATTTGACCAAAACTGTTCAGCACACATTTGTTTTCCTACATCAAACTAGCATAGTTCATAAATGCCGCCCACATGTATGCGTTTCTATGGATACACTGTGAGGCTATTCTTTCCTTTAGGTATCACGGTACCAATTGTTTCTCCATATACCTCAATGCTAATGTTCTGTGAAATAAGTATACTTTCTGTCCTACTTGGGCATGCATGTCACACACTGCCATATAGAACAATGCTAGATTGTCAATTTGACAATGACATAACCAGGTACTCCATTGCATTTAAGAGAGATAACTCTACTGGAACTAGACAGTGGTTAGAGTTATCTAGTCACAACAAGCACATTTTCAGCCATGTGTACCATATTTTAAAAAAATCATAAAAAATACAAAATATGATCTAGATAGAAATTAACACAAACTCACATGTTGCCAAGAGGCTCAACATTTTTTTTAAGCCAAACAGAAAGTACAACTCTTACATAATGCACCAATCACAGCTAGAGTTGTTCTTTAATTCTGAATACAATGTTCCATACACCTTAAGCTCCGCCCACCTGGACTTGCGCAATTGGTACCGTTATTCCTATAGCAAACCTTAATTTTTCCAATAATCTGTGAAATAGTTCGGGACTGTATAAGTAACAAATATACTTAGTCTCACTTGTGAAAAACAATTTGATGAGGTACTAGCCTATGTCTTATATGAATGTGTATAGAAATGTCATTGAGCTGTTTGAACTATTGTTTTCATACTTTTACTTCACCATCAAAATCATCTTTTGAAATAAAATGAATTCTTTCAACTATGAGTTGTATCTTATTCATATCAGCGCTTATTGAACTTCACATAGGTGATATGGGATAAATCACATTATGTCATATTATGTAATAACTAGGTCAAAGGTCAATGTACCAAATAGTATGTACCTGTCCTACTTCAAAATGTACAATTCACCTAAAAGAAAGGAATTTATATTTGTTTGGTAGGTGCAGAACTTAACATCAGAGACCGGTGGACATGACCCAATCTTATTATAAAGTATAAGCTTTGACCACTTTACCTATTTGCAGATACAAGAGGTCACTAACCACCAGTCCTCACACAAAGGTCCACCTACCCATCCTCATTGTAACACAAATAGTAAGCTTTCCTCCTTTGTAATGTGAATAAAATTGTTTCAAGAAGCCAATCAGTCACCAGATATAGTAAATCACAGCTTATAAGTGGTTATGTTGGATTGGGGGGGGGGGGTGAAATTAGGGGAATAAAATACAGAAAAATGCCAAATATAAACACTAAGTATAGCACATCAAATGGAGTTAAAAACAGGAGGAATGTGTTTATCTAAAAGGGAGAGGTAGCTTATGATAAAGGAATTAAAGGAGGCAAAATCAGCAATGCGAGAAATGAGAAGTGAAAGTTTGATGACCTTACCTTGGACAAATATATGGGGCAGGGCCCAACAGGTCCAAGGACAGCCCAAAGGCAACTGTGCTATAACATCCCTTACAGGTACCCAAATTTCAAGTGAAGTTGTGTTCATTTCCATCTAATATAAAAGGGTGAATAATTTAGATAATATAGATACATATAAAGTATATTTCTTCTACATAAGAATTTAATAATAATTGGCATAAGATAGAGATAAACTTATCTCAGATCCAAGCAGAACATACCTTATCAGTTTTTAAACTTGTAAACTTTACTGTGAGAAATTATTAAATTGCTTCTACTTACATTTGCATCAAGATTGAGGGCTAATATAATACTTCACAAATCTTCTCTTTATTTTCATAACCAGTCACTGAAAATGTGAGATTTTATTTCCTTGAAATGTTATGACTGGTGTAAGGGAGATAACTGAATGATATACATAAGGTGTGGTAACCTCTAATACAGTATCCATGTAATATAGATGAGTTCATCAACAACCTGTATTAACTTCATTGCAATTAAATTATCTCAAAATACATTACTGATAAAGTGAGAACCTAACATTTAGACTCCTATATTTAGTGGAGACCTCAAGTGTCATGTAATTTTAATTTCTAAGATGACGCAGCTCTTTCATATCACATAGTTCATATTTTCTACAATGCCGGCATGTAGAGTGCAGCCTTCCATAACCAATCTGGATTCTTGCGATGGGATGCAAAGTTTCAAGAACAGTGTGGATTTGAATGGAATGAATACGCACTGTGTGACTAAAATGGTTATCATTCTGTAATGTTGGACCAAACATGGAAATTCCACAAGAGCAGCTTGACAGAAAGAAATAGGATTAATTGAAAGTCAATAGTAGATTATAATTGGGCTTATACAAGTGCCAATGGGAAATGATGACTTAAGGAAACTGTTCTTGTTTGTTGGTATTCACTGCTACTTCAACAAAAGGGAATGCAAGAGAACTGAACTAACTACATGAACAATTTCAAAGCAGGAAAGTGTAAAAAAAAAGGACAATTAGAGCAGGACGATTCAAATCAAAGTGTGAAGGAATACCATATCCTTAATAAATTACCTAAAAATTACTCATGCCAGAACATCCCACATGGTACAAGTGATCTCTCTACAACTGTACTTAGAGTGTTCTCTATCCTGGTTTATGGCATGCCTTACAAGAACAAGATAGCTGTTTTTGTACACATGATTTTTCATCTTTTGCAGGTAAAATAGCCAATATTTGGCCAAAATCAACTATATTATGTTTCCATAACTTATTTTGTTGCATGCATTCCAATCTAGGAGGTAACAGCACATACATAAAGGCATCAGGTAACACAAGTCTATATCTATCATAGCTATAGTTATCAAAAGTCCCCATCCAAAGCCAACCTGTGCTATTTTCTGAAGATTTCATACATTTTATTCTTAAAGAACTTTCAATATTTGACCAAAACTGTTCAGCACACATTTGTTTTCCTACATCAAACTAGTATAGTTCATAAATGCCGCCCACATGTATGCGTTTCTATGGATACACTGTGAGGCTATTCTTTCCTTTAGGTATCACGGTACCAATTGTTTCTCCATATACCTCAATGCTAATGTTCTGTGAAATAAGTATACTTTCTGTCCTACTTGGGCATGCATGTCACACACTGCCATATAGAACAATGCTAGATTGTCAATTTGACAATGACATAACCAGGTACTCCATTGCATTTAAGAGAGATAACTCTACTGGAACTAGACAGTGGTTAGAGTTATCTAGTCACAACAAGCACATTTTCAGCCATGTGTACCATATTTTAAAAAAATCATAAAAAATACAAAATATGATCTAGATAGAAATTAACACAAACTCACATGTTGCCAAGAGGCTCAACATTTTTTTTAAGCCAAACAGAAAGTACAACTCTTACATAATGCACCAATCACAGCTAGAGTTGTTCTTTAATTCTGAATACAATGTTCCATACACCTTAAGCTCCGCCCACCTGGACTTGCGCAATTGGTACCGTTATACCATAAGCTTCACAAGGCAGAAAATATCTACTTGTATCATGAATTTGAAACTCAATTCTCCCCTCCGCGTTAGGTGTTTTTGCGTCATAGGAATAATATTGATAATCGCGCAAGGATTCATCCTTTCTGACTGGTTTATCCATATCAAATGCTACGTTGGATACGCGTTGAAACATCTTATTGTAATGTATTATTATCTAAAACGAAAACCACTTCCCCCTATTAAACTCGAAGCTATATTTTTTTCTATTTCTTTGGAAGGTATCAGTGACGCTAGTTTTTGATTTGCAGTTTCATTTATTATTTTGCTAACATATGCAGGCATGTCTGCCGTGCTTGGTAATTTTACCGGCGGAGGCTTTCTGCGTATTAGTCGCGCTAATCTATCTTTGATTGCCAAGAACGCCTTGCCGGCAGCATCACTGATTACGCCAGGAGATTTATCTTTAATAATATCAATAGCTTTTGACGATAATTGTTTTGCAATTGGTCCCGCCTTTGGAGCTATTCTTGTAAACAATCCTTGAATAACATTTCCAAGTAGCAGCAGAGAGGGTGAACAGACCATAGAATTCCGACAAAACAAATAAAACAAACAAATAAATCATCTCGTAGAAAGGTCAAGATTTTACAAATGAACTTTTCCTTGAGATGTTTTATTTCTGTAATGGACGATTGTACTAATAAAACCTCAGTTCGAAATAGTATCTGAAAAAATAAAGTACTCTACGTGTTTATTTATTTCTTGTTTATTTTTTGACGACCAACGTTGGTAGGTACCCTCTCTGCTGCTCCTCTTCTGCTGATATTAATTAAATTATTATGTTATAATAAAATGGTACATCCAGAATCTCATACTGCAAGAACAGCTCGAGAACGATTAGAAACAATTAAAAAATTTCTTCCTGTCAGAGACTCATTTAGAAAAAATCTGCAACCGCAGCAAGAAGCAAAAGTTGAGTATGAAGAGGACACTAAAAAACTGTTTAAGCCCGTCACTGCAGCTACTGAACAAGTTACAACTGTCATCAAAGAAGATCTTCTTCCGGTATCAAAACAAACTGCGGCGCAGGCTGAAAAAATAGCAAGAAGAACTAAACAGGCAAAGAAGATTTTACGAGACCTTCCAACTGACATAGCTGCGGCTCAACCTCGACCTGTTGGTGAGGAAATACTTGAAGGTATTGGAGAACTTCGTACTGAAGTCGCCGATGTGAGAAAAAAACTTGCATCTAAATCCAAATCAGGAGGAGAGAGCTTAAAATTAATTGCAAGATTTAACGAAGGAGTTGTTGAGGAAATTAGAAATATTGAAAGAGAGAAATTACCTGAGATGATATCAAAAAATATATCTAATAAATCTAATTTTTTAAAACCCTCTCGTGAAAAAACAAGTAATGATAATTTCATTAAATGGATATATCGCGTATATTACAATAAAAACCAAGCTAGAGGTCCAGAATTTGAAAGACTTAATGAAGAAGTAGAAAGACTTAGAGGGAGACGGGAACAACTAGGACAAGGAGAGTCCTCCCAGTATCAGCTTCCTCCACCTCTGCAACAAATAGAACAACAGCAATCTTCTTCGCCGCAGCAAATGTTGAGGTCGGAACTTAAAAGGGCTAAAGAGTCACTTAAAAAACCATACTCCTCGAGGAAAATTTCTTCACCTTTACGTAAAATTTCTGCACCGGATGTAACGTTTACACCGACAGGTTCACCACATGGATTTCGAGAAGGTGACTCACCCCCGGCCACCACTGAAGTACTTACTCCGGTAATGCAACCACCAGTATTTAAAACACCTCAAGATGAACCTAAAACAGGATCTGGTTTATGTCCTGATAATATCATCAATGATGTGTCACGGTTAGAAGTTCTCATAGGAGGAAAACGAGCTGGAAATAATTCACCAGAAATAACCAATGAAGCAGCTGATATTTGTCGGCGACTATTTCAAGGTGGCATCATGGATATTGGCGTTTACCGAGAACTTATTGATGAGCTCGTTGATGACTAGTTGTTAGATAAATGGTAAATAAAATAAGATGATTGTGCATGATAAGCATCGTAAACCCACACAGGTTAGAGCGGTAAACTCACGATTACCAATCTATAGTGTTATTTACGGAGATGGACTTGGTGATGTCATTCGGGGATTATTCACGAGGATAGCTCCAAAAGTAGCACCAGTTGCAAAACAATTATCGATGAAGGCTATTGATATTGTTCGTGATAAAGCTCCTGGTGCAATTGTCAATGTTGCTGGTAAGGCGTTCTCGGCGATCAAGGAAAGACTAGCACGATTATTGCGACGAAAACAACAACCACCGGTGAAACTGGCAAGTACTGAGGTGATGCCTGCAGATGTTAGTAAAATAATAAATCAAGCTGTAAATCAAAAACTAGCGGCGTTAGCAGATCAAGGACTCGGTGAATCTGGAAATAATATCTCAAGTTTGATATCCGGAAGTGGAACTTCCCGAGGTGGAACTTTCCGGCGGCGGTGATCAACGTGTTAGACGAAAAATAATTATAATAAAATGTTCAAGCGCGTATCCGACACAGCATTTGACATGGAAGCACCCGTCCTTAAGGATGAATCTGTACGTGATTATCAATTTTATTCCTATGACGCAAAACAACCAGATCAACGTGGAAGATATGAACTACAAGTTCATGACACAAGTAGATACTTTTTACCCGCTGATGCCTTTCTTGAGGTAGAAGGTACAATTATAAAAACGGATGATACTAATTACTTAGATCCAGTAAAAATTGGTTTTGTCAACAACGGGATCATGGCATTATTTAGTGGCGCCACATATATGATTGATGGAAAAAATATTGAATCAATTCAGAATGATGTCGACGTTGCTACAACAATAAAAGGATTAGCAAGATATTCTGATGATTATACAAGATCAGCAGGTCCCACAATGATGTTTGTGAAAGATAACTCCGATAACCCTGAAAATGATCCGTATAATATAAGACGACCAAGAAATTTTGCCGATAACACTGATGCTGATGTGTGGCCAGTAGTTCATGGTTCTAGCGAAAATTTCAACTTGGGATTTGCAGCACGTAGAAATATGTTGCTAGGAGGCAATAGAGGTTTTTCATGTACAATTCCACTATCGCATATTTTTGGATTTTGCAGGAATGTTAAAAAGGTTATTTTTGGAGCTAGACACACTGTTGTTCTTGTAAGAAAGAACGATGATAATGATGCTCTGTGGAGCCCCTATGGTGACGCTGGTAAAGTACTATTATCGAAACTTTCACTGTGGATGCCGGTAATGACTCCAACGATCGCAGAAGAACAGCGATTAATTTCTTTCATGGATGCAGGTGGTAAATCCTTGTTATCATGGTTAACAACAAGCACGGATAGCATGCAAACTAACGTTAACGGTCAGTTTACATGGCATATAGCATCACAACAGGGTGTTTCTGCACCACGACATATTTTTATTGCTTTCCAGAGAACTAATCGTTTAAACTCACAAATTCACTCTCATATGATATTTGACCAACTAGGTCTCACAGATATTTCTTTACGGATAAACGGACAACAGGAACCAACAGAAAATGTACAACTAAATTATGCATTAAATCACATAGGACGTGCATATCATCGTTTGATGTCATTTATGGGACGTGATCAAAATGTTGATACCGGGTTGCAAATATCACAACTAGATTTTAAAAAATTGTATCCGATTTATTATTTTTCATTAGAACATCTTGATCTATCAAAACAATCTGTCGTTGATATACATCTCAAATCAACATTAAATACCGGTGGTGTTGATTACAGAGCGATCGCGGTCATACTTAGCGACAAGGCCATGTTACTTGAAGGTGGTAGTGGTCGAATGAGGGTCGTTGATGCACCGGTGAAAAATATTTAATCGTGTTATTTAGAAAAATATTATTTATATAAAAATGTCGTATAGTCATGTTAATGTTACTCTGACCCCGGGTCAGGTAAAAAAGCTTCAATCAAAAACCGCCAACAAATGCGGAACTAAAATATCACTAAAACGAGATCATATCAGTGGTGGTCCAAACAAATTATCGCTGACAAATAATCAGATTAAACATTTCAATAAAGCTCTAGAATCAAAAACTGGAGTTCAATTTCATCTCTCCCCGAGCGCCATCAAAGACATGGTTAAAACGGGTGGTATATTCCCATTTCTTGCGGCCATTCCGGCATTACTAGCTGCAGCTGCTCCAGCCGTAACAAAAGCGGCCTCGTTAGGTGTTGCTGGAGCGGCGGGTAAAAAAATTTTCGAAAAAGTTACTGGTGGACGATATAACAAAAAAAAGGGACGCGGTCTAAGATTGCCGGGATCTCGTTGGGGGAGAGGCCTAAGGCTTCCAGGGTCATTTCGTTAGACGTTCCATCATCAAATTTTGATTTACTTGATGCCGCTAAAAAATTAAAAATATCCGCCTTTAGAGGTGTTTTTATGCGAGATCAATTACCGAAACAACCAAACAAACTAGAAACAGGTATTATTAATCTTGACAAACGTTCCGACCCGGTACTCATTGGGTATCATACGCGGTTGATCCACGTGGAATTGTTTATTTTGATTCATACGGGTTAGCTCCACCTGTTGAATTTATCAAGTATGTCGCACCACTCCACGCAACAACCTCTGGTTACAAAGTTTGGTATCCAACGCTACCCACACAAACAATGACAGATCCGCCAATATGCGGCCGTGAAGTAATTAATGTACTCGACGCTATATCAAAATCATCCAGGCCGCCACATAAAGTCGTGCACGATTATACAAGCAACCGATTTGTTGCGCGTAAGGCGTTTCAAACAACGGGTCTTATTATAATGGTTGACATTTACGGAAGATCTTCTTCACGCGTTAAGAAAAAGACCGGCGACGTTGATCTGTCGAAGTATGTGACTAAGGATGACCTCGCTGATATCATGAACCTGGCTGGAGTTGACCCAGATGAAGTTGTTATTTTTCAGGATCGATATGGTAAACTAAAAACCAGCAATATCAAATGGAATGATATAGTTCGACGAGTACTTGGTGCAGTTATAGATAATATTCCCGTGTTTACTGACGGTGGTAGAATCAGAGATTCAAGTATGTCACTTAAAACCATCAGAGATGAAATTGCAAAAAGTGTTGCTAATCGCGTGAGAAACACCGGTGACACAATGATGGGTGAACTCAGCATGAACGGGAACAAAATAGTAGTTTTAAAAGATCCAACATCTGACGAAGACGCAGCAACAAAAAAATACGTCGATGTCAACTATGGCACCGTAGACGGTAAATTATCCACGTTACGGGCTGAGTATGACGTTCACGCAGGAGCTTTTGGAAGATTTCGAAGAAATTTTCAAAAAATCGATGATGCCATAGATAAATTCTTCGGTACTCCACGCGCCATTGACATGAAACTCGTTGATATCAAAACTGACCTAGACACGATCAAACAAAAACAGCAAAACATCGTAGCGGGAATTCCTGAGATTGTCAGCAAAACCAATTTGATTAAAATTCCAGCTGGAATAACTCCCGGGCATATTACAAACATCGTATGCACGGTATCATCGGGATTTGCAACATGGTCGCAGCAAAATAATACTATCAAATATACCGCAACAGTCACTGGCGTGTACAGGCTGTCCTTGTTCAGTGCTGCAAAATTTGAAATATTTACAACGTTTCCATGGCGTCATTCCACAGACAGGTTTTCCGGGGTTGTATCTGTTGTATTAAATAGCGGAACCGAAGAAATATTTATTCTGGAAGCAGCTGATAAGAAATTAACCGCAACATCCTTCTGGTGGTGTTTGGAATTTGTAGCTGAAACACCTCAATTGGTTACTGTATAAAAATATATATGGACGGTGCACAATACAGATACAATCAAGCGCGTGAATGGCATGCTGCGCTAAAAGATCAAGTTGATCAATATACAGTAAAAGTAAAAAAATATCGACGACGATTGGTTATCGTTGATGTGATTGTTTATTCAGTATCCGCTGTTGTTGCTGGAACCGGTGTCATATTATCAGCGTTGACAACGATGGCACCAGTAGCTGTAACTATCTGTATTTCAGCAGCAACAACTATTGCAGGTGTGCTTGGTATCATCACAAAAAAGATATGTACTTGTACGAACGAAAAATTATCCGATTACAAAATAAAATTACATACAGCGACGGTAGCATACTCGAAATTATCCTCGTTGTTATCAGCGAGTCTCAGTGATGGAATTATATCTGATTTCGAATTTTCAATGATAACCAAAATATACGACGAAGGTATCGGTATTAAAGATACAAGTATCAATAATGACAGAATTACTCCAGCAGATCGTGACCAACACAACTCCGCCAAAGATAACGATGATCTCGGTAAGTTCAATTAATCCTGAATTTAGTGTTAATTTTCCCACCGCAATTCCAGTAAAAGAAATAGCACTAGCACAATTACGAGTATATTACAGCTGGCCAAATATCAGATCAAAATCATTTAATGGTACACCAGCAAATAATTCGCTTGTATTTGCTAACAAGAACAAACCCGATGGAACACCTGACTGGGTTGTTGTTGGAATACCAACTGGCAGTTATGAGATTGAAGAGGTCAGTGAGGAATTTGCGCGTAGAATAAAATCAATAACGGGAAAAGAATCAAAAATATCAATTAATGTTCATGAACCCACCCTGTCCTCGACGGTTGAAATAAACTCGCCTGATTATGCCGTTGATATTTATCAATCTTCAATCAGATCAGTGCTAGGATGGCCTGAAATTCCCAGGGTGTATGAAGGACCACCAGAACCGAAAAAGTCTGATTATGTCACGGATAGGCAATCATATCATGAAATTAATCCATCATACGGGGAAAAACTACGTATTTTTAAAAATAAATTAATATTTAGCCATTTTATCTTTCACGACGATATTGAGGTATGGATTTTTCTAAGTCGGGAGGGGGAAACAGGACATGTTTTTGGTCTTCATCGAAATGATATTATTAAATATTTTCAGGAAATCAATCAAGAATGTAAAAAACAACTAGATCAACTGAATCAATATTTTAACGAACATATGTTTGACATATCAGCGTCATCGCGTGAAAAAATCATCACGCGTGTGGAAATATTAAATCAGCTTATATCAGATATGGAATATTTTAATAACCGAATAGTTCAAGCGATGGTTAGTTTAGGATCATTTAAAAAATTTGATGCATATAAATGGTTAGAAAAATATAAATTAACAGAAGCCGATGTACCAAATTTTAAATTTCCCGGGTATAGTGTAACTGAGTTAAGAAAATCTGTCAGTGATGTCATTGATGAGTTTTTTCCTAAAATACTCCATGCATGGAGAAAACTAGCACCATATCCAACCGTTCTCAGATATGATAATGATCCACACGGCGGCGGAAGACACATATCTCCGGGAATCGTTAATATAACACCGACGGTCGCGGTCAATCTGGTTTGTGACGTAATCGATGGCAGCTATCAAATAGATCTCGGAAGATCAAATCAAGCTCAACAAGGATACATCCTGTACACGTTCACACCACAAGTTCCCCCTGGAAGTTTAATCGTGCAAGAACCAACTAATCCCGTGTATCTGCGGTGTCACAATAATATGTTAACGCGAATCAATTTTAAACTCACAGACCACCTTAATCGCTTAATTGACATACGTGAAGAAGAGCTTGTAATAAATCTGTATGTGAAATCTTAAGGATTTCTGTCCTAAGGACTTTTGTCGTAGATCTTCATGTAATGGAGGGTTTTTACACGCGAGGATTTCTTAACAGTTAGAAGAACATTTGTAACAGAGATCAGAATCAAATTCGATCAACTTAAAAAAATAAATAAAAAAATATTTTATTATTACTGGCACAAATTTGTGTTTGGTACAAATTAATCGGCCCGGGCAACTAAAAAAGCTGGTCGATGAAAGTAAAAATTAAAATTTCTATCACAAAAAAAAAATAGGATTTATTAATTTTCCTGATTTTTACTGAAATTGTACAAATTACTTGATTTTGACTACCAACTACCCCGTCAGAAACATAAAAATGCACGAATTACTTGATTTTGACTACCAACTACCCCGTCAGAAACATAAAAATGCACGAATTACTTGATTTTGACTACCAACTACCCCGTCAGAAACATAAAAATGCACGAATTACTTGATTTTGACTACCAACTACCCCGTCAGAAATAAGAAATTCTAACCTTGTCAAATTGTTCCTAATAAATTTTATTTATTATAAATTTTATTTATTATAAATTAATTTTATTTATTAATAATATTATTTTTACTGAGATTTTTTTTTTTTTTTACTAAAATACAACGAAATTGCTCAATTTTCCTGATTTTGACTACCAACTACCCCATCAGAAATCAAGTAATTCGTGCATTTTTCTTTGATTTTGACTACCAACTACCCCGTCAGAATCAAGTAATTCGTGCATTTTTCTCGATTTTAGTAAAAAAAAAAAAAAAAATTAATTCAGTAAATAAATAAATTAATTCAGAAATAAATAATTTGTAAAATTAAGAAATTTGTACAATTTTATGTTTTTGATGGGGTAAATGGTAGTCAAATTAAGAAATTTGTACAATTTTATGTTTTTGATGGGGTAAATGGTAGTCAAATTAAGAAATTTGTACAATTTTATGTTTTTGATGGGGTAAATGGTAGTCAAAATTAAGAAATTTGTACAAATTTGTTAAATTTCAGTAAAAAAAAAAACAAATTACTAACCCATCAAATTCAGAAATAATATTTCTGATCAAAGATCTCAGTCATCTTCAAAATTACTACTCTGGATCGTTTCACCAGTAACGAAGTTACTCTGGATCGTTTCACCAGTAACGAGGTTACTCTGGATCGTTTCACGATCTGACATAATTTTTCTTAATAGTCTTATGCGAGTACTAATCGTTTTCTTTGCCTCATACTCGTGGGATAATAACGATTTAATTCTTTCTACGGCGGTAGAAAGAGGAACGAACTCCTTCACATGATCATCTTCTACGGTAGCTAGCGACTGAAACATTGCCGATTGAATCCGTTTCATGAGCCTGTATTCAGATGATAGTGTGTGTGTACCCTGGGTTTTACGTTCTTGTAAAATCTCAAAGTCAGAAACTATTTTTTCAGGATTAAGTTCATCAGATATATTAATTCCATCTTTTTTCAATTTTTTAATAGCGACAATTACATCATTGATATTTTCATGGTTCATTATATAATATATAAATCTTTAAAATAAAAAAAATATCCCTAGAACACCTATCGAGTGTATTAGCGAGTTCGTCGGGATGTTTCAGGGACAGCACAACCAAGAACTCGTAGCTTGCCACCGCAATCTACCAAGTTCATTAGGCAAATATTCCCTCTACGAGAGCCCCTAACCCGCCAAACAACGGTCTAGAGGCCCAAAAGGGGGGACAGCACAATCCTCATTAAACTCGTAGCTTGCCACCGCAATCTACCAAGTTTAGAGGATATACACATAACATATAACTAACTAAGGACAGCACAATCCTGATTAAACTCGTAGCTTGCCACCGCAATCTACCAAGTTTAGAGGATATACATATAACTAACTAAGGACAGCACAATCCTCATTAAACTCGTAGCTTGCCACCGCAATCTACCAAGTTTAGAGGATATACATATAACTAACTAAGGACAGCACAATCCTCATTAAACTCGTAGCTTGCCACCGCAATCTACCACGTTTAGAGGATATACATATAACATATATACAATGAAATGGTTATATACAATGAATGAAGAGCCCCTATCGAGTGTATTAGCGAGCTCAGATTATGAAAAGTACAAACATATAACTTAACTAAGGACAGTACAAACATGTACGCTCAGCAAAATCCCACCCACAATAATTAATCCAGTGGGTGATACGAAAATATGTATCACCCACAAGTCAATGTTGTGGGTGGGAATTTTGCTGAGCGGGGGGGGGGGGGGGTTTGCGGTTCCCCCCACTATTATAAAAATCGCAATTATGCGTACACCACCGACAAATTGTCATCCATGGGGGTTTGATCCTGGACCGCGAGTGTCACAGTCCAATACCATACTGATTGAGCTATCAAACATTGTTACGAACATATGTTTCGGAAGTTAATATATAGTTAGCTATATAGCTAAGGAACCAATATTTACACTAAACAGCGGTTTCTGAATAATAACAGTTTCTGTATTTATAACAGCGGTTTCTGAATAATAACAGTTTCTGTATTTATAACAGCGGTTTCTGAATAATAACAGTTTCTGTATGTATAACAGCGGTTTCCTAAGCAGACTGAGAATCAATAACAACAGTTTCTGTATTTATAACAGCGGTTTTCCTAAGCAGACTGAGAATCAATAATAACAGTGGCATGAACACACACTTGCAGGTCGATTACCATGACAACGGTTTCTGTTCCACACACAGCTTCCTACGGATCAATAACATTATCATGATCTCTCGTAATGTTGTATGATGGGGAAATATTTAAAAAACATAAATAATACTTCTACGAGTAATTAGTTAAACTGACTAATTACGATCATAAAAAATCAAAATCTACGAAGAAAACTATATATTACAAAGTAATCTCCCTTTTATATAATCAAAATTCAGTAGTGTATGGAGGACCTACTGTGACATAAATTAAAAAAATAATTCAATGTGGTGATGATAGTTAATAATGTGGTGATGATAGTTAATAATGTGGTGATGATAGTTATTGATACTTAAAGATAATTTTCTGTTTATATTTTTTCGAGAAAGCAGATCTTATTATATTTTCTGCCACCCTTTGTACTGATTGCGGGTGAATATCAAAATATTTCGCAGCAGAAGATATTGAACGCGATATAACTTTTTCGCCAGTTTCTATGTTTGTGGAAATTACCGCCCTCTTTCCGATTGTCTTACATCTTCCTGTATTACCACGTGTATTATTCTCGCTGTGAGAGATAGCTTGTAAATTGGATAAATTATTGTTTTGAGTGTCCCCGTCAATATGATCAATAACAAGACCATCTTTGATCACTCCGAAGAAACATTCATACGTAAATCTATGACATAGATAATGTTTCTTCCCCCCCCCCCCCGCATGTGAACATTAGATAACCAACATTAGTAATATAACCAACTTGTCTCTTCAACTTGCAGTGTCTGATGATACCATTAATATTTGATTCATAGTTTGTTATGACAGGATGTGGGACAAATATATTTTGCTCCATTATAATAATATTATACGTTTAAATCGTTGTTTGTCTGAAATCTTGATATATAATCCCTCACGGATTTTATAGCGTTTTCACCGCTATTATTTTTTTTGTCATAATATCTTTTAAGCTCTCTGAACCGTTTCCCGCCGCACTTCCCACATAATTCTGTCTTTCCTCGCACTCCAATACCACACCGTAGACATGGTATTGGTCCTAGACTTCCTCGTCGTATGTTTTGTGAGTGTATCCAACAAAATTCCTTTCTACAGGATTTGTTGCATCGATTTACCGAGCCGATCATCAACCATCTGCATTGGGACATTGTATATATATATATATAATTTTCTTTATTTAAATATTTGTTTTAATTATATGAACGAGTTTGAGAGATTATCCCAAACTAGGCCTGTTAAATATAAATTCAACCTTGACAGATTATCTTCTGACATGCCAGTGCGAGATCTGGTTGATACGAAAAATAAAAGTTTGATCTTGAAAATTCACGACGCCAAGAAAGAATTTTACACGGATGGTGCATCTCATACATGGTCAACGTTCAAGATTATACGCAACACTGGCAAAGTTAGTGTCGACAAAGTCAAGGACGCTACAATGAACGACAAGCGAGCGGCAACTATCATTAACTACATCGCTGAATACGAGGGCAATCAAAAATATTTCTTCAGAGTAAAATTTATTGTATTAACAGAAACAGGTAGTTGGATTATCCGTGACAAATATGATCCTGTCCTTGGTAATAATGAAACTATCATATTAAGTAAAAATTCCAGACCGGGTCTACTGACGGGTATTGACAAACCGTATTATGAGCGAGCATATCCTGTAACAGCGGTTATTTATGGAATTTATGAGATAAATAAAAAACCCAACGTTGATAAACTAGCGCCGATGAAATTTTCAAGGTTAAATTGTGTGGCTGAACGAGTAATAGAACACTTTACAAACGCGATGCGTGGAAATGGATTAACTGATTTAAGGCGTGAAAAAATAAACTCGTGGGCTGATTCAGTTAAGGATACCGGTGCTACAATAAAAGATGTTGCTGAGTTAGGAAAAATATTAAAATTTCCAATAACCGTAGCAACAATAACGGGAGAAGTACTGTACCAGTCGAAATATAAATCGAAAGGAGCTCCAATAAATATTATCGATCATAACGCGCACGCATGGACTAACGCGGTAACAATATTTCCACGTGATCGAACTGTTAGATTTTACTCCCCAGATAATTCTGGGGCAGATAATTCTGGGGCAGATAGTATGTTTGATTTTATCAACGAAATAAGTAAAACCGATCCTGTATCGGTATGGTTATTTAAAAGTAATGAGGAGGGTGAATTTGATCAGTTTGTCAAACCGAACGGTGAAATATATCGCACAGAATCCCTCCATGACGAGATGAAAAATCTTGCGACGTTTTTACAGTGCAAGCACGCGGAAAATACTGACAAATTACTAACTAATTGTTTTACCGTTCCATCTGTTGCGGCTCATTTCGCCAGAGAACGAAATTCATGGAAACCAACACGATTTGATTTACTCGAGGACGTACGCGCAAGTTGCGTCGAATATGGACATGGCGGATTATGGAATACCAAATACAATTACAATGATGTTATTTCGGTTGATATGGTTGCATGTTATCCAGGAAGTTTTCTGGGATACGGAGATTGTTCTGTGTACTTTGAAAGATTTGGTCACCCTACAAACGAGATGACGCGAGTGGCAATTAATGGACCATTACCTGATTTTGATCTGACTGGATTCGCCCGTATTGAATCGTTCGAGTTTAACGAAAATCTTCACAAGATTTGTTATGTTTGGTTTGGCAGACATTTTTGTGAAAAACGTTGGGCACCTATAGTTTTGTTGCGATATATGCTAGATTGTATGATACTGACATCGTTGGTGGTCAGTGAGGCAATTATATCATATCATGCACAGACCAAAGTTTGGTTGCCCATGTCAGATTCTGAAGTTATCAGCGAGTTTAAGGATGATATTCCTAATAAACTCAAAACCGCAAAAGATCTCGGTAGAAAAATTATAGGTAAATTTACTCAAGGTGGTGCATATGATTATAAAAGACATCACGCACGATTAATTCTAGATGATGCCGAGTACGATTTTATAATCGCTGATACAACGGCGAAAAATATATTTGTAAATCGAGAGAGTGTTTATTTATCCGACGGAACAAAATTGGGTACGATCGTTAGTTACATAAATGATGTATCCCCGCAATATACTCATCTAAGATCTTCCATGTTGGCTTATGTTTCTATAAATTTATTATCGATGATTAATAGATTTCCTGAGACCGCAGTCAGAGTCGCAACGGACTCGTTTTATATTTCAAGTAAATATTTAGAACCTGTTATGAAATTTACAAGTAATGATGAACGATGGGGTCCGTGGAGAATAAAAAAGGAACTATTACACAATTATACAGAATCAGCAGATGTTCCAATGAGAGATTTTTATCGTGAGGGTAATAAAATATCAGACATGTTGAAAGCACCATCATTGAGTGATCCAATAACCAGATATAAGACAGTATATCTCAATGGACCTGGTGGATGCGGCAAAACAACTCGAACGATTAATGTTTTTAGAAATTCAGATATAATCGTGCTGACACCCACACATAGACTTGCACGTGAGATGAAACAACGGCAAGTACAATCGTGCACGTATCATAGTTTCTTTCGGTGGCGCGGAGATACATGGACTCCTGAACGGATGGGAGAAAAATATATACCTAAAATAATTATTTGGGATGAGATATGCACGGTGTCATTGGATACATTAAAAATGTTTCTTGATTGGTTGTTGACAAAAAATACCGCCATAATAATGTGTGGCGATCATGGTCAACCTCCGCCTTTTGTTGGACCATCTCCACATGATTGGTTAAAAAATTTCGTTGATTATTACGAAGAAATAGATGATGATCATAGAGCTCTTGATGCAAATCTGAAGGAGTTTAAAAAATTAATCAGATTACAATCAAACAAAATTCAGTGTGAAATAATACGTGGAGTGATCTCAGAGACATCAATGAGTGATTTTTTAAATTTTTGGAGACCCAACGATTTGATCGTAGCAAGTAGAAAAATAATCAGAGACGCTTTACAACAACAGTTATTTCAACTACATAAAGAAAAACACTCAGAATTACCCGTACCGTTGTGTTATAGACCATCAGATACACGAAAACAGAATATTAATGTTGATATTCCAGGACCCTTGACAGAGTCAAGGAAACAAAATCTCGTATTAAATGATATTGTCGCCGTTGATATCAGTGTGGTCGAAGATGCATTACACGCTGACAAATCTCCATGGGTGTTGGGATACGCTATGACGATCCACTCGTCTCAGGGATTAACTATTTCTGATACACGAGTCTGGATTGTAGACGATCGCATCGAGTGGTCAAATTTAGTTTATTTAGCGGTATCGAGGGTCAGAAATATATCTCAATTACGTAGAATCATAATTCCTGAAATCGTTGATAAATTTAACATCATCGATGATGATATAATAAGAAAAAAATTAATCGGATACAAACAATCTGACAAAAAAAATAAACGTGACTTTGATCTTGATGTTGAATTTATTATTGAGTTAAAACAGCAGCAGAACAATCATTGCACCAGTTGTAATTGTATAATGTTATGGCGGTATTCGAGTAATGATTCAAGACAATTCACCGTAGATAGAAAAGATAATAGTCGCGGTCATACACGAGAAAATACCATGTTAACCTGTCTTGAGTGTAATCGACGTAGAGGCGCTAGCGCCTTGGGTGCTAGTTAAGTGATCGAAATCACCGGAGTGATTTTGGTGGTAGTTGTGTATCCGCGGGAATTATTTGTAGTTGTTCACGTGTAAATCCACGTTGAGGAGCGGCCGAATCTAATCTGTAGATTGCAGGTCTGGAAACGCCTACGTTTCTTCCAGTGGATCTTGTCACGGTAGATATTTTGTGTGTGGTAACACTCCAAATAGGATCGGTCGCTCTCGCTTTACCACCTTCAAGTTCACCAGGCTCATATAAATATCTGACTGTGACATCACCTAATATTTTTTGTTTTCCAGCATCTTTTCGTTGTGTTGGTATATTTATTTTTGTGACCGCGCTAATGGGTTTCATGTTGGTTGTTCGTGTGATCTCATTATTTAATGCAGCTATCACACCTGGTAATCTTGCAACCCACTCGCGAGATCTTTTATCCTGAATAAATTCCCTCGCGTATTGATATCCAAATAACCGTTCAGCAAGTGTTCGATTAAATCGCTCAACAATTGCTTGATCACGGTGAATTGCAGTATGACCTCGTCGTATTTTGGTATTATGTTGTTTCATCAGCGATGATACTGGACCAAGAAATTCCTTACCAGGATCAACCTGTAGTAGCTGCGGCCATCGTAGACCACCTCGTGGTCCACCACCTCGTTGATAAATTCGTTCAAACGCATCGGCTACTTCAGATGATGTTTTCGCTGATAGCGGCTCTGCTTCTTTATATCTACTTGCAACATCAACTACGGTTAACGCGTATTTGTACGTTTTTCCACGCACAGTATCATGCGGTAAAAACAGAATATCAGCTTGATGAACTTCATTAGGAACACTGACATCGAAATACGCGTACTGAATTTGTTTAGGACGTGGTAGATAAATTTGCCATATTGCCTGCCTGGACAACCAAGCGCTAGCAGTAGAATGTTTAACCGCTGCTGCATCAGCGAGTTTACCAATTGCTGCTTTGCCTCTCCAGTATCCTCTCGGTGAATAATAAATTGATTCCATTATTAATTACCAGCCCCAATCGCTAATTTACCTTTCATCGAGGATCTTACTAACCAATTAGCTAATGATTCTCTAATATTTTTATTTTTTATAGAATTTAATGAATGAATTAATTTCACATCTGCAATATGCCTATCTTGTAGATTTTGACGTTTATAAGCTACATCATGAGCATGACAAGCTCGATCAATAGCGTTTATTGGTTCCTCGCCTGGTTTTGGTTGATCTTGATCATCGAGCCTGATATCAAGTCTGGTACCAGGACCGCAATAATTATATCCTGGTAGATGTTTTTCTCCACTGTATTTAGCCCATGGAGCACCTGGAAACTTTGACATCAAATTAGCAATATCACCACCGCGCTTATTAGGTAAAAACGAAAATTTCTTTCTACCGCATATAGAACATTTTCCACCGTACGCTATTTTTTTGTTTTTTGTTATAACTGTGGCTAAATCAGTAGTTGGAGTTTTAACTCTACAGCGTAAACAATATAAATTCATGTTATAATATATATGGATATAATTGATTTCTCAGCAACTCGGCAGCGAGAGCCAGTTAAGCATCATCCTGCGCTACCGAACTCCATCAGAATGATTATCATAGGACCATCTGGATCGGGTAAGACGCAATTATTACTTAATCTGATAATGAGATGGTTGAAATGGGATAAATTATATTTAGTAGCACCATCCGTTGATGATCAACGATGTTATGATGTACTTAAAGATTTCAATGAAAACGCGCGATTACTGGATGAAGATAATGATGTTATAGAGTTTATAACCGATATTGATGAAGCACCATCCGTAGATTCCATAGACGGATTTATTAATAATTTAGTTGTATACGACGATGTGATGCTAGATAAACAATCAAATCCAGCCAGAATATTTTCCCGAGGGAGACACAAAAATACAGACGTGATCTATGTTACTCAACGATATACACAAATTCCGAAGGTGATCAGAGACAACTGCAACATTTTAGTTGTGTTTAATGGCGTAGACACACACACGTTGCGAAATATTCATCAAACTTGGTGTGGTGGTGACATGGATATAATTAAATTCAAAAATTTCTTCTCACGAGCGCAAGCTACTCCGCATGGATTTATAACAATAAATTTACATGATCCAAGAACAAGATATCGTGTGGGTATTGATAAAATATTTGGGTAACAGGGGGAGCAGCAGAGAGGGTACCTACCAACGTTGGTCGTCAAAAAATAAACAAGAAATAAATAAACACGTAGAGTACTTTATTTTTTCAGATACCATTTCGAACTGAGGTTTTATTAGTACAATCGTCCATTACAGAAATAAAACATCTCAAGGAAAAGTTCATTTGTAAAATCTTGACCTTTCTACGAGATGATTTATTTGTTTGTTTTATTTGTTTTGTCGGAATTCTATGGTCTGTTCACCCTCTCTGCTGCTCAAGTCCATCTCCATAATATGCACTTTAAACAGGATATCGCGAATTTACCACCCTGATTCGTCGGGTCATATGATGAGAGTCATGTATGATCATTTTATTTAATTATTTATTTCTCTAATCCTCGCGATGCGAGGGAGACTTTCAGTCGCTCTCCGTGAGTTCATCAATAAGTTCTCGGTAGATGCTAATATCCATGATACCGTCGCTGAATAATCGCTGACAGATATCAGCCGCTTCATTAATGATTTCCGGAGAGTTGTTTCCGGCACGTCTTCCTCCGATGAGAACTTCAAGCCGTGATACATCATTGACGACGTTGTCAGGACAAGTAATTCCCAAACCACTGCCAGTAGCTACAGTGTCAGATGCGTCAAAAAATTCTTCTGTTGTCTCTGTGTCTTTTTTAGCTAAAGATCTCGCTTTTTTAAGATACTTCTCTTTTTAAAGTTCCGGCGAAGGAGACTGTTGTTGTTCTATCTGTTGCAGAGGTGGAGGAAGTTGATAAGAAGGCCCCAGCTGGTGCGTTATTTGTTTCATTTTCTCTTTATAAAGGCTTTTTATTTCTTCATCAAGACTTCTGTATTCTAAATCATCATCTCTGACCTGTTTTTTGTTTTTATATATGCGATATATCCACTTAAAAAGATTGTCGTCGGTTACCTTTTCAAAACCGGATTTTAAGATATTAGGTTTATCAAATATACTAATTAATATTTTTTCAGGCAATTCTTTTCTTTTAGTATTTCTAATATCTTCAATAAAATTCTTCTTAAATTTTGCAATCAGTCCAATATTTTCCTTTATTGGTTTAGACTGAGTTCAGTACGAATTTGTTCAATGCCTTCAAGTATTTCTTCGCCGACGGGCGAAGGTTGACCTGCAGCTATATCAGTTGGAAGATCTCGTAAAAGTTTTTTTGTTTGTTTGGTTCTTCTAGCAATTTTTTCAGCCTGCTCAGCAGTTTGTTTTAGCACTGGAAGAATACCCGTTGTTTTGTCGTCATCTAGTAAAACCCTTTCAGTGACCGCCGCAGCCTTTTCAGTAGCTGTTGTGACGGGTTTAAATAATTCTTCTGCACCTGTCGCAAATTCAATTTGTGCTTGTTGCCGTGCTTGAAGTTTTTCCCGTACAGAATCTCTCACAGGAAGAAACGCTTTTATTGCTGCTAGTCGCTCTCGAGCTAGTCTGGCGGAATGTGCTTCTCCGATGTTGGCCATTATTGTTAACTTAAATTTTTAATTTACAGCAGCAGAAACGGCGACGACAAGCAAACTCTGCCAGGACTTTTACAGAGCAGCAGACGGGGCTAAACACCCCCGAGAAGTTTTCGCAGCATAGACCCTTGTACAAGAAATAGTTGTACGGGTAGATATTTTCACGATATAACTCTTCCAAGTCAGTAGAGAAAGCCCATTCTGTGTTGTTTTTCTGAATGGAGGGTTTATTTTGTGAAAATAAGGTCTCTATCTAAAATGTCCTCGATGGGGGGCTCTGTTAAGCAAAATATTTTGTGGGATTCGCCCCCTCTGCTGCTTCACACACGCACACAAGCATAAGGATATTTGACGATGTCATGCCTAATTGGGTCAAGGGTCCGTTTACTAGCTTGGCATTACATCAACAGTCGTGTCTAAATGACTGGGTCGTTATTAACTTAGACCAGGTATGTGCAACGTACAGCGCGCGAGATTGGCTCGCGACCTGGTTTTGTCCGGTTATATTTACATCATACGGATACATTTAAAATTCGCTATCCGACCCCAACCCAGGTGGAAGCTGCACATGCATGTCTTAGATTTTCTAATGAATTAATTTCAAATTTCGAGTTTATTTCTTTGAATAGGGGTTTGACTAACTAAACATGTTAATAAAGGTGGGGTGGGGGTGGGGAGAGGTTAATTAAAAACTTTGTAATTCCTGCATAGAGGTTGACACGCTGACATTAAAATATTACATTGTTTGGTAATATGTAGTATTTTGACTTGTAGTGAAAAGGTATATGAATGAAAATGTACGGAACATGACTTGGTATTTTTCTGGCACCCTGGGTGGCCCATACCTCTGCTCAATGTATTATGGTACATGACTTGGTATTTTTCTGGCACCCTGGGTGGCCCATATCTATGCTCAATGTATTACGGTACATGACTTGGTATTTTCCTGGCACCCTGGGTGGCCCATACCTATGCTCAATGTATTATGGTACACGACTTGGTATTTTTCTGGCACCCTGGGTGGCCCATACCTCTGCTCAATGTATTACGGTACTTGACTTGGTATTTTTCTGGCACCCTGGGTGGCCCATAACTCTGCTCAATGTATTACGGTACATGACTTGGTATTTTTCTGGCACCCTGGGTGGCCCATACCTCTGCTCAATGTATTTTGGATCCTAGACATTCTGATTCTACTAGCCTGCTGCAAAGCTTATCGATACAAAGTATTATGCCATGAATAGTAGAAGCGTGATGTCATTATACATCCAATGAGCATTTACTTTGGAAAATGAAACCGAATTTGTTTGTTGTAGCTCAACTAATATGTACATAGTTACTGGGTCCGGTCCACATTAGCATGCATGAAATAGGCATAGCATCATTGACATGAATGCAAGCATTTCTGAATGGTACGCATGTGCTGCTGCACGACTCTCCATTCGAATGGGCTATGATTTAATAAAAACTCAGATGAATGCTGAAGCTGCATTTCATAGCATACGAATCATAAATATAGACAAGATATTACTTTGGTTTTCTCCTATTAAAGAATAACTAATATATTTTGCAATAAACACAAGTTCAGAACAGAAAAAGGGAATGGGTGAGTTTGCTAGGTAACTCAATACATACAGCGTACAAGAAATAACAAGCAAAATTAGCCAGGTTCATTTACAGTACGTTGATCGTTATCGGTGCGTTACAAAATCAGTTGAAAATGTGAACGTAGCGCGTGCAACTTTACACAGATTAGTTAACTCGAGAGTGGCAAATTCAACGCATAGTACGTGCTCAAGCTGTCCCGTTGTTACTACGTAACAGTTCCATGAAGTATCGCGTGTCTTCGAGATGCTTTCAGGATCAGTATGTTTCACATGTAAGAACAGCGAGCGTCAATTGGTTTCCAGTGCAGTTGACCATTCAAAGAGCACTTTGCAGACACCACATTCAGATAAAGGTTCTTTTAATTCAGGGGTACACAACCCGTGGCCCGCGGGCCGGATCCGGCTGGCTAATGTGGTCCGTCCGGACCCAAGGGAAAATTAAAATAACACAGAAATCTGTCCCGTGAACAGTATTTATAGTAAAGAAATTAGAAATCCATTGGGCTAATATCAGCTTTGCGACCTTTACCAACCTGACACAGAACTTAAGTCTAACTCAGGGAAGGCGATTACGTCGTCCTCACCTAAGAAGCTGAAAAAAGCCGCATCTGTTAGAACGCCAGCGCAAAAGGGCAGCATAAACCTGGCTCGCCTCAGGCGGCAATTTTTATCGCGCCGGCCCTGTCAAGTCTAAGAATTTTGATTGGCAGCTTGTTGCGCGATCTTAATCAAGTTCACCATGTCGGTGATTCTAGAATATATCTTCTTCATTGCGTCAGCGGTAATTAAGACAAAGCGTGCTTTTCTAAAACTTTAATTTACAATGCCGTAAGAGAAGATGTCTAAACTTGAATCTAAAAGGCGTACGATTGATGGAGGAAAACGTCAGATCAATGATGAATGGACATGTCAGTTTATGTATAGATACTTTTAACGGCAAATCAGTGGGTTTTTTTTTACGCGAGTCACTTAGTGTTATGAAAGAGTATAACTGCAGACTACATCAAGAAAAGAAACATGCCGCTGTTCAAAAGGAATTGCAAGGTGACTAGAGAAGGCAGAAAATCGAACAGTTAAAGAAGACTCTGTCGGACGAGCAAAGTCTTTTTCACAAGGAAGTCGTAAGGAATAAGATGTTTGACACGTGCCATCTGTAAAGCGGCGCAGATAATTACAAAGCCATCACGGCCTTCCACATATGGCGAATGTCTCCAAAGCATCTGCACAGCAATATGTCTAGAAAATGCTAGTTGTTTAAGCAAAGTTCTGTTATCAAGAATCACAAATCAACGCCGAGTCTTGAACATTGCAAAAGATGTTACTGAGCAGTGGCATGACAAATTAGCTAGCTGCACATATTTTTCAGTAGCTTTGAATGAGAGCACTGATAATACCGATACTGCACAACTCTTAGTTTATGTACGTACAGTGAATGGTAATTATGAGGTAGCTCAGGGTCAGCTTCGTTGCATTGACCGTGGCGTGACAGGTTCTTATGCCGTCACTGTGGTAGGTGTGGGGTGGGGTGCTTCCAATATTTATTTAAATTATTATAGAAGTCCCACCCAGGCTCGATTTTGATTGGAAGTTAAATTAGTGAAAGACAGATGTAAAGCTTTTAGCCCCAGGCAACAATCCGACGGTTTAATGATTGAATATACAAAAAAAAAAAAAAATGAAATTGAACTAAAAACAATTAAATGACAATTCAATAATTAAATGTTTAAAATTTCCCATGTACTCTCCTTCCGCTTGACCCTGTGATAGCCTTTTGCATCATTTGATTTGTAGTGGGATAGCTTTCCACGTGTCCTTGTATTCTATTCATCCGTGTATTCTTCTATCCTATCAATTCAATTCCTTCTTCTCTTCCTCCCAATTTTCTCCAAATTCCTACTCTTACCGACTCTTCAGTACTCCTTATCCTTCTCCACTCGCTCCTCCTCGATTCTCTTTCCTCCTCCTCCTCGACTCTGTACCGACTAGACTTGTCGACTCCGACTACTCTGCAAGCCTTACTTCCGTCTCCACTTTTAGAGACTCGGAACTCAATGAACCGGAAGTTCTGTCCCCTAAAAAGCTTTCTGTGAAAACAAAAGGACGGTACAAGATTTTCCTTAGCCTTCTCATCTCATACGACATACATCCTATCATCAGATAACGGCTATTAAACTTCTTCGGTCACGCATTCTTTCACATCGAAATACTCATACGTTCTTGTATGGTAAAACAACCTCGTAATAAAAACACGGTATCAATTACCTCTCATACCTACATCAATAAATTGCTTCACATCAGCACACATTTCTAATCCCATTATACTATACAATATCACAACAATCGGACTCATTTCTTAAAATAGCAAACTCATACAAAGTACACAAATATTCAAATACCAATGCTATGATATATCCATACATCCATATTAACTAATCTTACATACTTCATCCATTTTCCTAATTCACAATTCAAGCATGTGTAAAATTTAATATATCACATGAATATATGCATTAGATTACTACGAAGTATTCTAACAGCGAATTACAAAATTAATTCTGACCACAAGCTAACAATCTACATAATTTTCTACATAATAATCAAGCTAATTTCTCAAATACGCGTGTAAAGTAAGCACCACAAAGGTAATGTTACGTACCAAATGATTCCAGTAATTAAGTATACATACTACACATAATTACAATTACAATGCCGTAATATTCTGCAATATTGAGCAAATATCTTAATGACCTTTACGAAGTTTTGTGTTCCCTTAGAATCTCCTCTCTAAGTTTTACCGCCAAATTACGAGTGGCTCTTTCGGAGTAACCCTACATTGCTCATCAATCTTCTTAGGCCAGACTAAATTTTCGATGGCTAGTTAGAAGTTATAATTCGGATCGAAATTATTACCACACACCCCGTCTCAATTCCGATTGGATGTCTCTTTGATTCGATCCAATCAGACCTAACGGACAAGGTCCTTCATGCTGTCTGTCAACTTGGGGACGGATTTAGAACGCAACCTGATCCCACGCGGTTCCTCTGATCTTAGGACAAAGCTATAACACTTAGGTAAGAAGTCGATCGATCTAACGCCTGTGCCAATTTCAGATGCCGGATCTTCTTTCTGGTCACGGTAACCTTGCGTAAGAGATTAATTCTAGCCTGCTGCTATGTTCAGACATCAAACATGCATTGTACTAATACCTTAGTTTATACACGACTTATGAACTGGGATGAGCAAACGTGCCATGGGCGTACAACAGGTCTAGAAATTTTAAATGGATGAAGTCATTTCTTGGTGAGTTTAATGTACAATGGTTGAAGATGTTTAGTGTGACAACAGGCGGTGTTCCTGCAATGTTAGGAAAATAAACTGGATTAGCTGTTCAAGTGAAATTACATTTGAATCAAATTGACCTTCGAGATGATGCTGTCAATACGTACCACTGTATTGTTCACCAGAAAGTACTCTGTAGTCGCGTTATAAAATTTGACAAGGTAATGAAGTATATTTCACTACTATTAACTCCATCAGTTCCAGAGGCCTTAATCATAGGCTGTTTAAATCCTTTCTAGAAGAGATTCAAGCTGATTACCAAAATATTCCTTATCACACAGATGCCGGAAGATAGAGCAGAGGAAACGTTTTGAAAAGATTTATTGAACTGCATTCAGAACTTTACGAATTTCTAACTGCAAAGAGCAAAGAAACAGCTGTGTTTGACGAAAAAACATGGCTGTCTGACTTGGCCTTTCATACAGACATCAGAGGTCATTTAAATACTGTGAATCAACGTCTTCAAGGTAAAGATCACTTTATCCTTGACATGTTTCAAAAGTTGCAAGAGTAGTAAGGTGGGCCATTATACGTACAATGGAAATTAGCATTACGGAGACCCCTGGGCCACTATACGTACAATGGAAATTTAACATGGCGAAAAATCGTGGGTCAATATACGTACAAGGGGATTTAACATGGCGAAAAATCGTGGGTTAATATACGTACAAGGGGAATTAACATGGGAAAAAAATTGTGGGCCGATATACGTACAAGGGGAATTTAACATGGGGGAATAGAGTTTGGGGATTGTTTAGGGACAAAGGGGAATTGAGTATGGGATTTTTTTTTTTAAATTTTTTTAAAAAAAGGGGTAGGCAATGGAAAGGCTATCTCTTTTCGAGAAATATGGCTGGCCCTGAAAAGGGCCTTTGGGTTTTCTTCTGCTTCTAGTTTCTTCTTTTTCTCCACCAAGTTCTTATTTTATCTCCAACACTCTTTCTCTTCTTTTCTTTCTTTTTTTTCTCCTGCTCTTCTTTCTTCTTCTCTTCCTCCTCTTCTTTCTTCCTCTTCTCATTTTCTTCTTCTTTTTCAATCTTTTCGTTCCATTTGCTTATTCTTATTCTTTCCTCTTCATCCTCCTTCTCCTCCTTTATCTCTTTCATGACACCACTAATCTTGTCCTTTACCTTTTTTAAGTTATTAATTTCCATCTTTACACGATGGGGACTATAGGAATAATGGTCTTCAACCAGTCTTATCAACATCTGCTCCATCATTCCTAAGTTGTCTAAAACGTCTTGTAATGTTTGTATTTTGTCCATTTGGTTAGAAGCCATCTTCTTTTTTTATTCTTTGCAGAATGGTTTGAACGACGAATACTGTGGGTTCTTATACTTAAAGCGCGTACGTGAAGGAAAACATCCCCCTAAAACGTAAAATTGATCTTACCTAGATCATGACCAAACAACGCGCGGACGTGAAGGAAAACATCCCCTACTTTTTCATTTCATATAATAAAACCCAAACTATACTCTCCACATACGCTAAGAAACAATAAACAAATCCATAATCTACTATCCACACAATCGTACGTGAGCGGGTACAAACACAAACACAAACACACAAACACATACGCTAAGAAACAATAAACAAATCCATAATCTACTATCCACACAATCGTACGTGAGCGGGTACAAACACAAACACACAAACACAAACACACAAACACATACGCTAAGAAACAATAAACAAATCCATAATCTACTATCCACACAATCGTACGTGAGCGGGTACAAACACAAACACACAAACACAAACACACAAACACATACGCTAAGAAACAATAAACAAAATCCATAATCTACTATCCACACAATCGTACGTGAGCGCTTACAAAACCCAAACTATACTCTTCACATACGCTAAGAACAATAAACAAATCCATAATCTACTATTCACACAATCGTACGTGAGCGGGTACAAACACAAACACACAAACACATACCCTCACACTATCTTAAAAAAGAGTTAGTGTTTATATTCACACTACTCTACCTACACATTGGCAAATTGATGGTTATTTCTTTTCTAGAGTATTGGGTAGCCCTGAAAAGGGCTGTTTTTTGGGTTTTTTTGGAACTTCATGGACACCTGGTTAATGGTGGCACCTTCCAGGCCTGGCGCCACATACACATCTTATCCCCCAGTTACTTTTTACTTTTTTGGGGGAGAGAGCAGAGGCAGGATATGTCTCTTCAGAATCCCAATTTTCGCTCTCTGGGATTCTGAAATTTATTCTTCTTCTCTTCTTTTCCTTCTCCTCCTCCTCTTCTTTGTTTCTTCTCTCCTCCTCTTTGTATCTTCTTTCCTCTTCTTCTTCTTCTTTATATCTTCTCTCCTCCTCTTCTTTTTTTCTTCTTTCCTCCTCCTCTCTTATCCTTCCCTCCTCCACAATGGCTTCCGCGGCCAGTTCATTCAACAGGCGCCTGGCATATTCCAGATGCACATGAAGTTCCAACAGTTTAGACAGTCTCGTGTTCATTTTTGGTGTTGATCAATCAACAAGGGTAGCTAGACTGCCCAGCGAGTTTCAATTTATAGTGAAAGCGCGGACGTGAAGGAAAACATCCCCCTAAAAAAACATAAAATTGATGTTACCTACATCATGACCAAAAACAACAACGCGCGGACCTAAAAGAAACACTCACTCACTTTTTTATGCTACCCATCACTATTTTAAAATTTTTTATAAATCACTTCAATAGACTATCCACATACGCAAAGCAATCCAATCTAACCTCAAATCTACACCTCAAACACCAAATAAAGACATCATTTTAATCTACTATCCACACCAATGTACTTGATCACTTACAAACACACAAACTCACAAACACATACCCTCACATTTTTTTAAAAAGAGTTAGTGTTTATTTTCACACTACTCTACCTACACACATTGGCAAATCGATCGTTATTTCTTTTCTAGAGTATTGGGGGGTAGCCCTGAAAAGGGCTGTTTTTTTGTTTGCTATGGCATTTTTTTAGTTTCTAAGAATGCGATGTCCTCTGAGGATAGACTTTCTGGCGATAGGTCTGCTTCTTCGGAAAGAGAAGAAGAACTCTTTGGTGTCGATACGACAATCGACAAAGCCTCTGTCAGCTTCAGGTTGCTGATGCTGTTGTTGTTGTTGTTGTTGTTGCTGCTGTTGCTGCTGTCTCTGAAGTCTGTACTTCTCTGTCCATTCTTCTTTTTCCCTGTTCATTTCTTCTCTGAAGAGCTCTTCTATCAGGTCTTCAGTGATTTTTAACATTCTCACATTCTCTATTTCTTCTGGCTTCGGTATCAGATTGTGTCTGACCCTATGCAAATTCACGTAGGCTTCGTTGAGTTTAGCTAGTTTGGAGCACATCTTCTTAGGAGGATGAGTCGACAATGGATGGTTAGACTGGAAACAACCCGGTTCTTAAAGTCAAAGCGCGGACGTGAAGGAAAACATCCCCCACACGGTTTTTGAGTCGCAACGTTTAGTGAGTGTCATGAGAGGGATAGTAAGAAATGAAAGAGCATCAATCCAACATTCTTAGAGCTAAACAAAAGACAAAGGCATTTTTTTCAAAACACAACATTTTTTATTCAAAAATCACTTAACACTAAACAACAACTCTAACATTTTTAACAATAATCCAACAATATAACATCAAACAATTTTTTTCAAAACACAACATTTTTTAATTCAAAAATCACTTAACACTAAACAACAAGAACTCTAACATTTTTTAACAATAATCCAACACTAAAAGTTTCTCCACTAGGTAAAGAGGGATAACAGTCTTCCATGGTTTCTAGTAATCTAGGATGACTTCTCTCAAACTGTTGATTTCTATGGTATTATCGAATTCTGCATACAGGATGACGTTCACCGTTTCATCAGGGTCTCGGTCTTTAAACTGAATTTCCACACGAATCTGGCCGGATTTTATAGGGTGGAAATGTCCCTCGTCGCTGCCTTGGTCTGGAGTGAAATCGAAAGCCCACAAAGCGTAGCCTCCTGCATAATCCTCGTACGTAATACCGTGACTGGTATTGGTTCCTAACTGTCCGGTGGCTTCGTACAGGGACAAGTACGATCTCAAGTAATTCTTCTTGGTAAAGTCAGGTTCGAAAGGTCGGGTACACAAGGTCTTGCCATCGCGACTGACTTCGATTTTGGACACGCCAAAGTGTTGAAAGTAGAAAGGATTTTTTTCGGCAGCTCCGTTGAAGGCTGTATTCTCGACGATACCAACGATCAAACGTTTGGGTAACTGTCCTTGGAACAGATGATCTTCGATCATGGATCGCTGTCCCTTGGGAATGGTGAAGGTTTTCACTTCCACGCGTCGTATGGGATACTTGGCGGTCGTTCTGCTCAACGTCTGACTGATGTCGTTTCCCACTTTAGGTAACACTTCCACACGGCGTACGTAGAGTCTGGCTTCTAGGATTTTGGTTTTGTAACCGTCACTATCAGCCATCAAATGGAAAGCGGCACTGCTACGATTCAGTCTCAGACGGACATCCACCCCGTTCAGCAAATACTTTTCTTGCAACCACATGTCCAAATGCAAACGATCCATCAGTTCTAAACTTGTGTCGGCTCCCGTGATTCTCTTTCTTCGTTCTACAAATCCATCATTGTTGTCTTTCTTTTCATCAGTTTCCAATATTTCAAACTTGGTAGGTTCGTCAGCTTCCCATACCACACAGGCATTGAGATGAGTGTTCTTGGCATCTATTCCGTACGTCAAGAGATTTTCCAGGTAGGCACGATAAGGGTAAGTATCCATGCTGCTACTGACCAGTTTGTTATTCAAGTACAAGTCCACTCCACTGAACAAAGAATGCATGAAATTGTTGACGGGAGCTACTGCTTCATCGTCTATAGCACCTCCAGTCTTATCTAGAATTTTGACTTTCAGGTACAAGTAACTGCTATTCAGATCGATGTAATCTTCGGGCTGTCCTTTGATTTCAAACTCGATGGGAGCGGAATCGGTCAGTGAGGAGACGGGGTGAAATTCCACCCACTGGGATTCTTGCATCGTCATCATCGTGGGGGGCATGGCAAACAGGTCCAGTTCCGTCTTGGAACAAGCGCAAGATTCTCGGTGCATCATTTTTTTTTTGTCTCTTTTCTCAATAATCGAAAACGTCTAAGTCTCGAACGGTTCTTCTTTTCTTGGCCTTTCTCGCTTGAAGTCTGGTGAAAGGGTGTTTTCTTCGTCGTCTCTTTCTGCCTTGTCCTTGCTGAATGCCTGACTCGGTAGCGTGCAGGGCATTTATAGGTGTTTCTCGTTGGCCTAAAATGTCTTTGCCCGTTTGCAGCAAGACATTTTTGCCAGCCCTCATGAAGGCTTCTTTAGGGTTTTGTTTGTCGATGATGACATTTTGGAGAAATTCTTTGCCTTGCGTCAGTGCCGCATCTTTCAAGGCGTGCAATCCGCGTGTCACCATCGGTTTCAACACTGGGGCCACCGAACGAAAGGCCGATTTTAACATATCTCCTAAGCCGTGTCCTCGCTGTCGAGCAACCCCTCGGTACACTGGGTACATGACTTACTTACGAGTCGTGAGAGAACCGTTTTCGAAAATGGAGTTTCACCGTGACTTTTCCTTTGGTGAATGGAATATTTTGTCCCAGATCTCCTTTTATAGCAATGTTGACCGTGTCCAAATACGACTTACTGACAGGCAAATAGTGAGGATGTACAAATTCGCGGTGGACGTGGTAAGTGTTTCCACCTTCCTCGTCAGCGCCCGTGGCAGAATCTACTTTGAAAGGAATGACACGCAGTAACGGTACGGAGGTGTGTCCCACCACGTTATACTCCACCACATCGGAGTACACAAACATCAAATTCAGTCCTTGGTTCAGTTCTACCGGGGCACGAAATAACTTGCTAAAAGACTCGTTGTCGTAAACGATGGGTAATTCGTTTTTCTTGATCATGGTCTTTCTCATGTCCATGTCTCCGCCCAACATGTCAAACAATTCAGGACAAAATAAAATGGACATGATTTTACTCCGTTCAAATTTCATCAAGAAGCGACGAGCTGTTTTGTGGTACTCCATGGTGACACTTTTGTTGACATGCTCCAAAGCTTTCAGAAACACGACATTAAACCTGGAGGTTATGGTGCTGACCAAATGTTGACCACTAAAATAATAGCCTGGGGGAATGAACAAGTGATAGGTGGTGTACTTTTGATTTTGTGTACGGGTTTTCTTGTCATATTTGACATTGCTATCCATCCACTGTTGCATTTGCTCGTCATGAACTTCCACATCAAAAAAAATTTGATTGGGAAGGACATTGAGGACTTGGGTCGGGTGAATCATTTCTACTAAAGCCACTTCCCAATGGGCTTCGTGATCTAACTGGATGGCTTGAGGTAATTTGGCCGTGTAACAGCACAACGTGTTCTTGGGAAACACCTCCATGGAACTGTCACTGGGTAAGGTTAAGTAAAATTGGTTTTGGTGACTCATAATTCCAGAGTTCTGTGGCTGTCCGAGGGGATATTACTGGACGTCAGAGGCGTGTCTCCGTCTAAAATGGGGTTCTGGTTGTGGTTGAAGTGGTGACTGGCACTGGCACTGGACACAAGGTTCCCGGGGTTCCCGTTCGAGGTGAATTTCAGGCAGGGATTAGGAAGCAGGTAACCGATGCAACTGCTCAATAAAATGGTCCACAATTGTTTGTCTCCTTGTTGCAAACTCATATTGGCGATGGCTGCCCCGATGACACAATACACCACGAAGATTTGGCAGAAAAAGACGATTTGCGTTTTAGGCACACGTTCTCCACACCACACCCACAAGGGTTGTTTTTGTAAATCTTGCACAGAAGAACTAGGTGAAGGAGGAGTGGTCGACGTAGCTGCGTCTGCTGTGTGAAAGGGCATGATGGTCACTTCTTTTTATAGTCGATGACTTGCGAAGCGTCGATCCAAGAATCGAAACTGGGTGGATATCCTTTCAAACGTACTTTGACTTCTTTGACACGTCGTTTGCCCACTTTACGGGTTCTGCGTTCGAGAATGCTTTCGATGTCGTACACGTCGTCTTCTTTTTTGGTGACACGTTGTAGCTCGGGCAAATAAAACGTTCCTTTGAGCACTTCTCCGTTCATGTCTTCCAATTTATAGACGGCAGGATGACGGCCATGCACTCGTCCAGTGACGCGAAACAATTCGGTCGTCCAGTTAGGTAAGTAACCTTTGTCGAAAGTGCGTTTGGTTTTGCCAATGCGCACCCAATCTCCTACGGCCAACATTCCACTTTTCTCGGGGACAGCCCTCGTCGGGGACGTACCGAACAGACGCTCAAACACCAACACTTCGTTGTCGGGAGTCACGTCTTGCGGGGCACGTCCGATGCTTCGATGGTAAGATTGGTTGTACGCTTGCACCAGGTGCAGTAAGATGTCGATGTACTTCAGAGTGTGGTGATGCGTAAAATATTTCCACATGCGTTCTTTCAAAGTGCGTTGAAAACGTTCCACGATGCTGGCTTTGGTTTCGGGATTCTCGGTGGTAAAAAAATGAATGTCACGTTTCTTTAATTCTTTTTGGATAGCTTGGTTCAGAAATTCGGTGCCTTTGTCCGTTTGCCATCGAAGAGGGTGACGACCGCTTTGTTTCAACACCCGTTGCAGGGCTCGCACTAACTCGCTGCTCGATTTGGAAGTCAAGGGCACGACCCAGGCAAATTTGGAAAAGACGTCGATGACACAAAACAAATATTTGTAGCCACGATTGTAGCTGGCCAAATGAGAGACATCGGCTAAATCGGCTTGCCATTGATGATCGATGCCTTCCACTCGGGTGCGACTTCTGGCAAACTTGCGTCGAATGGGTTTGTGTAAAGTGTAGGTAGCTTGTTCTTGTAACCATCGTTGCACTTGAGGTAAACGGAGACTTTTCAGTCGCGTTTTGGCAGCACGATACAATTTTTGAACTCCTGCGTAACCTGCAGGATGGGAGGGATCGTAGTAAATGCTGGCTAAGACTTTTTCCATTTTTTTTTTGTGTTGGTTGGTGTGTTAATAAGACACCCACTCTTGGAGGATGCTACTCTTTTTCTCTTGGGGTATTTTCTTGGATTGCAATGCTTTGCGTGTGCGGCCAGCAATAGGTGTCGAAGAGGAGAAGGATGTCTGAGCGGGGGATATCGGTTCTTGTTTCACTTCTGTCTTCACTTCTGTCTTCACTTTCTTTTTCTGTTGTGAGGAAGAAGGGGTGGCCATCATCTTTTTAATCCATCCAATTCTGGAGGTAGGTGGTGTTGTTAACTTGCGTACTTTTCCTGGTGGAGTTTGAAACCCTTCCTCTTCTTCTCCTTTTTCTGTCTTGGTCACGGGTACTGGTGGTACTGGTACTGGTACTGGTACTGGTGATGGTGATGGTGCTGGACTTTTCATCAAGGTCTTAAAATCTTTCAGAGTGGGTAGAGCTGTTTCGTCTAAAGCTTTCTGGTGAAAAAGTTGCAGTCGTTGCAAGAGTTGACCGTACTTTTGCGATTTTTCTGTTTCGCACAAATCTTGGCGATCCATCAAGGACTGCAATTCGTGTTGTAACTGGGACATCTCGCTCAAATGGGGATTGGGAGGTAAATGCGGGGTGTGTTGTTCTTGCCACCGATGGTATTCCATCCATCGTTTGTAAGGTACTAAAGCTAGTTTTCGTCCTTCCATGGGGTTGTCAGGGGTCGATTCTGAGATCTTGGAACTTCCGAGGCCTTTTTATCTTGCTCCCACCAGTCCTCCCAACATGGTTCCCAAGACTCCTTTCAGTATGGGGCCTAACAAGAGAGGTAAAATACCTCCACGTTGCACTAACATCTTCTTCTTTTGACGAATGGGAATTTTCTTTTGAACCATTTGGCGAAGAACGTGACGATGTTTGCCTAAGCATTGTTTCTGGTGTTTGGACAAAGGGATCGTGCCTTTCAAAACGTTCAAACAACATTCGCACACGGTATCGATGACCTCTTTGGAGGCTGTTTGAATGAGTTTTTTTCGTAGGGGTGGAGAAGCTTTGGACAGAACAGATAACATGTCCCCATGTTTGGCTAAACGTGGTGGCAGTCCTTTCCTTTTCTTTCCTTGGGGTTTTCTGGAGGGTGACATCTTTGAGTCTTCAGGAGCACCAAAAAAACACTGATACCCGACTTGGTCACAGGCCTTTTTTATACTGGAACGCGTCGCCACTGATTGTCTTTACGTCGTATTAGCTTGAGGACAGGCATGACACGTCGTGCAGGGGTACGTAACGGACTAAAGCGAGCCAGTTCTTGCTTGGACAAATCCAGCAAACTTTGTAACATGCCCGATCTTTCTTGAACTTTGATTTTGGGAGAAGGTACTTTGTGAGCAGCAGCCACTGCCACTAAATTGGAAGGTCCTGCCACTGGGGAAGTTCTTTTGGGGGTCATCAACGGAGAAGTTCTTGGTGTGATCAACGTCTCCAAGTACTCTTCAGTTCTGGGTGTCATTAACGGAGAAGTGGACAAACGTGAAGCTGCCGGAGACGCAGTCACCGCCGTGGCAGGTCGTGGTTTGCGAGTGTAAGGTTGCGTCCTGGCCGAAGTGCCTCTCTTGCGACTAGTTTTCTGTGGACTTTTCTTTTTCTGGGGGCTTCTTTTCTTTTTCCGGGGTGGTGGTGGTGTCTGGTCAGAGGAGGGTCCTGCCACTGGAGAAGTTCTCCTTGGGGACCTGGTCTTTTTCTTCTTGGGGCTTCGTTGGACTTTTGTCTTGGGGATAACTTTGGGGGCATTAGGATCCCATCTTAAGAGTGAGCGAATGATGACCCCTCCTAGAGTACCGCTCCCTCCAGGTTTCAAAATGATTTGTTTTTTGGTTTGAGTGTCGATGCGGGGATCGGCCAGTTGGACCAAAGCGACTTTGTTTCGATCGAAAAAGCGTTTGGTTTGATGAGGAATCTGTATGATTCCTTGGAGTAATTGACGTGCTGTCACCGTGAACCATCGTAAGACTTCTTCGAGACTAGCTTCTAAGACACGAGCTCGTGTTTGTGGATCTTTTTCTCGACTGATGCCATACAAGGCACGAATCAATTTGACGGGAAGATGCGACTGAAGGGACGTCATGTTCGCACTGAGAGTGAGACAGACGAAAAAGGGTCTGAGGTTTTTATAGATTTTTTATGGGGAGTGAAATGAAGTCGAGGACGGAGACGTGTACAGGACAGGCCCTCCGTCTTGGCACCAGTGGTGAAACAAGTGGGTACGAAATCGCAAATCCTCGGGAGTCGTAGGTTTCAAATCGACGAGTAAATAGGCGTGTGGAGTTTGAGTGGCATCGTCGTACGCCTGAGTCAACCAAGGCGCTCCTAACTGTTTGGCTAAGACTTGCACTTGCGATTTATCTCGAGGGCTTTTAAACAAGACCACGTAATGCGCATTGAGACTGATGGTGCGATGGGCTTTACTTTGTTGAAACAAATTTTGGGTGATGTAAACGACACTGGCATTACGGTGATGGCACAGTTTAATTTCTTCTTCGTCTTCTCCTAACATGTCGTCGAAAATGACCAAATGGGTTAGACGGGAGTCAGAGACGATGCCATCGTCTTCTTTAGGAATGCCTTCCACAAACACGATGGAATCGCCTTGACTTTCTCGCAAGAGGCTGTACGCCGATTGCCACTCTTTGTAACACCACACGATTCGTTGAGGGGGTCGATCGATCAAATGATGTTTATGTTCGATCAAACGTTTGACGAATTCGGTTTTGCCTGAACCGCTAGGTCCAGCAATGAGCATGTTAAAGGGATGGCGAAGATACAAAGCCTCCCAACTGGCACGATCTAAGTGTTCGTCGATGACTTTGACAGTAGAGGAAGAGGGAACAGAGACAGCAGAGGTAGCCATGGTGTGAGAAATGTCACTTGTGACACGAAAAACAAACAAGACAAGAGTTTATATACTTTTTCAGAACACGTTTATTGAATGTTTTTTTCAAACATGAATACGAAAGACAAAAAATACATAAAAGCCAAAGGCTTAAGTACAAGAATAAAAGGCACATGATAACCATGAACGTGGAATAAACACAAGTGTCTGTACAACATGTTTTGGGTAAAGTTCTAACCAGTTCTATAGTAGGGGTAAGGTCACACAAGTGTCCTCCCGAAAGGGTCTTTCAGGCCTGTCCACGACAGTCCTGTCCTGGGTGACGGGTTCTTCTGGCACCGTCACTAACACAGTTTGAAAAGTAACTTTTTTCCTTGAATAACTCTCGTGCATACTGGGCCACCTCTTGTGTCCAAGCCTCAAAACCCTGGTCTCGGTGATGTCCAACATTTGACTCCTAACCAATCTGGTTTCTTCTTCGTCAACGACATGGTAAGTTACTTCAATGAACAATGAACTATCGATCTTGCCTAGGGTTCCTTTTTATATACAGACCAATACCGACGTGACCGTACGGTAAGGTGAAGTGATTGGGAAGTCGCACTCGCTTCTGGTATACAATTTGATAGACTTTTTCCAACGGTCGACTGACGATGTGGTGAGTGGGTAAACGTACAATCTTGTTCGGTTGATAGGTGGTCACTTTAAACTTTCCATCCTCTCCCGATTGCAAAGCTTCTTTCAATACCCCAAAGTTCACCACTCGACTGGTACGATGATTCAGAGTCAGTCCTTTCACTTTGCACGTCGTGTGCACTTCTCCTTGTTTGTCCCGGTATCCGTAGCCGTAATTTTTGGGACCGCCACTGACGAAACTTAGAATCTTGTCGTCGGGATGCTCGTCTGTCCAGGCTCCTAAACGGTCTCCTTCGATGTCAGGGTGCTGTTGAATCGGGTGATGGATGTAAATGCAACTGTCCGTGTCAAAGTACAGGACGCGTTCTTCTAACAGTTCTAAAGCTTCGTACAATTTTAAGCGAGCATGAGCTGTCACGTAAGCCGCAATGATATTTCCAAAAGGGTCGTCTTGTACAAAGTCCAGATCTTCTTCGTAATTGACCAAGATCAAATCCTCTCGAACGACGTCCACGTGTTTCATGTATTTGGTTTTGTCGTGAATCATCTGGAAATAGCGGGAAGGTGCTGTCAATTATTCCGTCTTGGGTAAACACGGTCGTTGTGCCATTTTACTCCACAAGCAATTTAACATCACTTTGGCAAACGATCGCCTGCCTTCGTTTTTTTCGATGTGGTCTAAAGAGATGCCTTCTTGTGCGTAGTATTTCTCTTTGAATTGTATTTGGTCTTCGGGAGTGTGACACCAGGAAGGATAGCCGCTGGCTTCTTGTTTCAGTTTCAAAAAGGCATCCACGTAGTCGGCGAAAATGCCTTTCTGAGTAGGGTCACCCTTGTTGTACTGTTGTGTCTTGGGAAAGTGGCAAATTTCGTACACTTCTAACAGTTGGTATCCCATGTCCAGAGCTTTGAACAATTCCACGCTGACCCAGGTTCCCGTCAAGGCACGTTCTTCCTGGCTGTGATGGCAAGGTTGGTCCTGGTTGCACGTTTCGGCACAAGTACGGCACAAGGGAAACATCAGTTTGCCTTGACAATGGTGAGGTAAGACGGGATGGTATAGGTTCGTGGGAGGCAAAACTTTACACTTGATCAAGCCTTCGTATTGTCGAATGTTTTTCAGGTCGATGTGTTCCGTGAACAATTGCGGGTGCCCTACAGGAAAGCGACAATATTTGCACACGTAGGGATACAGCGAACACACGTCCAAGTATTTGATTTCTTCTCCTTTCTCTTCGTCGGCTTGGTACAGCAAACAGGTGGCATTGGTCCTTCCTCCGTACAAACTATTCCTCGGGTTCAGCGGGTCCATGAACTGGTAACTTTCCACGAGGCGTTTAAACTCGGGATCGGTTTTCAAACGGTGATCGTACTCGTGTTCCCACATTTCCACCACTTGGTATCCTTGCTGTTCTAGCTTTAGGCGTCGCTGACAAGTGTCCTGGTACAGGTCTTCCATGGTCCGTTGTAAAAACTGATTTTTAGTGTCACGGTCAGGGTAGCAGACGGGACATCCGTGAAATAAGCAACCGTTAAACTCGTACACGATCTTGGGGTTTTCTAAGTCCCAGCCATCTACCGAATACGTTCCGATGGTCTTTTCGCCTCCTCCGTTGCGGGCATGCTGAATCCATTTGTCTTCCTTGTCGCACAAGTAATGTAACCAACGTAGGGTTTTGACCGAGTATTGACGCTTGACATAGTGGGTCGTTTGAGGACTGATGACAGCCACGGTGTTTTCAGGCATGAATCGTTGGCGGTACACAAAGGAACACGCTTTGGCAATGGTGCAAGCTTCTTTCAAAGGATCGACCCCTCCGTGTTCCATGAACAGTTCTCGAAATTTTCCACAGCAACGCCGTAAAATGTCCACGTCGGAACGACAATACTTTAGCATTTCTTCCTGAAAGTCGAAAGGGTCCGAGGCGTGAGCTTGGTACCAAGCGTAGAAAGCTTCTCGTTGTTCGGTACGCATGTTGTCGGGGTCGTAATAGTGAGCCTCAGGCAAATGGGGTAGAACAGCATCTTGATTGGCTTCCGTATTGAAAAAGTGTGGAAAGTACCCTTTAGCCATTTCTGTCATTCCAAACGTTTTAGGCATTCGGCTCAAAGGCATGGCCAAGTAACTCATCGAATCTTTAAACTGTACTTGTCCCACTTGCATGAAAATGATTTTGGCTCCGTTCAAAGTCACTTTAGGACGTTCGGTGCCTTGTTCCGCATAGTACCTCAAAAGAAACTGTCCATCGTATCCGGAGAAATTGTGAGCCATCACCGTGGCATGACGATGACAATCTCCGTAACGTTCGATGTCCTCTTGGTTCCACGTCTTGTCGATGGGGTCTAAGACCCATTGGGCAAAATCGGCTAACGTGTTTGGTCCCCGAAAGATTTTTTCACGTCCTCCAGGAATCTTGCTGCAGTGAGGGCAATGACTGAAGATAGGTTCTTGAATGCACTTCTCGCACGCTCGATGAGCCACGCAGAAATTAGGAATGTGAATGCCGGTCTCTTGCATGCATTCGAAATCGAAAAAGATGAAATTGCCTTTCTTCTTGTGACCGTCCTCTTTCTCTGGTGGGGGTTGGTATTTTTGCACGTAACATTCGTGTTCCAAGTCCACGATGTGGTGACAAATGTGACATTTTTTCTTTCCTCGACATACGTGTGCCTTGGCATTGTTGGTACGTATGCCTTGTCTACACGTAGGGCACAATCTCAGGAGTTGACAAGCACATTTCTTCTGTGAACCTTGTGTTTTCAGATGTTGTTGGTAACAGGTAGGGCTGACAAACGTGCGCAGACAAGTCGAACAAGGCACTGGTTCTTCGCTCAGACAGGGTGGAGAGGCCAAACATCCTGGGCATTTCCATCCACAATGCTTGTGTTGCTCTCGATTATTATAACCATAGTCACATTTCTCACAGTAATATCTGTATCCCAGGAATCCGGTGATACTGGTAATGGTATCGAAATGGTCATCGTGATGATAAACATGAATGTATTTTCCGTCCTTAAAGTCTTGGCCTCGAAACAACAGAGACCCGCGCATTTCTTGAGGGTGCACTTTCAAGGTGTAGCGTGGAGCTAGGGCATCTTGCAATTTTTTCATCTCAGGAATGCCACAGGGTGTGTCTTTGGACAGGCCAGCTTGTTGCAACAGGTGTTCTGCTTCGTTTCGTTGTTTGGCTCGATCGGATCGTTGAATAGTGTTCCAGGTTCTTTTCCATTCTGTCGTGTCGTTCTTGTTGGCATAGGTTCGTCCCACCACGATGGCACGGGCTAAACACATCTGGTCATGAGGATTGTGAATTTGGACAAGGCTACGCTTAATGCTGCGAAGCTCGTTCACCAATAACATCTTTTTGCGTCCTGTCCCTTGAGGAAGAGAGACGTGGGCCATTTTCAGTGTGGCTTTACCATCGGTGATGTCAAACTGGTCATTAGATTGTTGTACGTGTTGAATCTTGTCCATGATTTTGGAAGGGGTTAGTTCTGCAGGTCTGCTAAACTCGATCCAAACAGGGGATTTCAAACCGTCGTGATCTATGGATAGTGTCAAGCGATCGTCTTCTTTGGGTTGACATTGTCGCTTGAGTGCGGTGAGCAAAGAATCCCACATCTCGGTGATGAACCCTTCTGCTTTCTCCAAGGGTACGTCGGCCTTGAAATCTTTAAACTTCACCGTGTAGGTGTAAGCCGTGGTTCTAAATTTTCTAGAGGAGCGCTTTTCCGTCTCTCGAATGGAATAGTATTTTTCAGGGTTGACTAAGGGTGACGAACTTGGTTTAGAGGTTTCAAATTCTGGTTCACTCATGTCCTCTTCAAAATCACTGGCATGAATTTGTGCCAAGATTTCAGCCCTGGTACGAGGCGATAGATCACGTTTCTGCCTCTTACTTTCTTCTTCTTCTTTCTTCTCGAATGAATGGGATCGTTTCATCTTGAGTGCAAAACGTCAAATGACTCAAGTTTAAACACCACAGACTAATTTATAGTCTTGGCAAACCAGCGTATATAAAAAGGGTGTGTGTCTTGTCCTTTCACTATTCATTTCACTCTCAAGCCGAGCACAACGATGGAAGAGACTACCCAGATGGAACGTTTCGTCAGAGCTTTGCGAGGGGTCATTAGAAAATTCTCTTCAGACCAGCCGACGGACTACTCTCCTTCCTTTCGAGATAAAAGTCAAGATACTTGCTATATCTGTCAGAAGAAAGGGCATTGGTCTTCAGAGTGTCCAGACCGTCAAAAAAGAACAAAAACAGGGACTAAAAGAGACAAAAGTCAAGATACCTGTTATTATTGTAAAGAAAAAGGACATTGGTCTCCAGATTGCCCAAAAAAGAAACAAGAGGAGTCAGAAGAAAAGAAGGATTCTTCAGAAGAAGAGAGGGATTCTTCGGAAGAAGAGAGGGATTCTTCAGAGGAAGAAGAGGAAGAAAGAAGACAATTATATTTAAAAGAAGCAAAGAAACAGGAGAAGAAAAGAAGAAGGGAGGAAAATGAGGAAAAAACGGTGAAGAAATTCAAAAAACAGAGAGACTAAACAAGGAGAAAGAAGAAGTCAATGAACTTTTAATTAAAGTGTTCTGTGGTGAATTGTGAATTGGATTGTAAAAAAATGGATAAAAGAATACATGAATGATATAAGGTAAGTGTCTTTGAGTTTTGATTTTAAAATAAGAAGCTACACTCACGCACTCATACACAGACACGTACTATAAGGGTAAAATGGGTGGGGTTTATTTTTGAGTTATTGGCAAATTGAAATTGTATTTCTTTTCGAGAAATGTGGGTGGCCCTGAAAAGGGCCTTTTTATTTTGGTGTAGGGGTGAGTTTAACCAATCAACTTTAACTGCCTTAAGCCTTTGCCACGGCCAAGGCCTACTTCTGATGATTGGGTTGAAATCACTAAGGGTGGTACGACAGGCTTGGTCACAGGGTTGGCGTGTTTAGCTCGGGAAGGTCGTATTCTCTTCGGTCGTGATAAAGAAGTCTGATACATTTGTTTCAGACTTCTTAACTCCGCTAAAATGTCCAACAGTACCGTAGCCGTTTGATTTTCACCTTCTTGTTTCTTTGCTGCTACTTCTTCTTGCTGTTGTTGCTGTTGTTTTTTTCTTACCTCTTCTTGTTGCTGTTGCTGTTGCTGTAGGAGAAAAGCTTGTTCCGCTTCCTTTTGTCGTTGCATAAATTTCTCCAATTCTTCTTTCTGTCTCTGTCTAAAATTCTCCACTTGCGGCAATGAAGAAGGTAACGAAGGTTCCGGAACAAATTCTTGCGAGGTAAGAAAATCCACAAAATCCCAATTCACCTCTTCTGAAAGTAAGTCCGGGTTCCCTTGGGCAGTCTCCCCTGCTGGTGCACCCCAATGGATCGTTTTCTGAGTTTCCGTCATGTTGAATCACTGTCGCATAGATTGACTGCACACAAGCGCTAACGAATCTATATAGACCAACTGACGTCACAGACTGCTCTCTTCGGATTGGATGCGAGCTGACTGAATTTTGTAACGCGTGTTCGGATTGGTGAATGAATTCAATCCGTTTCAATCCTTCCTGTACCTATAAATAAGCGCAGTTCACTGCATTGATTCACTTGTTCTCGTCGCTTCAAGATGTGGACCGATGTGCAATCTTCTACGCTTGTGTCTTCCATGATGTTCCGGACGGACATGCTCATGTATGTCCGATCCAAGTGGACCGTTGTCCACAGGACAAACACCAGCCTGTGGATACGTAGGATCTACGTTGAAAGACAAGGATGCCTGAAAAGAGTGCTGATTTACGGACCAACAGTGAGACGTAGCCTAAGGACAAGAAGAAGACCAATGCGGTACCCTTTATGTTAATGAATACATTAACATAAACCCAAAGGCCCTTTTCAGGGCCAGTCATATTTCTCGAAAAGAGATAGCCTTTCCATTGCCTACCCCTTTTTTAAAAAAAAATTTAAAAAAAAAATCCCATATTCAATTCCCCTTTGTCCCTAAACAATCCCCAAACTCTATTCCCCCATGTTAAATTCCCCTTGTACGTATATCGGCCCACAATTTTTTCCCATGTTAATTCCCCTTGTACGTATATTAACCCACGATTTTTCGCCATGTTAAATCCCCTTGTACGTATATTGACCCACGATTTTTCGCCATGTTAAATTTCCATTGTACGTATAGTGGCCCAGGGGTCTCCGTAATGCTAATTTCCATTGTACGTATAGTGTCCCACCTTACTACTTGCAAGCTTTTCAATTAAATCTACAATTCTTTCAGTCACATCTGCAGTCTGGGAGTCTAATTCATTTTGAGATATGGTTACTTGTGCAAGTGGTGTACCAGGGTGAATTTTCGGGATATCATAAGTCTTGTGAAACCTTAAAGAAGGAATTTAATAATCGGTTTCGAGACTTCAGAGTAAAGAAAGATTTGTCTAAGTTCATGCTTGATCCCTTTTCTTGTACAGCGGAAGCTATTCCTACTGAATATCAGTTGGGGGTTATCGAACTTCAGTGTTCAGCTGAACTGAAATTGGCCTTTACGGAAAATAACATGTTAACATTTTCCAGGAATCTTCGTCCAGACAAATATGGCAAAACTAAGGACTTGACCTTAAAGCTGTTTTCACTGTTTGGAAGTACATATTTATGCCAGCAAATATTCTCATTCATGAACCTCAATAAGAATAAACTGAGATGAAACATGAATGATAGCAACCTCAATAAGAATAAACTGAGATCAAACTTGACTGATAGCAACCTCAATAAGAATAAACTGAGATGAAACATGACTGATAGCAACCTCAATAAGAATAAACTGAGATCAAACATGACTGATAGCAACCTCAATAAGAATAAACTGCGATCCAACTTGACTGATAGCAACCTCAATAAGAATAAACTGAGATCAAACATGACTAATAGCAACCTCAATAAGAATAAACTGCGATCAAACTTGACTGATAGCAACCTCAATAAGAATAAACTGAGATCAAACATGACTGATAGCAACCTCAGTAAGAATAAACTGAGATCAAACATGACTGATAGCAACCTCGATTCCATTTCCAATTTGAAGATTGCAACAACTGAATTACAACCAAACATTGAGAGAATAGTTCAGAACATTCAGTCACAGACATCTGATTAGATTACGTGGAAGCAACAAATGAGGAATTGTATGTTGGACTTAAACATTTTAATTAAAACCTGATGATCAGTTCATCTTGATTCTTGAGCCCTCGCTTTTACATATAAAAATAAAATTATATGAATGTTTCATGTCTGTCAGTAGTTTATTACAACATTTATTAACATTAAGTTTGTTTACCAAGTCTCTGTTGTATAGAATATGTAGCGTCGTGTTTGAGACCTTCGAGTGGTCTTAGAAAATGCAATCTGGCCCTAGGCCGAAAAGGGTTGTGCAACCTTACTTGATATTAATTTATTAGAAATGTAGCAACAAAATACATGTCTTTGCTAAATCTACTTGTCAGAACTAAGTTGTAGTTAAGCCGTGGCAATAAGACTTATACGGCTGGCTGATTATTGTCAATTAGACTCCAGTCTGAAATGATTTTGTTCCCAATCACTAAAACAGTGCAAGTGGAAGCTCTGAATGTCGATACTTCTGAGTAGCATGAAGTAGTACGAAGATACTTATGGCCCATTGTTTTCTTTCTTCTTGTCGTTACATTATTAATTTATTTTCATCGCCTCTTTAATAACTGAATTAGAAAGCAGAAAAAATTGTACACGTTATACAATTGCTTACAACTTTGAATCTCCCCAAAACCACAACACATAAAATATGGTTCTTAGCGTCAATTGTAATGCATAAGTAGTGTAGTGGGATATCGTAGCGTCGAAAGGACGTCTATGTTAAAACAGGGGGGTTGTACCCTGGCATCAAGGGATTTTAACATGGGGAAATTTAACATGGGATGTATAAGGACAAGGGATTGGGACTGTCTAGTGTCTAAAAATATTCGGACTGTCTAGCATCAATAGAAATCCCTGTCAAAAAAAGGTCGTGGGCAACTCTGGCGACACGTGGAATTTAACATGGGGAAATTTAACATGGGTGGGACTATAGAGGCTCATGGTATTCGGACTGTCTATCATCAAGGGATTGGGACAGTCTAGCGTCAAGGGATTGGGACTGTTTAGGCTCAATTAAAGCGATTTAGCCTAAATGGGTCTTTCATTTTTAAAATTTCGTAGGCAACTCTGGCGACAAGGTAAATCTAACATGGGAACATATTGGGTCTGTCTAGCGACAAAGAATATTAGGCCTGTCTAGCGACAAAACATACTTGGGATATATAGGGACAATAGGAACTGAACAGGTGGGGTGACGTTATGGACCATGTCAACACTGCCCACCAGGAGTTACATAAAGTTATATGTCCCACCCCGCCAACCGTTATATCAAGCCATATGTACCGCCCCGCCATGCGTTATAGCTTTTCACTGTGATACATGGACAAAGGGAATTACTATTACAAAACACCCTGGGACGATTCAAGGACAAGATTTATACGGACAAAAGGTTGGTCCTGTATTGAGACCAAAACAAATATTGGATATGTCAAGAAACAATAAGAATGGAACAGATGGGCTGACGTCACTTTACTGGACATTTGCAACAATGTGGCAAGGGGCTGACCTCAATCGTGCCAAACAGTGACAGCGAGGGAACAAATATATAACGTCTGGCGGGGCGGGACTCATAACTTTGTAGACGGAGAATCCCCTACCAAAGTCGCTTCAAATGTAAGAGAAGGAGATGAAATCTCAAAGATATATATCCCTTGCACCACAAACTACTATCCATTACACCCACTCTACCATCCATTATATCATGCTCTCAATCCAAACGCCCTATGTTAGCTTAAAATGTAGAATGAGATAAAATCCCACAAAATAGACTATTCCTTACACCACAAAAATATTATCTATCACACCACTATGCTATCCAACGAATCAAAATCACTATCCAAAATGCCTTGTGTTTGCTTAGAATGTGAGAGAAGGAGATGAAAATTCACAACATATATATCCCTTAGACCACAAAAATACTATCTATTACACCCACTCGACCATCCATTATATTATAGTCACTATCCAAATGCCCTGTGTTAACTTAAAATGTGTTAGTAAAAGTTTGTGCTAGCGATCTTGAAGAAGATATGATTACCGCATATTCAACACCAGTTACATCCATTACAGGAAGATACTAAGAGACTGAGAGAGTGAAAACACGGTGGTAAATCTGAATGGATGACAGAATCAACAAGACCAGTGAAGAAGGAACATCGTTTAGTGTCTCATGGAGATTGTCTTTACAAAAAGTAGCCTAAAAGTGACTTGCAGAAAATAAAATTGAGAACGATGACATACACCTACACCGAAAAATTAAACGGTTTAAGTCAATTGTTATTATGTTTTTGTATGTAATGTTCATATGACATTTTGGTACAAACGAAAGATAACACACACACACACGTACGCACGCATACACACGTGTTACTACATTGGGTGACGGTAGAACTGGGACTAGTGACTTGCGAGATGGACAGACTTAATGTTACAATGCAAGAGAAAGAAAGAATTGAAAAAGACAGAAATGTAGACACCATATTTTGGTTATTTTTTAAAGGTATTGCAGGATAATGATAATTAAGACAACGATATATTCTATGTGAGACATTTTCAAAGAGAATCGTTTTCATTCTGCCATAACAATTTTTAGATATCCCAATTTGGAGATGTCATGTTTCGCATCACACTCTACAAGGAATGTGGCGAAGTTTCCAACAAAACGACTGACATCACCAAAACAAGTTTGGTTCTACTGCAGTCTTAAGAAACGCATGTATTGGTTTTAGAATCAGAGGTTGCCATAGACAGGGTCATATATTGCAGTGAAACTTGCTTTAGTATTGAAAAGGCCCTGTTTGTTTTCTTTCGGAAAAACGGTAGATCTAACGTTAGAATATTTTTTCCGTGACATATGACAGTAAAAAAGGATACCTGATGTGTGCAGGTACAAGTCAATTCAAGTTTTGTTTTTAGCATTCAACGATTTACTTATGGAAAGAAAGAAATCGCTCTACAATTTTTAGGGTGTAAGTGTTTGAAAAAAGTGCACGAGAAACGGAACAGTTCACCTAATTACGGTAACTACTGATCTCATTTCTGGAGAGGTTTCCTAAAACAGGAACAGATACCATTATGATTTCAATCAAACTTATTACGAGAGAGAGAGAGAGAGAGAGAGAGAGAGAGAGAGAGAATGTTATTCCTGCTTTAATAAAATATCACTACACTTACGTTTCTATTTATGGTGGAAAGCTGAACATAGGCTGCGTTTGTATAGGGACATTAGGAATCATGACGTCACGGTACTGGACATTGGCAACAATGTTGCAAGGAGCATACCTCAATCGGGCCAAACATTGATAACGGGAAAAAGAAATAAGCTATAACGCTTGGCGGGGCGGGAACGAATCTATGTTCAACTTTCCATATCCGTAGTGTGTTTGTGTTATGTTTGTGTATTTGTTTATTTGTCTAGGTCTGTAAAGTTATATGTCCTGCCCCGCCAGGCGATGTTTTTGTTTGTAGTATGAACGGTACGTATTCATACCCCGCCAGGCGCTGTTTGTGTTTGTTGGTCAGTACCGCGCGGAAGTTCGTTCCATCCCCTCAGCGAACACCAGGCAATTTTTACTTGGCAAAAACTTATCCCTAAACACAAAACATATTGAATGTGTGTGTGCGTGTTTTGTGTGTGTGTGTGTGTGTGTGTGTGTGTGTGTGTGTGTGCACGTTTGTGTGTGTGCATGTGTGTTTGATTTTCCTTATAAAAAAACTTATCCATTAGCAAAGAGGGTGTCTGTTTGCATTTATGTGTGTTGGTATGCACGCGTTCGTTTGTGTGTGTATGTGTTTGTGTGTATTTTGTTTGTGTACGCGCGTACGTTTGTATGTGTTTGCATGTTCGTTTTCTTCCCTTAACAAAAAAACTTATTCCTTAGCCAAAACGTATTTGCATGTGTGTGTATGTATGTGTTTTTTGGATGCACGCGTTCGTTTGTGTGTTTGTATGTGTGCGGGCGTACGTTCGTGTGTGTTTGTGTGCTTGTTTTTCCCTCAAAAACCTATCCCTTAACAAAAAGTGTGTGTGTATGTGTGCACTCAAACGTTTGTATGTGTTTGTTTGTTTGTCTCTTTCCGTTAACAATAAACCCTTGTTCCTGTTCAATGTGTTTGTTTTGTGTGAATGTAGTGTGACTATAACCACTAACTATTTTGCTGAGGTGATTATAGCTAATCGTGTGTTTTGTAGATAAAAATAAATTTCCTTCTCCACAATGCATTGATTGTAAATAACATGGATTTTGTTAGTATGAGTTTGTTATTTTTTTAAAAAATTATTTTAGATTAGCACTCTCACCCCTATGCATTGTTTGGTAGGTGATTCTCTGTCTATAAAGTTATAAGTCCAGCCCCGCCAGACGTTATAGATTTGTTCCCTCGCTGTCGCTGTTTGGCCCAATTGATGTCAAACCCTTGCCACCTTGTTGCCAATGTCCAGTATCGTTACGTCACCCCACCTGTTCTATTCCTATTGTCCCTGGACAAATCCTATATTTTTTGGCGCTATACAGGCCCAACCCTTTGTCCTTATAAATTTTGTCCGTGAATCTTTCCAGGGTGTTTTGCATTGGTCATTCCCTTTGTCCGTGAATCGCCGTGAAAAGCTATAACGCTTGGTGGGGCTGATCAGATACCTTCATATAAATGTTGGCGGGGCGGGATATATAACTTGATATAACACTTGGTGGAGCGGGACATATAACTTTATATAACACCTGGCGGACTGTGTTGCCATTGGCCATGAAGTCACCCCACCTGTTCCATTCCTATGGTCCCTAGACGAACCCAATATGTTTTGTCGCTAGACAGGCCCAATACTTTTGGTCGCTAGACACGCCCAATATTTCCACATATTAAATTTCCCTTGTCGCCAGAGTCGCCCACGACCATTTTAACATGGAAGTCCCATTGAGGCTGAATCGCTTACATTAAGCCAAGACAGTCACAATCCCTTGACGCTAGACAATCATAATCCCTTGAAGCTAGACAATCACAATCCCTTGAGCCTCTGTAGTCTCACCCATGTTAATTTATCCCATGTAAAATTCCCCTTGTCGCCAGAGTTTCACACGACGTTTTTGTCTGGGATTTCCATTGATACTAGACAGTTCCGATTTTTTTTAGCCAGTCGCAATCCCTTGTCCCTATACATCCCATGTTAAATTTCCCCATGTTAAATTCCCCTTTACTCCAAGGTACCCCCCACCCCGTTTTAACATAGAAGTCGCATTGACGCTAGGGTGTCCCACTACACTATTTGTATATTCTAACTTACGTCTTGCACAAAAGTTGTTTATTTAACATTCTTGTGCAGAAAACGTTAGGTTCGTCCTCAAGTAAAACCGAAATCCTGGGTGGGTATACACGAAACTAATTTCAAAATGGTATAATGTTCGTTTGTTTTACATTAGTATGACTTAACAATACCCAATTCCATGTCGTAAGTAAATAGTTTATGCCACGTTCCACGCACCTAATGCACATAATTACTCCTATCTCAAACCGCTAACCACTTATATAGGAATTACTTGTATTAAGAAATTTGACAAGGGCTAGTTTACGAAACTAATCCAACATGCCATTCAGTCCCATGAATGTGGTACAGTTTAAATGATGATTATACCTACTAATTGGCTAATTAATCTGTTTCCGAATATTTTCCCAACGCCTATTCCTAATAATAAATTAGGTAATCTGTTCACATTGGCAACATCTATTGCGCATCTGCTTCGTATGCGAGAGATCGCAGGTTCGAATCCCGGCCGAATCATAGCAATTGTAATAAACACTGCCTCGCCTAGCGCTCAGCATTAAGAGGTTAGCTTTAGGACCGGTATGCCTGGTGTCAGGATAATGTGACAGGGTGGGACATGCTGCATGTCTGCGGCATGATGCCCCAGTCCCAGGCATCACTATAAGCTGCCGAACTGCAGACTTGGTAGCGATATGACCGAAAACAATTGTTAAAGCTACGTTAATCATCCAAATCACACACAACCTCTATTACAATAAGCATAGGTATGATCCATGCAGATGAGATAATACCTTACAGATTTTCTCTTGCAGTCACCGCTCATTCTTAGCATATATAGGAAACGATTGCATGCTTGGTTTAACTGCATATTTAACTCATTATTGGCCATAACATTATTGGCCATGGCATGATTGGTTTAACTGCACATTAAACTCATTATTGGCCATTGCTTGCTTGGATGAACTACACATTTAACTCATTATTGGCCATTGCTTGCTTGGTTTAACTGCACATTTAACTCATTATTGGCCATAACATTATTGGTCATTGCTTGCTTGGTTTAACTGCACATTTAACTCATTATTGGCCATAACATTATTGGTCATTGCTTGCTTGGTTTAACTGCACATTTAACTCATTATTGGCCATAACATTATTGGTCATTGCTTGCTTGGTTTAACTGCACATTTAACTCATTATTGGCCATAAAAATTTGATTGAGTATGTGGGAGCTAAATGCCATTCCCAAGTACAGACTGATGCCGCTGACACGTGCAAGACTGGGTATTATCAAACCGACGGTCCGTGAACTGCGAATCAAACGCTCTACCAAATGAACTACCGTGGCTCACAATGAATAAAAAAAGAAACAATCAAAGGAAAGTCGCATTATTTTTATTATATGTTATATTAAAGTGCATTCTTAGGTATTTTATTATAAATGAAATCCAACTGACAATAATCCAACGACAACTATCCAACTGACAATCGTACAACTGACAATCCTCCAACGACAATCATCCAACGACAACCATGAAACTGACAATCATTCATCTGACAATCATCCAAATGACAATTGTCTAACTGACAATCATCCAACGACAATCATCCAATTGACAATCTCTTATAGTCTCGGCTTGGCCAATGTGGCTATGTGAACAAGTTGGCCATTAGATTCCCATGGGTCGGTAGTTCTTCCCGGAGTTTTCCTGGGTTCTTCCTCCATAACACATACTGGCCGGCATGCATCCTGTTATGTGCTGAAAATGGGTTAAATTAAGAGTACAAGACCCAGTTGAAAATATATTAATTGTATTCACAAAATGACAAATCAGTATTGCAATCAAACGTTTTAACAGCGGAAAAAATAGTGACAATAAATGGCTTACATTACAAGAATGAACCGATCGTACTTTTGGATGGCGGTTTTAATTAATGTTCAGATTTGACCGAGCAATGAAAAAATATATATTTTCTAACGTAGTGGTAATCAGGTGCAAGCGTTATAAACATTCAACATATTTGACAAGCAGATAATCTGCTCTAATTAGAGGACTTGAACCTTTATTTTGTCTAACTCTCAACATCTGATTCTTGTTTTACCTAAGAGAATATCCTCAGTGCACAATGACAATAATAGAGCAGCATAATTTACATTGCATAAATGACAGCACATGTGAGGCGTACGATAAAAAGAATGGGGGTTTGGGTGTGAAAGTTTACTGCGGAACCTTCTTTGTTAACGGATGTGCGGACAGAAAAAGGGAACTGACAAATAGACTTGCAGGCACACATTGATATTACTATACCTCACAGAAACTATTAAAGGAGGCGAGTGAATGAAGAATGGAACGAATCTCTCAGGATTATAATATACCAGTAGGTTTTCTAGACGTGTCACATATATTTTACCTTCTTATACATGTAGCCTTAATATATCTGGGTAACTGACATTAATTTGTACCCCGATGAATCTCAAAAAGATGTTATATTCCAATCTATTTCCATCCTCTGGATTGGAGTGTCTGCCATCTTTCCGGAAAACCTTGAATAAGGTTTGAAATGGTACGGAGAAATAAGATGACGCAGTATGTCTTTCAAGTACCTATCTATCAGAAGTGTGGCCTGCTTCATTAAGGTACGATTGAATTACAGAATGCTGGATACAAGATCACCAAATTGACAACAAATTCCATACAATATAGCAGATTGGGAATACTAGTCTCGTTCTGTCTGCGAGAACGATATATGTACAGGCTACATACCATTACGTCAGAGTTAATTAGCAATTATTGAAGTACTGAACAAGGGATAAGCTAGTATAATTAATCCTGCAAATAACGTCTGTTAGCTACGAACAAATTATATCAGTTACTCGAGAGGCAAATCATCTAAACTCATTCAGTTTTCAACGTCAGTCAAACCAGACTAAATTAATGATAGACCTAATTATCCAACCTTTATGAGCAGTTGATATTTATAAATAGGCGAAGAAGTATTAAATAATGTGTAAAGGGAACCTGTGAAAATGTTTCTTCTTAGAGAGGTTTACCGTATATAAAAGTGATCGTTGTATCAAAACTAAATGCATATTTCATCGATGTATGAGGGTAAGTAATAATTATACTGTAGATAATTATGATTAGTCATTACGTTATATGAGAACAATGTATAAGAGATGACCATCATTTGTGTGGTCAGTCTGAACCTCCAGCTATGGTTAACTTTTATGCATTTGAATCATTTGACCCCTGTTAGGTCGACAGTTAAAGAGTTTTTATATTTGTATCCACCCCACGATCTGTAGTTGGGTGTATATTTTCAAAAAACAGGCAATTTTTTTTTATATAAAACGTGGATCTTTATTTAGAATTTTAATTCATGTTTCTCTTTCTATTTTACAATGGCGTATTTATCTAAATTCCCCATTCCAGGTTTTCATCCCTTCTGTCCCCAAGCGTAAATATGAATGGTGAGGGTGAGAATTGAATTGCGACTTTGGGCGGTGGGTCATAGTGCAACCTACATCTCCATTAAACAAGTTAGTTACATGCAATAAAACGATAATCGTGTATCAATCCCTGGCAAGCATCATTACACAGTTCTCATAAGGGTAGGGAAACTGCCGAAAGATCAAGATCTTTTTTAAATACATTAATGTATACACTATTTTGATACGTGTTCCGCAGGTTTCAGGAAAGTGCTCTCTGAGCTCAAGGAAGTTGTTAGCATATGTACAAGCAAAGGATGGATGTTCACACGGTTTGTCTCTACAAATTCTCAAAACTTCGAATGCGGCTGTTCACTGGATTCTGCTTTCCAACCTAGGAGAAGCAGAATTCCAGCAACGATCGACAGAAAGCCTGACACGATGGCGAGGATGAATCCCACGGAAAGACTGCATTGTACAAACAGTTGTTCATCCTTGTACTTTGCTGCCCAGATGATGGCTCCGACAATCATAATCACACCTAAATTGTATAAAACAAGTGTGGATGTATATAATGCTGACTCAAAGTATGTATAAACATAATTATATTACGTAGTAGACAGATAATGATGTGTTATATATAATTCATAGGTTTTTCAATTATTTATACAAATGTATTACCTGACCCTGAGTATCTAAGAGTCAAACGTCTCCAAATTTGCATAATTCCATCATTTTTGTACCTTATTTGAATATATATATATATATTTATATATATATATATATATATATATATATATATATATATATATATATATATATATATATATATATAAGTCAATATTTCTGCACGTTGACGAATGTAGACGTTTGGCTGGTTTATCTGTTATTATATTAACTTCCATCCAGTAGTATCTCAGTGGTTAGCTAGCTGCGTTACAGAAGAGACAATGGTTTTAAAAATACAGATTCAGCCCATGGTTTGTCCTTGTGCGAAGCTCTTTCCTCCAACTACATCAGCAGAAACTAATCTAATTATATTGATGTAACATAAAGCGCTAAACAAAATCAAAGTAACTCTGCCACAAGAACTGACTTTATTTGTATTGTCAGCTAGCATTTTTGTTTAGACAATATAAGTATAATGAAATATATTTGAATATTGTTCTCTGGAAGATAAAGAGAGAGTGAACGCTTTGATCTTACATCAATCTTCATCTTGTTGATTTACTTCAAAATAAAGATACATGGATGATCTATTTAAACTTACCACCACCAACTGCACTTGGCCCTGGTACTTTCCCCGCGACTTTGCTGTTCTTGGCGATGAAAATATGCAGAAAGGCGAGTAAAACAGCGAACAATATTTCACAAATGCCTGCCACCTCAATCGCTGATGTAGCTATTATCCATCCTACGTGCAAGACAAACAAGGAGAAAGAAATGTCCTTAAGCCGGGAAAGAATATTTTACTTGTAGAGATGCCAAAACATTTACATTCGCATAAAGTCTAGTCATTAAGATTATATATTAATAATTGTCATCACAAACATAATCATCTTTTTTATAGATCACGAGCAATTTTATGCTCTTACCTGAATCAGGTCAATTTGATAAACAAAATGAAGACATTCTGTACATTGCTGAGACATGAATAAAAATAACAAAATTATATATAATAATGTACCAGGACTCACAGGACTCACAAATATATATATATATATATATATATATATATATATATATATATATATATATATATATATATATATATATATATATATATATATATTAGAGAAATTGATAGAATAAGATGTTTGTAAGGAACGTTTTCAAAGCTCGCGCTGTAAATATAACTTAGCCAGGAGTATAGCAACAGATTATATCAAATAAAACGATTAAGAAAATAGATACACATGCCATGGATAAACAAATAACTAAATTGACGGAAACCCAAAGTGACATGTTCGAGTGATTAGATGAAATAGACAAGCAAACAAACATATTGAATTGTCTACGGTGTATTGACAAAAATAAAACTTCACGGGGGTCTTATTTTAATAATTGTAAAACTTGATATGATTGAGGTATAATGTAGAATGAAAATTAAACTGACATAGATACATGCTTACTGAGAGAGAGAGAGAGAGAAAGAGAGAGAAAGAGAGAGAGAGAGAGAGAGAGAGAGAGAGAGAGAGAGAAAGAGAGAGAGAGGAGAGAGAGAGAGAGAGAGAGAGAGAGAGGGGGGGGGGAAGGAAGAGAGAGAGAGAGAAGGTGGGCTACTTTCCTCCTATTACCTGGTGTTTGTTCATATGACCCGCAAACCACCTCACCTCCTACTGAAACGGAGGCGCAAGCTCGCCACAGTCCAAATGATACTTCTGCTATTCCCAAATCAAATGCCAGCCATTTTGGAACAGCTATGGCTGCGATGCCTAAAACAACTGACACGGCCCCGCACGCCGCTCCAGCGATTGTCATGGGTGGTTTACTCAGATTCATTTTAAAATCTAATAAATAAAAATTAAATACCGTTAAATATAAATATATATTTCAGTGTTAACGACAAGATACCGATATCGTTTTGTTTCCAAATTATCAGACTTTCACCCACTGACGGAATGTAGCTAATAGTATGTGGCCAATATTCTAAAAACTGTATAATTGTATAATTGCTCCTACAGTCATATGCAAAATATGACTGGACCACATGAGAGAGAGACAGAGGGGGGTTATCTTTATCAATCAGCAACTAAAAAAGAAAACATTTCCATACTTCCAAAAAGCATTTCCTTTCAATGTATACACAGCATGCGGATACAACCCGTTCATCCATAAATTATTGTTTCAGTCAATATTGGTTTGATACGGTCAAAACCAAAAGCGTCCTTAAAAATCAACACGATCAACAGGTGATAAGTATTTCGAAGAATTTTTACAATAACACATTATAAAGACCTTTGTTTGCATAATTTTTAGGTTAATATCTATCCTTCCATCACCATTGTTGAAATGAACAATCATTCAATGGCATCGTCACAGTTTTGATGTTTTGTTTCCACTGCACGCGTGTTTAATCATTCATAAACCAGAGACTTTATTGTTATTTGCACAGGGTTAGAATCTTAAAGTAAAAAAAATTCTCTGGGTTTCCTCACTGATTATAATATTGTAAGAAGACCTTCTGTATTCTATGCTTTGTCCAAAGAACCTTTGATTCCTTTTATTTTGGTGTGTGATCGACAGGTGTAGTTTGGGTTATAGATTATACAGATTGGACTTACTAAAATTGTGCACCTATAAACAGTCTCCGCTTGGAAATATTCACTTCCTTGACTTAGAAGTAGATCGTAAGAAAAAGAAGGGCCGATAACTTTGTTACATTATTTTTTTGGTAATTCATTATCGGCACTTTCCGAAGCTGCTATTATCTAGTCCGATTTTCCCTATTTTAATAACTACTACATTAGTGTACTTTTGACTAAATCAGGCTGAATTGTTTAGCCTAAGTGAGCAGATATCTTAATTAGCTGTGCTTAGATTGTGTACAGTTTCCACAAGTACAATTATCGAAAGAAATTTCAACCACAGTACATGAAAGCAAAGTGAAGTGAAGTAATTTGGACTTTTAACGTAGCTTTAACAATTTTTTAGTCACATCGCTACGATGTCTGCATTGTGGCAGTTTATAGTGATGCCTAGCACTGGGACATAATGCCGCAGACATGTAACATAATGTTGCACCCAGTCACATTATCCTGACTCCAGGCCGACCAGTATTAACACTAAGAGCGCCAAGCGAGGCAGCTGTTAATACCATTTTTGTAAGTCTTTGGTATGCCTCGGCCAGGGATCGAACCCACGACCTCCCGCATCAGAGGCGGACGCTCTAACTACTAGGCCACCGAAGCGATGTGTAGATGAAAGTAACATATATATATATATATATATATATATATATATATATATATATATATATATATATATATATATATATATATATATATATATATATATATATATAGTGGGTACCCTAAATAGATCGTGAACGTCTGAGAGAGTGCGGGTTTAAGGTGAAGTTGTTTACATTTGCAAGATACGCGATGGAGATAATGTTGGTATACCTGAGTGTATATATATATATATATATATATATATATATATATATATATATATATATATATATATATATATATATATATATATATACGTACTTGGATACAATGTGTTCGGCTCCAACGTCTGAGATTCAATTCCTCGGCCAAATTCCAATCTTATATGTATTTCTAAGGCTTTGCTATTACGTTCCTTTGATCAGGGCCAATAAGATGGGGTGGAGGCGACCAGGTCCCGGGCCGAACAAAACGTTTTAATTTTGTAAAAGAAAAATTGAGTTTGAACAAGAACATAGATAGGCCCGGGTGTTTCTTATCCCAGGGTCCGTGATAGCTCCCAAGGGCCCTGCCTTTGTTACAAAATCTAATCACACATACCATTTCATTTATGCGGTCCGCCTGATGAAATTAGCTCAGTCAGAATGTTATATCGCCTAACTCGCCTAAGCCAGACAAATAATGGCGGTCAGAGATCATAACAATCCAATAGCACGATATGCGGCGCCCTCAAATTTCAGATTTTTTTTCATCCTATATTCTAAGTGTCCTAAGTGCCCTTTGGGCTTCTCGTCAAAATGTTCTGAATTTGCAAAAGAAATCTTTGATCGCGCTGATGAAATGCTGCATTTTATTTCAAGTTTTTGAAAGACTAGTAGATTAATAATATGCATCCCCTTGTATGCCCATCACCCTTAAAAAGATCGTCAACTTTGTCTACGAAGCGAACCATGTAACCTATGGATGGGGAACAGAGTGCTTGGATTGTCTATAACTAGTGCTCTCTTGGCTTTAACATACATGTAACTTTAGAACTAAATATCATGTTAAAGAACGTGTACCGCATATATCGTTTCACATTTGAAACCTACCACTTTGGAAAATTAAGAGATTTAATAAAACACGAAATGATTTTTTTTTACAAAAAAACAACATAAACAAAACCGATTTATAGCGCGTTTGTACATGCGTTACAGAAACCAGGGAATGACTAGCCTATTTGGTACCATAACCTTTCCAGACTTCGTTGTAACCAATGTACTGATTTGCTTTGTAAAATGGGGTTTAGGCTGACATGCGTACACAACACATTGTTAACGAATATACTTTTCTTATAATCTGGAAAGTTGATGACAAATGAGAGTTGTTTTCGAGGTTTTTATATGCTACAAATACGGTCAATTAAATATAGGTCGTCCATTAGCGGAACCGAGATAAAATGGAAAGACCCTCGAAAAAGGGTTTCAGCACAACACTTGAATAAGATTTTTTAAATTTCATGTTAGCATTTCATTAATGATAGCTAAGATATCCCCATCCTCATACATACACCTGAGAACGGAAGTATTTATACATAATTATCGATACTTTCATCGGCTTATTAATGTATTATTTTGTATTCTCATAATACAGTGTATTTATACAAAAAACACTAAAACACTTAACAACTCAATCAAGCTATCTTTTAAATTGTCAAGCGTAATTTGGTATGGAATTTTATTGAAAGGCTTATATTTGATTTGTACCTTGCAAACATACGTGCTGCTGTTTTGTTTAGGAATCGTTTTATTGTTGACAGTATCAGAAGGTAATTCAAATGATAGCTTGTGGATGTACGGTTTGGGATAGCCATGCAATAATCTTAAGAGATAAATATTTTGTAGTGTGAGATAGTCACACAACTATGTCGTGTGGTAATGTTTTCACACTTAACGTACACAGAGTGACCATGATTTGGGGTGTGGATGGGGTTTAGGGCGCTGATCGCCGTAATGCTTCAAAATTGACAAAATATTATCACCGCACTTGTGGCCTAGTGGTTAGAGCGTCCGCCTCGGATGCGGGAGTTCGTGGGTTCGATCTCCGGCCGCGTCATACCAAAGACTTACAAAAATGGTACTAACAGCTGCCTCGCTTGGCGCTCAGCTTCAAGAGGTTAGTGTTAGGACTGGTCGACCAGGTGTCAGGATAATGTGACTGGGTGGGACATCATGCTATATGTCTGCTGCATGATGCCCTAGTGTTAGACTTCACTATAAACTGCCACATTGCAGATATCGTAGCGATATGACTGAAAAATTGTTAAAGGTGCGTTCTAAATCCAATCACATCACATCACAGAATATTATCTTCCTTAAATCTTATTCCAATCCCATACAGATATACATACTGGAGTAAAATCTATAATGAACTCGTTTTCAGTTAATTTACCGTCCTATAGATGAAAATCGAAGGCTTTTAAAGTAATGTTATTATTGTACACCAATCAGTGAAAAAGAGGTGTGTAATATATACTATACTACCCAGCTGTATTATCCAGTAACAAATAAACTGAATTTCACTCTGTTAAGTTCTTTCTTTTTAATGAGTTTATTTTATTTTTACAGGAATGTTTAAGGTAAAGAACAAAAGTACTTCTAATAGTAATGGTGTCAGTGTACTTTTGTAAAAGTGGAAACATATATAATTCTTAAAAAGAGCCTGGAATATAAAGCTTTCCTAAAAAAAAACCACATTATGCATTAAAAGTTAATTGTTGAATGATATATATATATATATATATATATATATATATATATATATATATATATATATATATATATTATAATTTCGTAAAATATATGTTAGTAAAATGGTAAAACACGCAAAATCCTTTAACCGTATGAAGCAGGATCAGAATCAGGAAGGGAATAAATACCCATGTTAATAATAAATCTACCATTATATAGTTTCATTGAATTTTTTCTTTAAAGACAGGAAGTAAAAAGTGAGATGGTCGGAGATGGATTTTCTTATGTATAATGAAGATGGATTTATGTCCACCAGATTGGGGAGGAAAGTACGTGTACCTATATGAACGCGAATAAACCAACACTCACAAGCATGCCTTAGAGTTACAAATGTAAAAGAACAAGTATTACTGTGAATATGTATGTTATATGGCTATTACTTGTCGTCATTTCCCTTTTTTTCTTGTTATTACATCGTAGTCCTATGTTATTCTTTTACTTCAATGTCCATTATTTGGAAAGAAGTGTTTATGTTTTATTAACAGGTTAATTAGTTATGTAAATTAGCAGTTTTAAAAAAGGAATTAACGAATACTTATAACGTTTTCGTTGGGATTCGAAAATTACAAAGTCCATACACTTTTAGTTTTGGACACGTATCAATTAAACAGACAAACCGGCAAGCAAGAAATGTGACGGAATCCAAATGTGCACAAAATAGAACAGAGATGATGAACTAACCATCAGTAGAATAACGAAACAAACAGACGCAAATGCTAGCATTGAAACTAATCAGATTATATATGGAAGAGAACAGAGATGGTGTATGAAACGTTAGGAAGAGAGAAAAACGGACATAGAGACATGAAGGGAAAAAAAAACTTTACCTGTATTCACCGTTATTGCTGCCTTGATGATTGAATGACTTCTGGTCTGGATTATTTATCAAATAAAGTAGAAAGCCAAGCCCATCCATACAGTGCCCTAAAGCAAGACAATGAGGTCATCTGTTCAAGTTACTACTTGCTCAGTATCTGCCAGCACGTAATCGTCAGTTCAGGATCAATCACAATGGTTGATCAAGACAGGGCAGGTTCTCTTACCTTCCTATCCAACACAAATAATTTGCGATCACTCTTGTCCAACACGATGTCCCAGCCAGCGTACATCAGTCAGTAAATTTCTTCACCATATGTGTGTGTGTGTGTGTCTGTGTGTGTGTGTTCCTTCGTCAACTGATACTTTTTTAACTCAGAAAGAGCTTGTTTGTGAAAGTTAAGTACGTGCTTTGCACGTACAGTATATTCATATTTTTGCTCTTTTTGTTGCTCTATCAATGTATTCGGCAGCGATATATTAGAATATCGTGCACGTATGACAAAAAAACTTGCTTGATATGGAACACAGAAGGACTAGTTCGTAAAATCAAAGCCTCGTTTTTAACAAGAATACTTCTTCCATAATATGTATCAGCTCAGGCAGTCTTTGCAGTTGATACTATAACTATATTCGTGGTTCTTTCTCAACTACTGACAGATCAGGTAATTACAATTAGCAATTCTTCTCACGAAAATGTTCAGAAAAGAATTCAGTATCTTAATGATTTATCAAACTAAATACAAATGTAAATCATCAAATAAAACTGTACCTTTTTATCTATAATTTAGTAACCCAACGGCAATATTATTATTTTGTGTACATTACCGTCTGACGTTTTGTTTTTTATATTCCGACACTTGGTGAGGACACTTCAGGTTTCGTACACCTTTGCTAGCATCCATTGATCTTCGTGAAACATATTTGCTTGCCTGAGTCCGTTTGATTTATGCCACAACTTTATCCTACACAAACTGACTATGCAGATCGAATCTACGGTAAGTAGAAAAAGCTATACTAAATGTTATAAACTTGTGAATTTAAGTTAATGAGACCGTATTGAGTTAGGCGTTGCCTACGCATATAAATCTATAAAGAAAGAAAAGGTTAATGAATTCATTTTAGTAAGATAAATTTAAGAACAAGAAGCAAATTGATGACCGAGAAATAATGCAGCTGAACGAATAGGTGGGTGGTTCATTTTCACCAGATTAATTTATCACATGACCATATTACGTGCTGGCATGATCTATCTTTAACAGATGACAACGCTAAATACGTTGAAGTTTGGCCGTCTTTAAACCTTTGAACCTTTGTATACGGAAGACAAGTTTAATTTAAACATATTTATGCATTTGCAATCTAACAGAAGAAACGAAAGCAAAGTACAAATTTGAAAAAGTGTGCAATAGTGTTCCTTTGAATGGTATCTCTGATATAAAATTTAAGTTAAAATTATGAGGGGTTAATGGTCCTCACAGACGTTTGATATAATTGTAAATCATATTTATGAATAAGATCAGATGTGAGTGTACCTTCCACGAGTTTGTATATCAAATGTTTGTTTTCAATTGCGTTAAGGTTAAGGTTGTTTTAAAGTAGTTTATCCATTTTTTTTAAACTAAGAAAAAATAAATAGTTTGTGATATTGTTGTATTTATAAATGGTTTGATATATTTGTGAGTAAAATCAAAAATGGAATTTATATTTAGCCAGATAGATAGATAGATAGAGAGAGAGAGAGAGAGAGAGAGAGAGAGATCCCTTTTATTTAATTACTTTTTCTCACCAATCTCCTTATACCAAATGCTGTATTTCATCATATTTTTAGCACGATTGCTCCAGAGTCAACAATAGATTTTATTTGTTATTTTATTTATTTAAAAAGCAATGCTTCAAATATATCTGCTAAATTTGTTATATTCGTGTGAAAAATTCAAAATGGTAGGTATTTCATCCTAAATAAAACATCGCCGCCAATCTTTTCCATTGCGGATTTTTGCACGGTTCACCATTTTCTTCATTACAGATTCTACAGCTTGCTTTCTACGCTTGCATACATATACACGTGCACCATTTAATCCTGCCTCGCTATAGCTATTTAAGATTTATTTCTCTAATCTTCGTTGCTGTGGAATTGGGTGGCAATATATATTTAGCTATGGTTCAGTTGTTACTATCATTTTTCATAAGGCATGCGTACAATGCTCTTAACTTGGGATATAAATTCAGTTCGAGTAATTAATGTATCTGTGTGTGGCATGTTACCCCATCATTTTAGCACTTTGCAAAGTCTACTTAAATGTTGTTACTAGAACAAAATAGTTAAAATTAGTATTCTATCTGAACACTGTTATTGATATCGTACGTTTGTATAGGTTAATGTAAGCCCCATTACATACAAACTTAACACTGTTCTTGATATCGTACGTTTGTAAAGGTTAATGTAAGCCCCATTACATTCAAACTTAACACTGTTCTTGATATCGTACGTTTGTAAAGGTTAATGTAAGCCCCATTACATTCAAACTTAACACTGTTCTTGATATCGTACGTTTGTATAGGTTAATGTAAGCCCCATTACATACAAACTTAACACTGTTCTTGATATCGTACGTTTGTAAAGGTTAATGTAAGCCCCATTACATTCAAACTTAACACTGTTCTTGATATCGTACGTTTTTAAAGGTTAATGTAAGCCCCATTACATACAAACTTAACACTGTTCTTGATATCGTACGTTTGTATAGTTTAATGTAAACGCCATCACATACAACTAAAGTTTCATTCATCATACAAATCTACCGCAAACATCGTTTAATTACGTTGACATGAATGGATCTTATCACGGGTAATGTATGCCTGTATTCGTATCGCGGGAGATAAAAGTTCAATTGATAATATATATCACTAAATGAATACTGAGCAACTTAATTCTATAAAGGGCCTTAGCATAATGCTGCGCCGATTTAACATAGTTATAAAACAATACGGATCTATTTGCGGGAAGTCAGGTCAAACATGATAAATCCTGAACAACGAAGCTTTCAAAGACAGTCAAATCATGCTTTGTGAACCTTTAATTTCTCCCCCATCAAATACAATAAAACAAAACAAAAAAAAAAGATGTGAATCTGACATTAGCAACAAGCGGATAAAGTAAATTCACCGAAAGTATAACGATTCACGACGACTTTATTTGGAAACCAGCTTAAAATAAAATGTTCAATTGAATTTAATAATGTCAAACATGAACGTGTACTTATCACATGAAGGGTTTGTTATGCGATCTAAGAGATAATTCAACCAGATTACAAAATATTATGGTGTTATACGTGGAATCAAACTATATTTACAAACAGTAAATTTGCGACTAGAGAAAAAATCTGCACACATTTTACCCGAAGAATATTGAAGTTCTACTCAGGAAACAAAAAGGAGAAAGAAAGATATATAATAGTTTAATAGCATCATTTTTACAATGTTCGAGAAACCATTTTTCCAAATTTAACAGTACAAAAGACAAGAATTGGTGGAGCAGGGCATATTCCGTAAAAAATGACTTTTGATATAAATATATGGTGGCTCAAGCTTAGAACCAAAACATACTGAAAACAACTATTTGTTTTAAAAATCAAAATTGATTTTGTAGCTGATCAAATGTGTCCTTTCCTTAGTTGTGAGGAAGAAACGATGAAATATTTATTTTGCAATATTGCTGTAAATTCTTGGGGTCGGAATTTACATTTTTGAACAATGGAGATTGGAGTAAATTTTGAGATTTCTGACAAAATCATTTTTTATAGATTTAAATCAATGTTGCCATTAAAAGGTAATAAATCTAATAGTACTGCTTGCAAAATGTTTTAAACTTAGATAGAAACTTCAAAACATACAATGCTGCTTTGATCTGGTAATTCAATTTAAATTTAAAGCTAATAAGCCTGACCTTGGAAATCCAAAAGTGCAAAAGTTATTTACCAAATGGAATCATGTGTAAACATATTTTATTGGGTATTGGAGTAGTGGTTCTGAAATTGAAACCTTCTCCTCGTTTGTCTTATGGTTTAAATAATGTAACAAGATTTACATATTACATGCATACAGTGTTTGTTTATGCCCATAACCTTTACAGTGTACACAAGAACAAGATTGTAAAAAAAGGAGCGAACTGATAAAATCACTGTTTATTTCACAGATTATATGGACGCGGTATCTTGTCACTGGACAATATCCAGTCATGACATTAACATACAACCCAGTGCCATAATCGTTTCTTCTAAAACATATCATTTGAAAGAAACAAGAAACATTACCAGCATATTGTACAGTGATCATAATCATGCATATCACATGCTAAAACACAACATAGTTTCATCACGTGATAGCAGCTTCAGCTATCATTATCCTAAACAGTATCGACTACTTAATGAAACATGGGATCAGCCATACAAATGTTAATTCTATGATCAACAGCTAAAACGAAGAATAAAGCAAAAGGGGTACGTAAAATAAATGATGAAAATGACATTAGACAAGGGAAGAAATTGGCAGAACGTTTTTGAAATAAGGCACATAGTGTGGTTTCGACATATGGATTACGAAAATCACCGACATTGCATACGTAATATCTGACAAACGTGTATTGCAAAATTCAAGTTGTAAACGAAACCTTGAATCATAGTATACATAGGTTCTGGGATGGACAATTAATCCTATAAAATACTTTGTAGCCATGTTTTATCGTATGATAAACAAACGCACTAACCGTGGCTTAAACCTCAGTAATAACTGTATTACAAGACAGCAAGTCGTGTACACCAACATTGAATTATCCCCGCCAACCTCGATATAATTGCATAAAATACCACGTTATTCGCATAATCTGCGATGGCTGATCGTTTTATCATGTAGAGTAAACAGACTATAACAATTCAGCATACCACTGTATCATTTACACTCCTAGCATGGTTTAACCTGAACAACGTTTACAGTTGTACAATATGAAATCAAATAAATGTACGCTTGCAAATCCTCTGAAGAGAACGGTGAGGACAAAACTGTTAATTGGAAACTTTCGAGTGTAGTAAGATGCGATTACACCCGAATCAGTCGCGCAATGTTTAAGTGACAAAATATGGAGTCGCTTTCTTTTACGAGCACGCCAATGGGAATGTATCGTTCACATATCAGCCAATAGAGAACGCATCGTTCACATATCAGCCAATAGGGAAAAGCACACTTCACATATCAGCCAATGGAGAACTCATCGTTCACGTATAAACCAATGGGGAACGCATCCTTCACATATCAGCCAACGGGGAACACATCGTCTGCATATAAGCCAATGGGAGAGGCATCTTTCACATATTAGCCAATAAAACCTCATGTGAATCTGACACTTAAATATCCATGTATTAAACTTTTTTTTCTTTCTTTCAACTGTCTTAAAGAGTGGAGAAAGGGGTCCCAAAATGTTTAACATAACAGTGATATAAATAATCTCACATTTGAAGATCAGGTTACCATTCTAAAGAATGAACTAAATTTAACTATGCCCGGTTGCATGTGATAAAGCCATATGTAAACTTAATCTGATATGGACAGAATGCAGAGACCACATTGATTCTGACTTTATGACCTGCCCAACCTTTCTGTGCCACGAAATCTACAGTAGAAAAAGAAGGTGATTATGATAGGTCCTTAAGAGTCATTAAAAGTGGTAAGAGTTACTGGTTGATGTCTAAGAAGGTATGAATAATTTGCTTTGTTTTTGTGACCGCGAATTGTTGCAATGTGGCTAGAAAGAGAAACGAGAGGCAAGATGTTATATCATCAAAATGTTTGTGTTTTTACTCCAGCATCTTTTGCACGTGACTTTTATTCCTGATTTTCAACATGAATCGTTTTACTTGTTATGACAATTTAAACTTTCAGCGTTTCATGTGGATCTCGCGTGATGTGTATGCTTCATGTGGGTCTCGCGTGATGTGTATGCCTCATAACATTTATATTATTTGAATATTATTTCAAATTGTAGTGCTCGTATGGTGATGAAGTGAAGCTCTTAATAAAGCGAACAATATCGTCATTTGGATGAGTTGCGTCAGGTGACTGGACGGTCCAATTAAATTCATGTCTTATTAATTTATCTTGTGGTTATTTAAGCACTTTAAATATCTCAAAGATTGTGAAATATTTTAATCGAGTTTATATATTTTGTTTCCTTCAATTATTTCCAATATTCTTTACACATATTCTTGTCGTCGTGAACAGTTACAAATAAACACGGTTTATTCCCTAACCATGAATAACTTTCTGATTGAATGTTCGTTTAACACTTTTTCTTAAGAAGCGGTGAATTGTCCATTTATTAATTAGTGGGAAATCAAATACGTTGTCCTTTGAAAAAACAACTAGAGTCGTAACGTTCAATTTTTTCATTCATGTAATGTATAAGTACTGGGCCACTAACTGTTTTACGACAGTTAAATCAGTTTACTTGTGGACTAATAAAAAGTATGATACTAACTATTTTGAGATGCGCCAAACAGCTAGTACATGTATTTATTTTTGTACATTATATATTCAACCAACTGCAACCTATGTATTACTAAAGCTAAATTAAGTTGACATCAAAATATTTTTTACTTTTTTATTTCATGTATTCCATTAGCTAGTAAAAAGATAGCATATGGACTCCTATTGTTAGTCTGTATTATTAGGTGTCAACAAGATAGTCCACATGTACAGGACTAAAATAAATGCTGTGAAACACCTGTACTTTAAGGTTGAAACAGATTTCTCTAAATGTAATAAATGAATGCGTGCATGGTTTGGATGCCTTCCTAATGCAGAAATTACTTTTTATGTACTATACATTAGCATTATGTACTATAAAACTTCTTTAAAACGTTACACGTTATTTTGCTCATGTTGCTCATGTTGACAGTCATGAACAATAAGCTTCATTTTGCGTACTGGTGATTTTGAAATAGTAAAGCAATAGTTACAAACTGGTTCTGTAACACAGCTCCAAACTCAAATATGGAGAATAAAAATAGAGAAAGTGTATAGTATTGAAATGACAAATGATATAACCAGTCCGTAGAGCCATGTGACTACTAAGACCAAAAAGTAACCAGAACAATGGCTAATCCTTTAATCAACCATGGCAATAGCAAATGTAAAGTTAAGATAATTTTCTGATGTACGTCCATCGACCTTGAGATTTGGTATATCGACTGTAAACTCAACAGAGAGCTATCCTTCCTCGTATGCAATGCAAATGTGATGTCATTACTGATGGAATGCAGATAAATTGAGGAGACAGTTGTTGAGACCGTAACTTTTGGCTTTCTGACCTAATAACAAATATGGAGGTAACTCTTCCAAAGCAAAATTCCAGCAATAAAGGACGAAATGGCTGACACGATAGCGAGGATAAATCCCACGGAAAGACTGCACAGTACCAAGTTTGCTTCGTCGTTGTACTTCACTGCAAATGTGATGGCGCCGACAATCATAAGCACACCTAAATGTATGAAACAATGTGTGTGACTATAATGTTGACTCAAAATACCTAATAACAGAATTGCATTACATAGCAGATTGATACTGATGTGTCAGAATAATACTTAAGTTTGCTGTTGTTGTTGTTGTTGTTGTTGTTGTAGAGTTTAACGCCATTTTTCAGCACATGATAGGCTATACATGGCGGCCAGTATCAATCGTGGAGGAAGAACCCAGGAAATTCCCGGAAAGAACCACCGACCCTCGAGAAGCTACTGGCAAGCTTTCTCACATACCCACATTGGCCGAATCCGATACTTACGTTGTAAATTATTTATAAACTGTGTTATGTAACCCTGAGTATTTAAGAGTCAAACATCTCTAAACTGAAGACGCGCCTTTTGCGTAAGTTCCTCACTTATATTCCTGGTTTAGAATGTCCACTTTGACAAATGCACATTCTACCCGAATATATATAATCTGCAAATGAAAAAGCTATTTAAATGAATATTCTCACTTTAGATGCACATCAACAAATGAAGGAGTTTGCTTCCTCTATCAGTCACTGTCTTTACTTCTTTACTTACACCCCAAAAGTGGGTCAGTGGTTGGCGTACTGAATGCGTTATCGAAAACAAGCAGGTTCCAAACCAAACAAAGATTCAGCTCTTGTAGTCAATTATGTTGTATCCCTATGCATTACATTTAACTCCGATTACATCAACATACATAAACTAATTGCTTTCTTATTACGTCGAGCTCAAAACAAAATCAAAACTTCTTTTTTTATATCATTTCCGACTTTATTTATATTGTCACTTAGCATTTCCTTTTTAATAAGTATAATTACATTGAAATATCTTGAATATGTATTTTCCTTTTAAGCTAAGTGAGGTTGAAAATGTTGATATTCTTGTTGATTGATTTAAATATAAACAAATAATTGATCACCTGTTTAAGCTTATCGCCAGCAGTTGCATATGGTCCTGGTAATTTTCAAAGAGATTTGCTGTCCTCGGGGAAGGAGATGTGCACAAATGCGAATAAAACGGCGACAAATGTTTCGCAAATGCTTGCAACCTCAAACATTGATGTAGCCATTACCCATCCTAAGTGAAGGACAAGCAAGAAGTGAGAATAAATGTTCTTTTAGTCTGGAAATAATATTACACTGGTGGCGATACCAAGATATATTGTCTAATTCAAAGGCAAACACAAATCAGAGACGAGACAAACACTAAACACAAAAAACAATGAAATTACAAATGTGTAAGTAACTATTTCCGCTGGAGTCAAGGTTTTAAAATGTTTTATATTTCGAACAGGTAGCTTCAGCTTGACGGATGATGATACCGTGTATCGACCTACAAATGGATAAGCCATATCACTATATGTTTGTTGTTTCTTTTTTTTTTCTTTTCTTTTTTTTTGGTTTGATTTTTTGTTGATTGTTTCTTTTTTGTTTGTTTTGGTAAATTGGTCTAACAGTAACTTATATCCCGGATATTTCATTTTTTCGAGAGTACTCACAGACATACTAGGGAATAATGACCAAATAAAAAACAAAACTTTAAATGTAAATGTGCTGGCTGTAAAAGTATCATGCGACATTGCGAGTGGTTGTCTTTTTGCAATCTTCCTGATTAAGGCCGCTTGGTTTGAGTGTTTTAAGACACCGTATCCAGTAAAATTCCTTTCATTTTCTGGTCTCAGAACTCCAGTTGGGTTCGCGAGCATTTGCAATTTGCGATATATCCATGAAAGTGTGTCCGGGGGAAGAGAATTGGTCTGTAACTGGATTGCTGTTCAGCTTCTTTATCATCAAATTAGATCTCTGACGATTGTTTTGTATGTGTAGCTTTTCTGTTTCTCCAACATACTGAAGGCAACAAATCTTACATGCGATGAGACGAGTTACATTCTGTTTTTCACGTTCCGCCTGGATCAAGTAAGCTCAGTTTTGTGCTCGTTTCTGTGCTAAAGAATATTTTGTTCTTTATCATACGTTGACAGGTTTTGTACCTTTTATTTCCACAAGGAACAAATTTACAAGGTTGGTCCAAGCTTGTGATTTGCATTAGCCTCACTCTGAGTATTGTATTGGTCTGCAATAGGCTACTACTTGTTTTCTTCGGGAGGATGAACTTTAGTGTATCACATGATTCCACGGTTGGCCAGGGTTTCTGGAGTTTTACATTGGGGTTATCTACATGGCAGGTCTTGATAAATGGTATACATTCGACTTTTCTTACACTCTTTAGTTTAGAAAAGCATTGAGGTTTGTTTATTTAACACGTTTGTGTTGCTCCGCTATCGGATCTGTGTCGTAGCCACGGTTCATCAAATGCTAGGATAATTCTTCATGTCATATTTAGAATATTTCATTGTCGGAGCAGAGGTTTCATATAAACTATCATCGGAAAGAAAAATAGATGTATGGAATGTTTTCCATGTTATATTTGTTCAAATATAGATGTGATAAACGAAATATCAAGACGAAATCATATGAATGACACAAAGTAGACAAAAGACAATATAATATTATTATATAAATGAAAATACATATGTTATTAAATTGACCTTTCTTTTAACGTAGTTAATGTATATATTGTACTCCTGAAATATCACAGTTCATCTTAATATTCTATGGGTTTTTGTGTGTGTTTGTTTCCAATTACCGTCATATGGTTGTGATCACTAAACAGATTTATCGAAGAAGGAGTTGTAATAATATACACTTCATAGTGTGGAAAGTTAATAACAAAACCAAACTTTCCTTCTCGATTACTGTTCAACTCCTCTGGTGAAGTTCCCATTGGGCTTGTCGATAAAATGTTACAAATTTGCTTCAGAGAACTTCGATCACGCTGATCAAAAGCAGCATTTGTTGAACGACGAATTTTATTTTCAAAATGTATCGGTATGTATGCTGTTTTGTATTTTTTTCAAAATGTTTAATTTTTGTCCTTGATTGTAGATTGTAAATGTTGTCTAGAACAGAACATATTTCATATTAAATTTTTGTCCATGATTATGGATTTCTACTTTATTATAATGTGACTTTTTCCATAAACATGTTTACTTGGATCTGAGATCCGGACATTAGTATTAGCTTTAAAGAAAACATTGCGTGATCTTTGTGAATTAGCTTGTTAAGTTTAAGTAAACAGATCGGACTTTGTTTACCAATTGATTCACAATACTGTAGTTAATGTAAAGGTACGCCCCTCTCTTGCAAGGGGTGTGGGTTGATTGACGGATTATACCTTCTTGCAAGGTGTCCACTTTATTCGGTTCTCGTTCTCTAGGAGATGATCGGTGTTATTGCCCCAAACGAGTAAACTTATATGTGGAATAAACAGAGATCTGTGCATATATATAGAACATAATGACACGATCCCCTGTACGAAAATAATCAGAATTCAATCAATTACATAAACACTGGAGATAATACAATACATTGGGTAGATGCACTTCTTTGGAATCAATCTTTCACCGAATTTCAAAAAACACAAATATATTTATAAAAATGCCAATCAGTTTTACTGATAGAATTAGTCATCATACGATCGAGTGAACAATCGAAGTCGTCGCCCTGCACAATTTGTTCAATTATCGGTCCTTTCGCCCTTTCTCTCCTTCCTTTTATCTTTCCTCTCTCCAACCTTTCTACTACTTCACTCCATTCGGTCCTCTTTCTTGTTGTGGGTAGGTGATTATTTAAGCATGTAGATACACAACTAATTGATTTCGTCAGTGCGTAGGTACATGTGATGATATGTCGAAAGATACCTCTGAAGTTACGTTCGAAGAGCTATTTTCCCCTTTTGTACTTTGAACGGTTTTCTCTACGTCCGCCGAAAAGTGTGACCGTTGAACCTTCACACCTCCGGTCCCTTGGTCACGTGTTTTACGAGAGAGAATATCTTTCAAGTTCCTCTCGGAGTCCACGTACGTCTACTCTTGCAGCAAAACTTAGACTAATTAGATATTTTCGATGTGACGATATTAAATCTAGGAAATTTAGTGTGGGAAACACGCCTGTTTCTTTATAGCAAAACCAGTCAGGATTAAATATATTTGCCGGCTTTTATAACTAGGCGCCAAATCTGGGGTCAATTTGATCTTCTACGTTGCGATTAACGGTTTATGGAAATATTCAATATTTGAGAGTTCCACTATGAAATCGCAGTTTAACTGTGTGCCTAATAGTCTGGCTGGTTGCTATATAAACAAAAATGTAATTAGCATCATACCGTCCCCGACCAGACATTTAGAAAATTTCGCAGTATAGCGATTTAACAAGTGCATATGTCCATAAATACGATTAATTGTTCTCTGGTCTCAAACTAATGTGTTCTTCATCGATCCACAGAAATTTGCCCCTCAGAACCTAAATTTATTGTTGACATGGCATAACCTTCCATGTCATTTTACCAGCCATAGGACAAACATACTGTTTTCAGTCCATTTACCACATATATCGTATAAAAGGTTGCTCGTTTAATCCATAAATGATACATGACACAAAGCAGACAGAACTAGTCTGCTACGTACCCGTACTGTTGCAGTGCTCGTTGGAACCAATGCAATGATGCGTGGCTGAGAAATGAGGTTACGGCTAATACATGTACAGATCAAGTTGTAACTATAACACCGTATCGTTATAATCTTGAGGGATTATGGCAAATAAGGGATTTGTTTATAAGTGTTATAAAGGGATCAAATGTGGATTATGCTGACTTTTGAGTCTATGATTAAAAACAGGCCGTCCTCTGCCGGAAATGAGCTGAAAAGTAAAGACCAATCAAAAATGTATTTAGACAGAAGAACTTGAAACGTGTTCTGATTTTTCGTGTCTTGTTCCATTGATATTATGTTATTTCAAGTCAACATTTCATGAATGAAACCTAAGATGGACACTTCGGCATCCTTATACTTGTGTAAAGCAACAATTATGATACATGTACACCTATGTTAATACCTTCACCAGCTGGTAAAACGTGCCGATTTATCGCTTCTTTTAATCTTCATGATAACACGTATTCGTACAAATTTATGATGTTTTTCTGGGGGCCAATATTATTAGCAGCAAATGTTAGTTCTGGCGATACTCATATCAGTACTAACACGTTATCGACATGGGCAAGTACATTAACTATATATATATATATATATATATATATATATATATATATATATATATATATATATATATATATACATACATATATATATGTGTGTGTGTGTGTGTGTGTTTATGCACTTGCCCATGTCGATAATATATATATATATATATATATATATATATATATATATATATATATATATATATATATATATATATATATTACCATATGTCTAATACTGAAAGTTTTAATCCACTTCTCAAGTTTTATTGAGATAATCATGAACTAATCTAACACCGTGAATACTAATATGTACTTGACGCATGTGCAAACAGCCAGCTAGTGTAGCATGTGACTTTTAAAAGAAATTGTTTAGAAATGATGACTCCCTCTGTAAACATTTGAAAATGCGTCAGTTTATTCTGGTGTTCTGGTGTAAAACTCATTATATGAGGTTTATAACGAAAAGAATGATTCAGGATGGTTCGTATCTCATTGATATCAATCACACAATCACACACACAGTATAATCGGATTCATTCCCATACGGAAACACATTTAAGGAACGACATTCAATGACTGATCAAATTTTCAGCTGCCTAACTATACAGCACATCAACGTTAATAGCATGGGATATACATTCGTCTATTTCGACACACAAAACTGTGTACACGGATGATGTATTCTACTATGTTCCAATTATTCAAACAACAATAAATCAAAGTTCAAGGAAGCAAGTTGTTGCTTCAGTAAGGATGCCTTTTGCTCTATATGTAGATAACGGAGCATATCAAACTCGTCATTCGAAGAAAGAATATTCCACACTGTTGATGGTAATCTAAAGTAATAAGCGAAAACACAGTTTCACAGTGCAAACTACAATTTTCGAAACCTGGGACTACACAAAGAGACTTATTCCCCTAAGTTGTGTTAATACTGGATTTATTTATAAGCAGAGAGAGAGAGAGAGACAGAGACAGAGACAGACAGAGACAGAGACAGAGAGAGAGAGAGAGAGACAGAGACAGAGAGCAAACATTTCAAGTCAAGTAAGATTTGCAAACAGTGAGGTGAATACAAACGTTTATTTCATAGCTAAAAACGTGGCTGCGGGTGAGAGTTTAAAGTCAACATTGGACATAATAATGACCTCTGTCCAGCATTTTGTTTCTTCAACTTTCATGTTAGTGGAGATAACAATACGTAAGTAGCACATATACTTTAGTCGTCTCGTCTCCCATCTTAATCAATGTCACACACGTTCAATTAAGAATGCATTCAAATAATTGTTGACACCACCCTTTCAAACAATTTAAAACTAGCAATATGAAACTTTAATGAATGAAAACTCATTAGTTTGTGATTGTGCTTCAGAAATTTTTTATCGAGCATCTGGATGTGGGGCTCAGGAGATATAAGTTATTTCGCATGCAATTTAAATAATTCCAGAGTTGAATGTAACATTGCCTGGGACTTAGCGTCTATAGCCAACGCACCAAGCATGTCCACAGGCCAGCTTGAAACTTATGACTGCTACCCCATGGTTCTTTTCCTTCCTTACCCAACGGGTGACAATATAACGGCAACAACTGGGAAACGCAATGTTAGAGTTTGAGCCGTACGTACAAAACAATGACCATGAAATACGTATTTAAAAATGCAATTAACAGGGTTGGCGCCAGACCCGGCCTGACTATCGGGCGCCCTAGGTAAGGTTAGATTCTGGCGCCCATCCCCACCCCCAGAAAAATATCAATTTCCAAATTTATAAACAATACAAAAAATTAAAAATGCACCCCCTGAAATCAGCGCCCTAGGCGGCTGCCTAGTTTGCCTATATGGTAGCGCCGGCCCTGGCAATTAATATTTCCTCCCGGGTATATGCCAAAATCCTGAGGACTCATGCTGTTAGAGATAACATTTAAACTAGGTCGGTCCGGTGCATCCCATAATGTGTGCACTTACTGGACACTGGACTTAAGATCCTCGCAGTGATACAGGTTTTGATTTTGCAGCACAAGTTATCCAGTAACTACCCAAGGCTATTGCAATGTAAATTATGTCATAATAGTACGAAGCTGATAGACCTATCGATTTCTCGTTTTTCATCAACAAAGAGACCATTTCGGCGTTTAGGTCCTTACATCTACTCCTATTATTTTATACACCTACTTTCAAACAGGTGGCATTATCTTTCGTTTAATTTAGTATTTATAGATGCTCAGACATAGCACAAGTATGGGTGTGTTGGTGTGTTATTTGGATTTTTAACGTAGCTTTAACAATTTTTCAGTCATATCGCTACGATGTATGCAGTGTGGCAATTTGTAGTGATGTCTAGCACTGGGGGATCATGTCGTAGACATGTAGCGTGATGTCCCACCCAGTCACATTATCCTGACACCAGGCAGATTTGTCCTAACATTAACCTCGTAATGCTGAACGCTAAGCGAGGAAGCTGTTAGTAACATTTTTGTAAGTCTTTGGTATGACTAGGCATGCGATCGAACCCACGACCTCACGCATCCGAGGCGGATGCTCTAACCATTAGGCCACCGGAGCGGTACCACAGTTATGGGTCTATTTGGTTATTATGCAGATGCCTTTAGTAGAAGGGAGCATTCAGTAAAGATGACATACGTCTAATTTTAATGTATCATTAACTATTCAAGCTGCTGTTATTTTACCGTATGCTACGGTTGACATTGACCGCATGACCAAAACGTCTATGTGAAATATAAAATTGTTTACGAAGAACTAAACACAAATTTTCTTTAAGTTAATCTTGATATATGTGTGAACGAAAGCGATGGTTTTTTTTTTTTTTTTTTTGACGGTCAGTGATTTTCTGAAGGGTATATGTCAGTGGTGTAGACAAACATGTGATGGGGATGGTAGGTTTATAAGCGCATGTTGCATTCACTAAACTAAAGCATGCCAAAAAAAACCTGAGATACACGGCCTTCACCGGGACACGCCGAGGCCGTCCTCCCTGGCTGACACAGGCAGGTATCGAAACATGCTGCTTCCGATTATGACTATAACGCTCTTGACATTCCTCTGGTAGGGCAGCAGATTACAGAAAAAATTCGAATGTGTAAATACGGATTAGTTCTTAAACATATATATTCATCAAATACTCTTTTAAATAGTGAAGTTTAATGAGGTATGGAATTCTATTGAAAGGTATAAACCTTGCACACACTATATGTGTTGGTGTTTTGTTTCATCAGTAAATATAAATAAAAATGTTCTTATATCATGTTATTCGAGATTTCGAAGGACTTGTTTATTGTTGACAGTATCAGACGGTCATTCAGATTATAACATGGGGGTGTACGGTATGGGATAGCCACATCATATTCTTGACAGATAAAGATTTCAACATTTGGGATAGTCACACGACATTGTTATCAGATAACGATTTCAACCCTAACAATCAGTGTGAGAATAAGAGGGTATAATGAAGTGGGGTTGGGGGGAGGTACCGCATATACCATTGTGTATATCTTATTTCACTCCGCCCATTAGTCATACATACTGGAATACTATCAGTGAACTCACTTTCAGTTATTGCAAAGTTCTTATGCACAAATATGATAGGTTCTTCAATTACGCGCCAATCAGAAAAAATGCGGTGTCCAATATATAGTGTATAAGCCAAATGTGTCATTATCATAAATACGTTGTTTTTTGTTTTTTTAAATCCAAAACGCAGTGTTTATTGTGAAGAAGAAAAAGAAGTAGCAGTTATAATGATAGGGTAATGGTACGTCAGCACAGTAATGGCTACATTGTCACGTTAAAATATCCATTTCAAAAACTTAAAATATTCAGAATATAACCACCAACCAGGATGACAAATGTTTCCAAAATTAAGCACTCAGTACTAAAAGGTAAAGGTTGAATAATAAACATATTTAAATTATGTGAAATGAATATATAAAAAATATAAAGGTAAATTATATAAAATCCGTAAAACATACGAAACATGAACAGAATCAGGAAAGAGAATAGTTAATCATGTTAAAATACACTATTTTATAGGTTTAATGATTTCAGCTTTCAAAGGTAAACGATAATATCTTTGATAATTGGAGAGGGATTTTCTTATATATATATATATATATATATATATATATATATATATATATATACACACACACACACACACACACATATTGAGAGAGAGGGATTTTTGAATAATTAATTAAGAAGGGGTCTGTCCTGGTGTGAAAGACCAAGCATATATATATATATATATATATATATATATATATATATATATATATATATATATATAATTAAGAATGGGTGTGTCAAGATGTCAAAGACCAAGCATATATATATGGGTGTGTCTATTACCTCTATTACCTTTTCCCGTTATTCTTTTGTAATCCTATGTGCTATTTTATCGTTAACCTATCAAGATCTTATACTTTAGTTCATTTTCATTTTGCCTTTGGTGTTTAGCTTATATTATTAATATGTTAATTAGTAATGTCTATTAGCGATATTAAACGAAATAATTACGGCATACTTAAAGAAGTGAAAATAGTTAATCATGTTAAAATACAGAGATGTATTTTAATTCCGAAATCGGGTAGACTTTTAATATTGACATATCACTGCAAAATAATTGTATGAATCAAACAAAGAGACCTACCAGACAGATTTGCGACTAAAGCATAATATACATGGAATAGAACAACGGTGATGAATGCAACGTTAGGAGGACAGAGAAACAAAGAGATGGAAAGGCAAAACTATAAGTAAATCAGACTGTAGAAGGAAGAGGGCAGAGATGATGACATTAGGAGGGAGAAAAAGCAGATACACAGAAAAACAAACTTTACAAATACCTTTCCTCTATTTACCGTTGCTGTTGATTTGCATAATGTTTGACTTCGAGATTATATATCGTAGATCAAATATAGCAGTGAAACTGTCCCTTCCAACTCTATCCTAAAAGGATGGTAAATGTGGTCAAATGTCCATGTTAATGTATATCCAGTATATGACAGTACGTAATCGTCATTTGACTATTAATTGGTAGGTCAAGATAGGAAACGTTCATTCTTGTCCTACTTCATTTCAGCATACGTACATCAATGAATACATTTCTTCATTCTTACCTTTAATGATTCATCCGTCAGTCTGCTTTTCCATCAATGACAACTCGGAAGCGGTACACACACACGCACGAATGCACGCACGTACGCACACACACACACACACACACACACATACAAACATACTTATATATATATATATATATATATATATATATATATATATATATATATATATATATATAGATACATATATATATATATAATGTTACATACGTTCAGTACAGATGTAGGTTTTCGAAATTTATTGCTTTATATTTGGATACTATTTAAAAAATTTCTTGTTTACAGAAAAAGAAATGGGGTAGGTGGTGGTGGCGAAGTGGTATTATACAGATATACCTTAATATAGTTTGCATGTGTGTTTGGAAGAAGAAGAAAATTATTGCCAGAAAGGTAAGTTTTCATAATGACTACAGGTTGTTTTGAGAAGGTTTCACTTCTTTTATGTCAATGCAAGACCACAGATCTCAGACTGCCAACTATTTATCAGCCGCACATCTGCATGGTTTCTCCTCATTAGGTTCCCGTACCACCAGCAGTTCACGCCATATAAAGAATACAACTAACCCTTAACACAAGGAACTATTTTAACTCCGCCACCCTAGGCCAGTCAACCCATGGTTCCCAGGCACATTTCGCAAGTATAATTACACTTCATTTGCCACCATGGCGACATAAACCGTATCTGCCGAGTCCCTTCTTATTGGTTCCATAGTGTAATTTGCCGGTTTCCTACCGTAAATACTGGCACTGCAGTCACACCACCAATGTACACCGCTAGATTTTAGTAGGGACTTTATTATTCCATCGACACCCATTCGGTTTGGACCTGATTCCACTACTGGTGAACCATGGCATCATGGAAATTCACTAACACTTTACTCCGTGATATTTGCTCCCAGTACTTGGCTAATTATTTCGAGCAACGGAATATCTCTATTACACCGAATTCCAATAACCAGACAAGTAATCACAAAAATCTAAGAATTCCTTAAAACGGTCGCTATAATCAAATGCGCACATACTCCACATTTATTCCAATACTATTTTATGCTAAACAATTTATCTCATTTTCGACAAGGTTTCGTGTGCTTTTCGTAGAAAAACAAAGACCACGTACATCCAGCATATAATTGTATCAAATTCTAGCAATTACAACGATCACAGTTTACAGATATCCAAACCCAAATATACGGATGAATTCGTCCAAGGTGAAAGAAGGCGAGACCATGACGATGAACTGGAATATATTTGTCTATAGTAAGATAAACTTACATTCGAATCAATCGCGCAACATATGTGTAAAAAGTATGGAGTTACGACCACACCAGTGGGAGGAGCATTGTTGACATATCAGCCAATAAACTTTCACAACTCTTTCAACTAATTATTTAGGAATGGAAACTACCTTTTCCAGCCGTGGTAAACAGTGGAGAAATGTGCCCCGCCAAATGTTTTATAACTCATTAATAGAAACAATCTCGTATATGATGATTAGGCAGTTAAAATTAATTATGTTATATAACTTGTGGTAAAACCATTTGTGAACTTGATCTTTTAGGGACAGAATAAAGTGAAAATATCGCATTTTGACATTATCGTATTGTTAGCGTTTGTAATCGCTGTTAAGCACATGATGAATCCGCTTATATTATTATTTATTCCTGGCAAACACTAGATCGTTGCATAATTAGAAGGTTCGTTTTCATGTACACATAGTTTACTACTGTTCCTTTACCTGAAATATGTACCTGTTTGACGAATAGAGAGTTATTTACTAATTTAATGAAAGTCATTTTTAAAATTATCATTACCATTTTGTCACAGTCTGGTATTCAGATATGTGTATGATTTATGTAACTGTTAATGTTAAAGCAGGGCCGGCGCTACCATATAGGCAAACTAGGCAGCCTCCTAGGACGCTGAGTTCAGGGGGGCGCATTTATATATATTTTTTATTGTTTATAAATTTGGAAATTGATATTTTTCGGGGTGGGGGAGCAGAATCTAACCTTGCCTAGGGCGCCAGATAGTCTGGCCGGGTCTGGCGCCGGCCCTGTATTAAAGCAAGACAATTGTTTGTATCTTTTTGCTGTTTTAATCATAACTGCATATACAAATTATAACTTATGTAATTTGTCACTTACTTATCCTTGTTTTCCAGATTGTTCCGGTGCCCTAAGTTGTTAGAGCGTCCGCCTGAGATGAGGAAAGTCGGCGCGTCATACCAAAGACATAAAAAAAAGTACTAGAAGAGGCCTCGCTTGGTGCACAGCATTAAGAGGTTAGTGTTATGACTGGTCGGCCTGGTGTCGGGATAATGTGACTGGGTGGCACATCATGCAACATCGTAGCGATATGACTGGACAATTGTTAAACCGCCGATTAAAAATTCCAATCAAACACAGTCATTCCTTGTTTCCAATGTACAGTCAATTTTTCATACATATAATAATGTATTAATTTCATTTGTAAGGGAGATAAATGATTTCAGTATGGTGTTAATTTCTTCGGAACAGACTTGTAGTCCTTGAAATCATGGTACCTCTACATTTACTTCAAATGAGTAATTTGTATTGTTATTATGGGTACCAGACCACCAATTGCTTGAAAGTCAGAAAACCAGTCTAATGGGCGAGGGGAATAAAAAATAAAATTTAGACTCTTTTAAGATGCACCCATTGATTTGCAAATGAATCTAATTTGTGTTCATAATACATTTAACAAATTTCAATATATGTATATAGATGAACATAGAAAATTCTTTCGATTTGTTATCCGATATTTAATTTGCTACTGATAACAACATAATTGGACGCTTAGTGCGAGTTGATTTTGTTATATGCAAACAAAGGTAATCCACCTAAAGAGGAGAACGCATCTAAACTAATTGCTGTGAAACACCAGTGTTCTTAGGCTGAAAAAGATTTCTTGCTCTAAAAAAAGGTAATGCATTTGTGATATTTATACCAACCTAATGCAAAAAAAAAAGGTTTTGTTTATCATATTAACATTACATTATGTAGGAAATCCGTTCGTGACAGTTCGTGACCCGATTCTTTCTAGACTGGGGGTAGTGTCTGTTTCTATGACAACTATGTGCATCGCTGCAATCTTTTCAGTGTCATTGGTTAATTGACGAGAACATGGTTTGGTTTCGGCCACAAAATTGACAGCCATGGTATTAAAGTTTATGTTGTTATCTGACTGTAATAACAATGAGTTGCAGATTGGAATGGTATTTTCCCAACTCCTAAATGCATTGTCACTGTGCATATTACAGTGAATGCCAATACTATTTTCTGTATCAGCTCGCAACAAGTTCATTTTTCTATTTCATCGCAGACCATTGCCACATATTTACCATATATGCATTTATCACTGGAAATAACAAGAAATTTATGAATTTATATCCTCGTTTGTTACACAGACTCTAACATTTATTACGCTATATTTTACATGGATTAATTTATAATCTAAGTTACATGACTGTGCCCATGTATGAGTTTGGATTGGATAGGTTACCTCCCCTTCAGCATACGTATTAACTTTAAAATGGTATATCCATTTTGCAATTATGAAATTACAATGAAGAACTGACTGAAGAGTCTCATAATAAATCATATTTTGCGCAAGATCTTATCTGAAGTACTTCTGGATAAAATTTATTTGATTATAAGTGTTTTTTTTTCAATTGTGATTTTGATTACTTTCGTTCATGAACCAGTGCATGCAGACTGAATACTAATATTTTATAAGACTAAGTAATGATAAATTTCTTTTTAGTTCCTTGTTCAGAATACTCGAACTGTAGCGTCTTTGTCAGTATCAATGTCTGAACGTTTTTCTTTTTTCAACAAGATTGTACTTTACCTCCAAATGCCTTTTGCATCGTGATTTTGTCATACTTTTCTCTTTTCTCATCTGCTACACTCTTATTATGAAAATTATTTTTCTAGTTTGAAATGAAAGTGACTTCTGTTTAAACAACTTCTGGTTTTTCTCTTTACTTTTATCTCTGTAATGTGGCTGTAGTTTATGATCTGAATTTTACAGAGCGACCGCAATATCTATATATCTATCCATATCTCTCTCTCTCTCTCTCTCTCTCTCTCTCTCTCTCTCTATATATATATATATATATATATATATATATATATATATATATATATATATATATATAAGCAGCAGGGAGGGCGAACCCTACAACTTTTTAGAAGGTTCCAAATGCCGAAATAAACCCTTTATAAAACCTCGATGACGCTTTATGTAAACGCAATTGTCGCCGTCATTGCTGCCCTTTTTGTCGTTGCCCTCCCTGCTGCTTTCTGCGTCCCTTTTCGAAAATCAAGGCCTTTATCGATGTACGAAAAAACATTTGCGCGTCTGTTGTCATAAATTAAAAATTTAAGTTAACAATAATGGCCAACATTGGAGAAGCACATTCCGCTAGATTAGCTCCAGAGCGACTAGAAGCAATCAAAAAATTTCTTCCCGTGAGAGATTCTGTAGGACAAAAATTACAAGCGCGGCAACAAGCACAAGTTGAATATGCAACATACGTAGAACAATTATTTAAACCCGTTACAACAGCTACTGAAAAAGCTGCGGCGGTCACTGAAAGAGCTTTATTGGGAGATCCTAAGGACGAAACAAAGAAAGGTATTCCTCCAATATTAAAATAGACCGCTGAGCAGACTGAAAAAATAGCAGCGAGAACTAAAAAAACAAAAAAAACTTTTACGAGATCTTCCAACTGACATAGCTGCAGCTCAACCTCCACCCGTCGGCGAAGAAATACTTGAGGGTATTGAACAAATTCGTACTGAACTCGCGTCTAAACCAATAAAGGAAAATATTGGACTGAAGATATTAGAAATACTAAAATAGAAAAATTGCCTGAAAAAATATTAATTAGTATATTTAATAGATCTGGTGTCTTAAGATCCGGTTCTGAAAAAGTAACTGATGATAATCTTATTAAGTGGATATATCGCATATATAAAAACAAAAAACAAGCCAGAGATGATGGTTTAGAATACAGAAGTCTAGATGAAGAAGTAAAGAGACTTCATAAAAAAACAATAAAACGACCAGAAAAACAACCCTCTCAGCAGGAACCTTCATATCAACCTCCTCCACCTCTGCAACAGATAGAACAACAAAAGTCTTCTTCACCGCAGCAAAAGTTGGTGTCGGAACTTAAAAAGTCTGAGGAGCTACTTAAAAAAGCAAAAGGAGAAAGATCACCCTTAAGACTGTTTAAGAAAACAACAGAAGAAGGAGCTACTGGCAGTGGTTTGGGAAGTGGTCTTACTTGTCCTAACAATATCATCAATGACATGTCGCGGTTAAAAGTTCTCATAGGAGGAAAGCGAGCTGGGAATAACTCACCAGAAATAATTAATGAAGCAGCTGATATCTGTCAGCGATTATTTCAAAATAATATTATGGATGCTAGTATATACCGAGAACTTATTGATGAAGTCGGGACGGTGTCAGTGGCTACTACAGCGACTAGTTAAATAAATAACTAATTAAATAAAATGATCGTACACAATTCTCATCGTAGACCAGTCATGGCCAGAGTTGTAAACTCACGAGTACCCGTATACAGGATGACTTACGGAAATGGATTTGGTGATGTTGTTCGGGGTTTATTCGCGAGGATGGCTCCTAAAGCAATACCAATCGCAAAACAATTATCGATGAAAGCTATTGACTTATTAAAGATAAAGCTACTGGCGCTGTTGGCAGCGCTGCCGGTAAAGCATTCTTGGCAATTAAGGATAGACTAGCACGATTAATACGCAAACCTCAAAGAGGTTCGCCTCCACCGGTAAAATTACCAGTCACCGCAGACATGCCTGTAAATGTTAGTAAAGTAATAAATGAAGCCGCAAATCAAAACCTAGCAGCGCTGATAAATCAAGGGGCTGAACAAATAAACACAAGTCTGGTGGTGGGAAGTGGTCTTCGTTTTAGACGATAACTTTTATAATAAAATGTTTAAACGGGAATCCGACCCAGCATTCGACATAGACGAAAAAACCGGTTCTTAAAAATGAATCAGTGCGTGATTATCAGTATTATTCTTATGACGCACGAGAACCAAATAAACAAGGACGAATTGAATTACAGGCTCAGGATACAAGTAGATATTTTTTACTCGCTGAAGCATTTATTGAAGTAGAAGGTGAAATTAAAAAAAAACAGATGATACAGTATACGGACCTGAGGTTAAAATCGATTTTGTCAATAACGGAATTATGGCCTTGTTTAGTAGCGCCATATATATGATTGACGGAAAAAAAATTGAGTCAATTTAAAATAATGTCGATGTTGCTACAACAATAATTGGTCTAGCAAGATATTCTGATGATTATACAAGATCAGCTGGTCCATCAATTATGTTTGCCAAGGACACTTCTGATTATCCTAACAGTGATCAGTACAATATTAGACGACCAAGAAACTTTGCCAACAACGCTGACGCTGATGTGACGCCGGTGGTTCATGGTGCTAATGCAGAATTTAATTTAGGTTTCGCTACACGTAGACAAATGTTAAAAGGGGATCGTATAAATTTTTCATGTGCCATTCCGCTGTCGCATATCTTTGGATTTTGCAGAGATGTCAGAAAGGTAATTTTCGGAGCAAAACATACGGTCGTGCTTGTTAGAAAAAATGACGATAATGATGCTTTATGGCGACCCCTAGGTGACGCTGGTAAAGTAGAAATAAAAGAAACTATCACTGTGGATGCCGGTAATGACTCCGGCAATTCCTGAAGAACAGCAACTGCTTTCTTTAATGGATCAAGGTGGTAAATTGTTGTTATCGTGGCTTACAACAACCAAGATAGTATTCAGAGTAATAATAATGGTTTATTTACATGGCATATAGCATCACAGCAGGGGGTTTCCGCGCCGCGACATATTTTCATTGCTCTTCAAGATGTTACACGAACAAACTCACAAACACGGAGTCACATGATATTTGTCAAACTCGGTGTCTCAGAAATTTCTTTAAGAATAAACGGGCATCAAGAACCATCTGAGAACATACTGTTAAATTTTGACAATAATCATGTTGCATGTGCATATCAACGCTTGACGAAATATCTAGCGCGTGATCTAAATATTGATACTGGTTTGCAAATATCACAATTGGATTTTATAAATTATTATCCAATCTATTACTTTTCACTAGAGCATCTTGATTTAACCAGACAGTCTGTCGTTGATGTGCACTTTCGGGCTAATGTGACAAGAGGAGCTATAGCCGAGTACAGAGCAATCGCAGTCATACTCAGCGATAAAGCAATGTTACTTGAAGTTGCTGGCGGCCGAATGAGATTCGTTGATGCACCAGTAGAAAACATGTAGACATTATTTTAATAATGTGTAGACAATTAGATCAATCTCGTATTAAATAAAATGTCATACAGTCACGTTAATGTCACTCTGACTTCTGGTCAGGCGAAAAAATTACAATCGAAAAACGCGAGCACATGTGGGGCAACGATAACACTAAAAAATGATCAAATTGCTGTAGGTCCAAACAAATTATCGCTGACTAAAACACAACTTAATCATTTCAATAAAGCAAAACAAGCAAAAACTGGGGTTCAACTTAGTTTTGCTCCGAAAGCCGTCAAAGACATGATTAAAACCGGTGGTATATTTCCTCTTCTCGCCTCAATACCATCACTGATAGCTGCTGCTGCCCCAGCTGTCGCAAAAGCAGCCGCGTTAGGAGCTGTTGGAACCGCTGCTGGAATGGCATTAAAGAAAGCAACTGGAAAAGGATACAAAAAAAAAAAGGACGGGGTCTAAGACTTCCAGGAACTCCGCCTTCATGGTACCCAAGACGGTTCTAGACATCACACAAGGTGTTTTCACACCAATGTCAAATTTTGATTTATTCGATGCTGTTAAACAATTAAATATAAAAAATTTCAGAGGCGTCTTTATGCGAGATCAGCTACCAGTACAACCAAACAATCCAGAAACCGGAATTATTAATCTCGATAACAGTAACGGTCCAGGAACTCACTGGGCTGCTTACACGATACATCCACGTGGAATTATCTATTTCGATTCGTATAGGTTAGCACCGCCAGTTGAATTTCTAAAATATACAAAAGACATCCCATCGAAAGTTTGGTACTCAACGCTACCAACACAAACACTGACCGATCCTCCGATATGTGGTCGTGAAGTATTAAATGTTCTCACCGCGATATCAAAATCAATCAAACCACCTCACAAAGTCGTGCACGAGTATACCACCGGTCAATTTAAACAGTTTCCTATCAAATAATGGTTGATATTTACGGAAGATCTCTTCTCAACAGAAAAGTGAAGCGCACCGATATAGATTTATCAAAATATGCGACCAAAGATGAAATCGATAATCATTTAAGTCTGACCGGAATAGACCCAGATGAGGTTGTTATTTTTCAGGACCGACACGGAAAACTAAAAACCAGCGATATCAAATGGCATGAAATAATTCGTAGGGTTATTGGAGCTACTCCGGGTAACATCCCTGTGTTCACTGACAGCGGAAAAATCAAAGATTCGCTGATATCAATCGCGGCGTTAAGAGATGATACGCAAAAAGCTGCAGGGGAACGCGTAAAAAAAGACCGGCGATACAATGACAGGTGAACTCAGCATGAACGGTAACAAAATAGTGGTTTTAAGAGATCCAACATCCCCGGAAGATGCCGCGACGAAAAATTATGTTGACACCGTTGACGGTAAATTATCCACGTTGCGGACCGAATACGACGTTCACATAACCGCGTTTTCAAGACTTCGTAGAGACTTAAAAAAAACTAATGAAACCGCAGAGGAATTTTTTGGTACTCCGCACACCGTTGACATAAAACTTTCTGATATCAAAACTAACATTGACACGGTCAAACAAACACAGCAGGATATCGTAAGTGGGATTCCTGAGATCGTTAACAAAACCAGTTTGATTAAAATCCCATCTGGAGTTACTCCCGGGCATATTACCAACATGGTATACACAGTATCATCCGGGATCGCAACATGGTCTAAGCAAAATTATACTATCAAATATACAGCAACAGTCACTGGAGTGTATAGACTGTCTGTGTTCAGTGCTGCGCAATTTGAGATATTCACAACGTATCCCTGGCGACATTCCACCGACAAGTATTCCGGGGTTGTAACTATCATATTAAACAAGGGAACCGAAGAAACATTTATACTGGAATCCGCCGACAAGAAATTAACCGCAACATCTTACTGGTGGTGTTTGGAATTTGTAGCTGAAACGCCTCAATTGGTTACTGCGTAAAATAATAAAATGGCGTTAAAAAATAAGTCAGCATCAACGACAACATTAGATGCGCAGCAATATAGATACGATCAAGTACGCGAATGGCAATCAGAGTTAAAAAATACCATTAACCAATGCACAATAAAAGTAAAAAAATACAAGCGCGTGTAATCATCCTAGACACAATAGTGTATTCAGTATCCGCGATAGTTGCATCTACGGGAGTATTATTATCAACGCTAACACCAGTGACAACTGCAATCGCGGTAACAATTACAGTTTTAACATCAACGACAATTGCAGGCGTTGAAAATATTATCGCGAAAAAAATATCCTCATGCGCGCTAACAAAATTGCACGAATATGAAAAGTTAAACAATGCGGCCACGAGCGCCTACTCGAAATTATCGTTGCTGATATCATCAAGCCTAAACGACGAAACAATATCAGATTCCGAATTTACGCAAATGGCAAAGATATAAGAAGACTACACCAGTCATTTGAAGAGACAAAAGGTAAATAACAATGTCGGAATTACTTCAACAGATAGTCGAAAATACAAGCCCAAAACGAACTACTTCGACAACAGTAATCTCGACTAAACCAGAATTTAGTATTAATTTTCCAACTGCGATTCCAGTAAACGAGATCGCGTTAGCACAATTACGAGTATTTCACAGTTGGCCCAATATCAGATCAAAATCTTTTGGTGGATTGCCAGCGAATAATTCGTTTGTGTTTGCAAATAAAAATAAAGAAGATGGTACACCAGACTGGAATGCCATTGAGTTACCAACCGGGTCTTATCAAATCGAAGAAATCAATGAAGAATTACAACGTCGAATAAAAAATATCACAGGAAAAGCATCTAAGATAATAATAACTGTTCATGAACCAACCCTGTCTTCTGCCATTGAAATAAACTCTCCAGACTACTCCGTGGAAATATATAATAGTTCGATCAGAACATTGTTAGGATGGCCTGAAATTCCACCGCCGACGCCGCCAATACCACCAACACCGATGAAGTCTGACTATGTCACAGATAATAAATCATATCATGATATTTCCACTGCAGACATCCATCCTCGTTATATGGAACATCTAACACATTCATTACTTTACGCTGGTCAAGTTTGGGGAGTGATGAGAACTGTAGATGAAGGAAAATCGATAGAACAAAAACATGTTTTGGAATTTTTCAACTCTCTTAATAACAAATACAAGAAAATATTAAATAAATTACGACAAAATCTTCAAGAACTTGTTTTTGATTTATCGTTAAAAACCTCAATTATCAAATACATAGAAATATTAAATCAAATTGCACACGACATGAAACTATTTAATATACGATTTATTCAAAGTGTATTAGATGCCAGTAGTGGCACTTTTAGGAATTATTTTGCAAATTTGAATAAAATACGTGTAGAAGATATTCCAGATTATAAATTTCCCGGATATATTTCTCGAACCGAACACAAAAAATCAGTCAACGACCTCATCAATGAGTTCTTTGATGACATACTTGCAAAACACAGGCGATCACTGCCACCGCCAACTATCCTCAGACACAATGGTAGTCAAATTGGAGACGGACGACATGTATCTCCGGGCATCGTAAACATAACTGAAGTGGTCGCGGTCAATCTTGTGTGTGATGTCATTGATGGCAGCTACAGCACAAACACGACAGTATCAAATCAAGTCCAGCAAGGATTTGTTCTTTATTCATTTACCCCGAAAGATGTACCACCTGGATTTCTAATCGTGCAAAATCCGATCAATCCAGTCTATCTATGATGTCATAATCCGTGGCTGACCAGAATAAGTTTCAAACTAACAGACCAGTCTGGTCACCTTCTTGATTTACGGAATGAAACACTACATATTAATTTACTTGTAAAGTCTTAAGACTTTTATCATAGAAGTCAAAGACTTCCAAATCGAAGATTTTCAGAGATTTTGTCTTAAGACTTTCAGTCTTAAATTATATAAATAATTTTCACACTGACTTGTTTTGCTTTTTTAGTGGGTACTTTACTAGTAAAAATCGTGCACGATGACTTAGCTAGTAACATTTTTTATATATTTTACAAAAAATTATAATTTTTCACAAACAACGATTTCAATCCGGCCAAATTAATATATAACGTACCACCGCGTAAAATGTTTCATACATAACAAAGAACTTCTTGATGAAGCTGTTAAAACAGGAAAAGTTACCCCGGAAAAAATAATTGTTGACGAATACGGCACTGACGATTTTATATTGACCGATACGCAACTGAAAAGACTAAAAAAGGATCATATTGTGATCGCGCATTGCAGTATACTTCAAATTTTAGAATGTGTACGTATATTTAGATCTTAGATCTTAAATATGTACCACCACATAAATGTTTTCGTGTATGACAAACAAGCGCTCGAGCAAGCAGTTAAGGCCGCATTTACCCAAGAAGAAATTAACGTTAAATTCATTATTGACGAATACGGATACGAAGATTTCTTACTAACACAGCAACAGTTAGATAGCCTCAAACGCGAGCATATTATTTCAATTTTATGTGACCGAGATCAAATTCTCAATTATGCGCACTCTTGCATTAAATCTGATCGACTAAGAGAAATATTATCTAACTCGGACTGATACAAGTCACCTTGATGAAATCAAGGAAGTAAAAAAAATAATTATCTGTATCACTTTTTTTTTACTTTCAATTTCATTTCCAAGTACTTGACTTCATTTCTAGGTATTTACTTCCTTGACTTCGTTACTCTCTGACACACAAATTTGTAGATGTCTTACGCGAGTATTTATTACTTTCCTTGTTTCATATTCTTGGGCTAATTCCAACCTGTTTGTTTCAGTTGCACGAGACAACGAAATAAATTCATTTATTTGTGTTTCTTCTACTGTAACCAGCGATTTATATAAATTCGTCTGGATCTTCTTTATAAATCTGTACTGAGCAGGCAAAATATAACGCCCTGCGCATTTAGCTTCATGTAATGTTTCAAAATCAGATATGATTGTTGCAGCATTTAGTTCATCGGATATATTAAATCCGCTCTCTTCTAATTTTTTAATAGCAACAATCACATCATTGATATTTTCGTAATTAATATATATATATATATATATATATATATATATATATATATATATATATATATATATATATATATATATATATATATATATATATATATATTATATGTTTAAAAGAAAAAAATAAACAGTAACCATGATGAGCGGTTATCAATTATGGGTCTTGCACTAGCCTATGTTTCACGAGGTCCTTTCAGACTTTCATCTTGGAGATTTTATCTCGGGAGATTTTTTATCTCAGTCTTACAGAACCTTCCTAATGGTTTCTCGGCATCCTCGTGATTGTGACAGAGTCAAGGGCCGCATTCTTTGTTGGACCCATGTGACGTAGAGCTTTCTGCATCCAAAGTTACTGTTTATTTTTGGGGGCCTAAGCGAAAGTGAAACTGTCTGTTGTACATACCCCCCGAGATCAAAATCCCAAGGGTGAAAAACACACCCCCACGATTCGTCGTGAAGGAGACATGTACACGACGGCCCTGCTGGAGCCCCCAAATTTTATTATAAAACCCTATAATTGGGACCGTCGACAGAATGTCCGTGACGAGACTCGAACCGCTGACATTTGATAAAGTCGAGGACGAGAGTCAAACGCTTTACAACTGCACCACGGTCTTATCTAATAATGCAGGATTTAAAAATTATCATATAGGTAACTATTGACAGACAGTTAACAAGTTCTGAAATATTGCTGCTGAATTTAAATTCTGAATTTAAGTTCTGAACTGGATTTTAAACATTACTGCTAAATTTTAATTCTAAATATTACTGTGAAAATAACACTTACCTGTAATGACAATATCAGACGCGGAAGTGTTAATGTATTGAAATAGACTGTGGCGCAGTCTGTATACAATTGGCTGTAAAAAAAACCCAACTGTATACAGTTCTGCTCGCTGGATAATATTACCTGTAAAAGGTAATGATATGTGTGTTGCACAATCACCTTGACAAAGTCACCCTGACAAGGAAAGGGAACTAATTGCATGAGATATGCTTAACGGAGTTATCTCCCTTACATAATGCTATTTATATTAAAAAAACTTCAGGATTTTAGTGAAGTACCTAACAATAATCAAAAACAATCTTTTGCTTATTATATTTTTTGAGAGGGCAGATTTGGTTATATTTTCGGCGACTCTTCATATTGAAGGCGCACAAATATCAAAATACTTGCCAGCCTCGTTTATTGAATGAAATATTTTTTTTTTATTTGTGTTTAAATTTATGGAAAAAATTGCTTTGGCTCTTTTATCACTACAGCCAGTATTACCAGACTTACAATTTTGACTTTGTGTTACAATTCTCAGATTGGATAAAGAATTGTCGAGTTTGTTGTTGTTGATATGATCGATTACAAGACCGTCTTGGATCTCTCCGTTAAATACCTCAAACACGAAGCGATGATTGTAATACTTCTTTTTCGCAACAGTAAAACTAAGATAACCAGCATTAGTAACAAAACCAACTGGTTTTTTCAACCTGAAGTTAGTATTAAAAGATATTGTCACAGTTGATGTCAATGTTGTTGAAGATACACTGCGCGCTGATAAATCCCCGTTGACGCTAGGATACGCAATGACGATTCATTGATCTCAAGGACTGACTATTACTGATACAGTTGTTTGGATCGTTGATGATCGAATCGAGTGGTCAAACTTAGTTTACTTGGCAGTGTCTCGATTGAGAAGATTTTCTCAATTGCAGAGAATTGTCTTGGATGAGTCAGTGGCTGATGTCAAGTCGATATAATAAGAAAAAAAATTGGCTGGTATTAAACATAGCGACAAAAAAAAATAATCACAACTTTGATCTTGATGTTGAATTTATCATGACACTGAAACAACAACAGAATAATCACTGTGCGAGCTGTAATTGTATAATGTTGTGGTGTTACACTAATAAAAATCCAAAATAATTTACCGTAGACAGAAAAGATAACAATCTTGGTCATACACGAGAAAATGTAATGTTGACATGCCTTGAAGGTAATCGAAGTCGTGGTGTTAGTTAAGTGATCTGGGCGGTAATTGTGTGTCTTCGGGAATTACTTGTAATTGTTCACGTGTAAATCCGCGTTGAGGAGCAGGATTCACCTGCCTGTAGATTGCTGGTCTACCAGTGGATCTAGTTATGTTAGATATCTTGTGTGTGGTGATGCTCCAGACAGGATCAGTCGCTCTTTTTTTTACCACCTTCAAGTTCACCTGGTTCATATAAATATCTTACAGTAACATCACCCAGTATTGGTTTTACTGAAAAATCACGTCGTACGGGTACATGTTTTTTGGTAATTGCATTAATAGGTTTCATGTTGGTTGTTATTTCATTATTTAATGCAGTTATCACGCTTGGCAATCTTGCAACCCATTCGCGAGATCTCTTGTCCTGAACGAATTCCTTCGTGTACTGATATCCAAATAACCGCTCAGCAAGTGTTCGATTAAATCGTTCAACAATTGCCTGATCACGATGAATTTCAGTATGTCCTCGTCTATTGTTGACATCATGTTGCTTCATCAGCGATAATACTGCACCCTGAAATTCCCTGCCAGGATGAACTTGTAATAGATTTGGCCATCGTAGAGGTCCTCGTTGATAAATTCGTTCAAAAGCAGAAGCAACCTCAGATGCTGTTTAAGTCGTTAACGGTTCTGCATCTTTGTATTTACTTGCAACATCAACTACAGTTAACGCGTATTTATATGTTCGACGACGAACGGTATCATGTGGCAGAAATAATATATCAGCCTGATGAACTTCATTAGGAACACTAACATTAAAATGTGCAAAATTAATTTTTCTAGGACGCTGTAGATAAATTTGCCATATTGCCTGTTTTGGATAACCAATCTACTGCAGTATCACGTGTGACTTTTGCTGCACTGGCAAGTTTACTAATTGCTGCGCTACCCCTCCAGTATCCTCTTGGGGAATAATAAATCGACTCCATTATAATTAATTACCAGCGCCTAATACAAGCTTAGATTTCATCGAAGATTTTGTTAACCAACTAGCTAACCTCTCCTTGAAAGATTTATCAGTGATGGAATTTAGCGCGTCAATTAATTTCACATCCGCGATATGCCTATCTTGTAGATTTTTACTTTTATAAGCTACATCATGCGCATGACACGCTTTATCAATATCGTTTATCGGATACTCACCTGGTTTTGGTTGATCTTGATCATCAAGTCTGATATCAAGTCTGGTTCCAGGACCACAGTAATTATATCCTGGTAGATGTTTTTCTCCTGGGTATTTAGCCCACGGAGCACCTGGAAGTTTTCCTAACTGAGCGGCAATATCACCTCCTCGTTTTTTTTTTTTTTTTTACTTGGTGCTGGCTTTGACTTTGGTTTTGGCACTGGCTTTGGTTTTGGCGCTGACTTTGGTTTTGGCGCTGACCTACCACCTTACGGAGTCAGGGAGATAAATTTGAACTTTTTTGTACCGCATCGTTCACACTTGCCCGTAACCGCAGATCTATTATTTTTTGTTGTAATGTTTGTTAGATCACTTGTAGGCGTGCGTGCCCTACATTTCACACAATATAAATCCATATTTATTTTATATTTTTCTAATGGAAATCACTGACTTTTCTGCAACAAGGAAACAAGAACCAGTTAAGCATCACGCAGCGCTACCAAATTCTGTTCGTATGATTATAAATGGACCATCTGGGAGTGGTAAGACACAGTTGTTACTTAATTTAATAATGAAGTGGATGAAGTGGGACAAGTTGTATTTGGTAGCACCAAGTGTAGACGGTCAACGATGCTACGAAGTGTTAAAAAATTTTAATGAAAGTGCAAAATCATTAAATGAAAACGGTGAGGATGTTGTTGAATTTATAACTAACATTAATGCAGCGCTAAGTATTGATGATATTGATGGATTTATTAATAATTTAGTTGTTTACGATGATGTCATGTTGGATAAACAATCAAATCCTGCCAGGATATTTTCCAGAGGCAGACACAAAAACACTGATGTGATTTATGTAACCCAGCGATACACCCAGATACCGAAAGTGATCAGGGATAACTGTAATATTCTTGCAGTGTTTAACGGTGTTGATACACACACATTACGAAATATACATCAGACTTGGTGCAGTGGTGATATGGATATAAATAAGTTTAGAAATTTATTTAGTCATGCCCAATCAACCCCTCACGGATTTATAACAATAAATTTACATGATCCTCGAACACGGTATCGAGTTGGGTTAGATACAATTTTTGGATAATTTTTCGTACATCGATAAAGGCCTTGATTTTCGAAAAGGGACGCAGAAAGCAGCAGGGAGGGCAACTACAACAAAGGGCAGCAAGACGGCGACAATTGCGTTTACATAAAGCGTCATCGCTGTTTTATAAAGGGTTTATTTCGGCATTTGGAACCTTCTAAAAAGTTGTAAGGTTCGCCCTCCCTGCTGCTATATATATATATATATATATATATATATATATATATATATATAGCTGCTATATAAAAATATATATATATATATATATATATATATATATATATATATATATATATATATATATATATATATATATATATATATAATACAAATACAAATAATAATAATAATAATAATAATAATAATAAGAATGATGACTTTTTATAGCGCCTAATCTTTAGACGCTCTAATAATGATATGATTACAAAAACAAACACCATGAAATTAGAAAACATTAAAAAAACATGCTGAGAATATTTAAGGTAGGAAACATTATTAGGTATTTAAATTTGTTCTTGCAGCCGAAATAAGTGAGTTTTGAGAGCCCTCTTGAATGTGATCACTGTGTCTTTGTGTCTAAGTTCAGTGGGCAATTCATTCCATATATGTATATGTCTATTTTTTTATTTACTGATGGTATTAGAGTTGGCACTGTTTATATTATTTATTTTTATTAAGGGAAGGTGGTAGCAGTTAACGATCTGATCAGATTGTTTTAGCCTTTGGCTGCAGACCTCTACAATCATACATTTCCAATGTGACGTGTGGAAATCAAATTCTAATGCAATATTACACACATCTAAACACTAATATAGAACATTGCAGACATCCAAAATATCAACGTTACAACAGAAATTGATTCAAAACTAATTATCTTAATTAATACATCTTATTTAATAATACCCATTTTAGATGTGTTCACATGAGTAGGTCAAATACACATGGAATTACGACAAAATTAACATCCTTGCATTTATTCACCTATCTACTTCTATAGTTTATTTATATTGTAATTATTAACTGCATTGTAATAATCATTTATGTCATCTGTCGGCATTACATAGGTGTGTATTAGTATTCCTGGTTATGCTTACAACTCCGCCCACATTAGAATGGTTCACATCTGGTGTCTGAGGGCGTCCATACACAAACATGTTCGAAATTGAGACTCAGCATAGGTGTTCGACCATTAATATCTGTATAGCCACAACATAGTCTACTAGTGAGAGAATAAAAATAGAACTCTAAATTTATAATCCTGTAATAATTTCCACTGACAAAATTGCATATGGACTCTTGTGTGGGGCTATCTTGTTGCGTGCAGACCAGAGAGTTCCCCTTTTACGAGCACGAGGCTGAAACAAGCACTGCGAACATAGACATGTTATACATACATTACATTTTTATTGTTTAATATATTAGCAATAGTTTGTGATGGAAATGAATTAGTCTGGCATTTTAAATCGATGATCATTTACCCTTCAAGTATCTAGCCAGCATCATCATACGTTTCAAAAATATAAGTATCTTCCACTCTAGTCTGTAACTAACTAAAGCACTTGATGTAAGATTTACGTTTTCTTTTACATTGCTCGTTCTATTTTAATTTTACATTCTTAAGTTATTACATTTAGTGCTTGTTGTTGCATATCTGTGTAGTATCATAGTCAATCAGGCGCCAAAATGCCATTACGAATCACTACACGCTTTTCATGATTATTTGTGAAACGTTTGAACTGACATTAATAGTAGCATCCTAAATATGTCATTGTGAAACAGAGATCACAATGGGTCTAGTTGGGAGTTGTTAATAAATCCATTCTTGTATTCCTCACAATTGTCGCCGAACGTTATTAATTGTTCTCTTTACATGTTAAAATATTAACTGTTATTTGCAGGCTGAAACGTTTCATAATATTACGCACTTAGTTGTAATCGTCATGTCATAACTTTGAATAGCAAGTGACGACTAAATTGAGTTGAGCATTATTAGTGTTCCACGTGACTTTTTGAGGCGCGTTCCGAGGCTTCAAGTACATTCTCTGGTATACATCGAGCCTAAAATATGCATGTATCAACATCATTTCCCTAAACAATTTTGATTATTCTTTCTGTTACATTATTCGGATATATTTTCTTACAACTGTTTACGAACAAATGTGTCATGTTTCTTGCGCTAATCGTACAATAAATACATCCTTTATTTATTATCAGGTCTTGTCAATAAACCCTATGGGAAGTTATTTTTTCTCTCATGAGGTATATTTTTGATTTGTATTTAGCGTGGTCGACTTTAGAAGTTGACATTTTTCTTAAATTTAAAGAAATTTATTTTCTCCGCGTGGTCGTAGAGTGGCCGAGGCGTCTAAAGCGATCTTGTTACTGATCACTGCCATCTCACATATGTCTGCGAGGATCCTCGAACTTCGGGTTTGGCCACTGTGGGTACATAAGAAAACATGACAGTGGTCCTGTGGGTCAGTGGTTCTTTCCAGGGTTTTTAACGGTTCTTCCTCCACAATGTATACTGGTCTGCCATGTATGGCCTATCTTGCGCTGAAAAAATGGCGTTAAACCCCATACAACAACAACTTCTCTGCGTGACAATGATTCGGCTTTGAAATAGGACGCATTTAATTATCCGCTATGAATCGTATTTAATTATACTATGAAGAAACACTCTAATTGTTGCTCTATCATAACACGCAAAGTCACGATATTTGTGATTTTTTTGCCCTGACCGCTTGCTAGCAATTGTCTGTCTTTCAGTCGGTGTTTTTTTAAAACAAACTTTGCACTTGAAAAGTTCAATTCATTTTTTTGGAAGACCAATCTGTGTGTGATATGTATTGTGCTTGTATGTGTATAGGTCCATAACAGTATTTAGAATTTAGTGGTGATAGTTTTGGTTTTCATTTAATATGTGTGAAGTGTGTGCGAACATGTTTTCTATTGCCACATAATAAAGTATCCCTGGTCTGGCTCTATATCTGGCTTGGTCCTGTCGCTATAACTAAATCACATAATAAAGTATCCCTGCTCTAGCTCTATAACTAAATCACACATCAATACCTTTTAATGCTGTTCCATTAAATATGGATTGTGTGATTGATCACACAACAACAACGTGATCTTGAAATGTGACATACGGATGTAATCGAGAACTATGCCATAAAAGCTCGTGACTAGTAATTCTGAATTGTAAATGGTGTACAAGCAGCGGTGTTGACTACGAAGCTTATTGCTTTAGTTTATTGGAATAAATAAATAAATACTATTACTTTTTAAGTGACAGAACTATTCAGGACGCATTCTCTTTACGATCTGTATTTATACTGTGTAATATGAAGCACGATCCGAATACCCAATACACATAATTACAACTACCTCTAATAATTCAACACTGAGACATAAAAATATCCTGTGAAATCCTTATTATTACAAAACTCATAGATCCAGCCATACAGTTTGGTGCATATTGTACAATATGACGTTTATACGGGTGAAACATGTTTTAGAATAATCTGTATGTAGTTTAAATTTAACAGTACATTCCTTCTCGGTAAGCGTCACACGTATCCATTACGACTGATGTATTGGCTGGTCCCGCAGTAATTGTTCACTGCTAGGGATAGAATCTGCTCTGCAAAGGGGAATTAATTGAATTGTAACTAATACCCGCTTTGTTAACAGTTAAGAACAGGCATGGGTACAATATTACCGCGAGGTCACTGCAGTATAATGTCTAGGGTTGATATGTACTAGGGGAGCATTTTAGGAAATTGTAGTCCATTTAAAACAGGTGTCATAAAATGATATGTTACAGAATCGTCATTAACAATGGCAGGCTAAATAGGATTTGCGGACTTCGATGAGAACGATAAAGAAATTTGTCTTGTAAAGTAGTAATTCTGATTGTCTATGCTAAACGAGGGGGTCGTTTCTAAACGAAATTTCGGATTTCAAAATAATTCCCCCCCCCCCCGTAGAATGCATCAAACCAAGTTTTTTTTTGGCCATTGGGGAAGGTAAGAGGAACTCCGTGAAAATTAATAAGTCATTGCTCTCCTTAAACAAATTTTCGAAAGGCAAAGGGCTTTCGTGACAGTTAGAGACCCGTAACCAGAGAATAAGACAGAGGGAATTATATAATTATTAGCGACGAAGAGCTCGAGAAAGCACAAGGTTAGTCTCGGTTACATATGATGTGTTCACTGATTAAAATTTTTAATTATTGCTGAATTTTCGTGTTACATTTATATTTCAAGTTTTCCTTGAGCGCATAAATAATAGTGCAGGTTATATGATTCATGTTTATAAGAACGTTATACAGTATTTCTTTATACGAATGAGTTCGAATCTATTTGTTTTTATGTAAAATAAATGACGTAGTAAGATTGGATGCATTTCTTCCGAAGTAAATTGTGTGAATATGTGAATTATCACTCTTAAATGATTCGTATCACTAATTAGCAAAGTAACGTAGTTATGACAAGGAGGGAAGTCCAATAACTATTTTATAATTAAGTTGTGAATTCATTCCATCCGAAATAGTGTTGTAGCTTTAGGAACATGTGTCGACTGATACGTCAGCTGGTGAATTTATGGCTACTACGGGACAAAGACAGTATCAAAGATGGCTTTTCATCCCATGGTGCTCAGTTAAGAATGTTGTACCCGCTAACCAGGGATACATAGGTTGTTTGTGTATTATTGCGAATGACATAGCTAGTTATGTTGAGTTCGATACACGATATCTGACAAAAAGAGTGGAAATATGTGTTGATCCCGTCAGAGAAGAAACCCTGACGGTATTTCGGTTAGGTGTAATATTTTTTTGAAGGAACAAAACAAGATAGCTCGATAAGGAGAGCACAGAGAAAAGATAGTAAAGACTTCAACAGTGAGGTTGGTGTCCCGAATAGGCTAAAATGAGAGAGAGAGAGAGAGAGAGAGAGAGAGAGATAAGTAAACACTGACCGATCACCAGCAGTGATTGGGAAAGGACCGGAAGTACCAGGTGATGCTCTCATGCCGGCAATCTGCATTCGATCACATGATGACATTTTTTTATGTCAGTGACAAAACCGCTAAATGAAGTTCGCATAATTTTTTTAACTCTGTTTCTGAGAGAAAGCGAATAATTCACGAATCAAGTACGATTTCATTTTCATTTTGTATTTTTGTAATTGATTAAATTGTTGTGTTTTATATAAGGGAGATCCTGTTATTCTATTATATATCTCTGCTCAGTTCTCTGTTATTCCATCCCTAACATCCATATGGTATGTTATTCATTACTCGATTCGGGCAATAACACCATGAACGATCATCTTAGATAACAAAACTCAAAAGTCTTCGGAGTGAAATCTCCCACATTTTACACCTCCCAATCGAGACGTCTCTTCCTATTATGTGGCCAATTATACGGCTTAAAATATCTCCTTAACTCTTACTTCATATAATCAAAGAATAACCCCTTAAACCTATCAAAGTTAAACAGAGTTACATACCAATAGCACATGCCTAGATGTGGCAAAATAAAAGAAAGAAGGAAGAGGTTGTTGTTGTTGTAGGGTTTAAGCAATTTTTCAGCACACGATAGGCTATACATGGCGGCCAGTAATAATGGTGGATGAAAGACCCGGAAAAACCCCGGAAAGAACCACCGACCTACGAGAAGCTACTGGCAAGCTTTCTCACATAACCACATTAGCCGACTCCGAGACTCGAGCCCACGCAGATAGAGGTGAGATGGCAGTGATCCGTAACGGTGAGCGCTTTAGATCACTCGGCCACTCGGGGCCCATATATATATATATATATATATATATATATATATATATATATATATATATATATATATATATATATGTGGGTTCGAATCTCAGTAGAGAGAGAGAGAGAGAAAGTTATAAATATACACCAGACAGAACGGAAAATGCTATCCCTGGATTCTGTAGAAGAATGCTTGATAATAGTATACATAATTAATATTTAATACAAATGATAGTCTCATACTGGTGAGCGAAATTTTAATTCATACTCTACGGACATTTGCAGTCATGTCCTCGGGTTAACGGCACCCATTGCCTTGCCTGCACACACAAGTCCATATTTCCCCACGACTATGCACACATCACCAACAAATAATGCTATTATATATGTGGTATGTAAACTCGTGCGTAGCAGACACACTCACATGACGACCTAATAATTAATTCTCATCTATCTACATAGTCAATCCTGGTTCCTATGAAATAAATCAAGGTATATTGAATTAATTATAGAGAATTTTAAATATACACCAGATAGAATGGAAAGTACTATCCCCGAATTATATAGAAGAATGGTTGATAATAGTAGGCAGAGTTAATATTTAATACAAAACAGTCATTCCGGATTCCTATGAAAGAAATCAAGGCGGTGGATGCCGCTTACGCGCGGACCTGGGTTCGAATCTCAGTAGAGTGCAAATTAAACATTCTCTAACATGTATGATAGTATTATATATGAAAGTTATATAGCCTCCAAATAAAGAAAAACTAACCTTAAAGTGATTAGACTTTTTATTAAGATAACATTGGTCAATAACAACAATAAATATCATGTGTCATCAAATTAACAAACACATTTAATTTCTTAAAATGTGAGCAATGGTTCAGCCGAGCACTATCAGTCAACTGTATCGACATCATTCTAACGCCTTACTGTTGCTTACTAGCAGTATGGTCCTTCTGTTAAGTGAAGAAGATGCATACTTCTACGGTTGATCTATAGAAAATTTCTAAGTTAAAAATCCAGGGAAAATTCTAGTGGTTGACATTGTATATGCTAACATGTGCATATATGGTCTTCTGATGAAGATCTCAATGTCGCAGTGGTTTGGACACAAGGAGAGACAGACAGACATACAGACAGGCAGAGAGAGAGAGAGAGAGAGAGATTAAAACCTATGTTGTGTGCGTAAATTATTGTAACCCAGAGAAGTATGTAGAATTCAAGAATACGGCTAGGAACAGTCTAGTTGACTATTTATTATTGCACATATATGTTTGGTTTTTCATGCCGTTAAAGAGTGTATATGGCTTTTTAATGGGGATCTCAGAGGTTTCGCGTTCTAACCCAGAGGATAGAAACAGATGTACGACCCAAGGCAGTGTTGGATTAATGTAAGGTAACTTCTTCCTTTTGTATTGATATAAGGACACACAATGCGTCATATCAAATTCTATATTGAAGACTATCAAAATATCAGTATATGTGGATATTGGGGATTAACGTTGATCTGCCTTATCCCTAACACTAATCGGTTGAGACTCAGTTTGCTGAAGAAAGAAAATCAACACTCATTTCGTAAACAGTAAAAACTGAGAGATTAATCTAAATTCCAACAGGCGTTTTCAGAGTTATGAGCTTCGAAAATACTTAAACGGTCTATTGACGCCGGATCCAAAATTGACACCAGTTTTAATCCGAAAATGACACACTTTGATATATGTTATGTCAAGCACGTTTCTCACGAAAAGACGAAACAATAAATAAATAAATAAATAAATAAATAAATAAATACATGGATACATATTAAAAGAAGCACAAAGGAAACCAAGCGCTAGAATGGTATTTACAATGATCGCACATTGTTGTTCTTATACTTCATTTATAAAATGGATGGTAGTTTGTCATCGTAGTTACGCTGCCATCCGGTCATACCTTGTATATACCAAGCAATGGTCAGAATAACTATAAACATCCGAGAAACACATAATTTTCCATAAACGCAATATAACTGGTGAGCCAAACGCTGTACCGATGTAAAGCATTCTCGCAGTGGAACACGTTTGTAGCAGAAATGAATTTCTAGGTCTGATTTCATGAACCTGTTTCCAACCAATTTGCAAGTATAACATTTTATGGTATGAAGAGTTTTAACTAACCAAACTAACTTTAATGCAAAACAGATAGGTCGAACTAACCCGACCCTGTTTAATGGAAACAAGATAGGCCTAACTAACCCAGTTCAGTTTAATGGAAATAATATGTCTAACCAACCCAGCTCATTTTAATGGAAACAATATGTCTAAAAAATCCAGCTCAGTTTAATGGAGATAATGTCCAACTAACCCAGCTCAGTTTAATGGAAATAATGTCTAACTAACCCAGCTCAGTTTAATGGAAATAATATGTCTAACTAACCCAGCTCGGTTTAATAGAAATAATATGTCTAACTAACCCAACCCGAATTGATGGAAACAAGACAGTCCTAACTAATGCAACCTGGTTTAATGAAATTAAGATTAACTACCCCAGCTCAGTTTAATGGGAATACTTTATGTCTAACTAACCCAACCCGGTTTAATGGCAGTAACATGCTTCTAACTAACCTAATTTTGTAAAACTTTATTTATGCCAATCAAAATATCAATAATACAGAATCAATCTTTTTGTCACAATATGTTTCTGTTCAAAAGACACGATATTAGATAAAAACTTTAAAATCGAGAATTATTTAAAAGCTTATGAAACATATAATTTAAAATATATGCATGGTAAAGTACTCTTGAAAAGTACTCTTGATATGTCTATAAAATGACAACAAACTACAACTATCGTATATCACGTGTACATTCGACGTATACCACGTGTATATTCAACGTATGGATCTCACTCAGGTAATGTACCAATTATATTGCTACTAAGAAACGGGACAGAAATTAAACATCTTTAATAGGCAAGATAATTTTAAAGATTGCTAAAATATACGTAAGGAATTTATTTCTACATTGGCATAGAAAATACCAAGAAAATCTTGCCTGTTATAAATATATGTCTCGTTGATTATACAAAATATGTCTCATTTATCATTCAGACTTATAGCTCTGTTCTAAAGTTGTATACTTCTTTCATTAGTTAAGAATCGCCGATAGATGAGTGTCAGTCAATGTGCACGTCATACTCAAAGCTATACAGTGTCACTGTCAAAATGAAGAGAATGTAAATTATCGTGAGTGTACTGGATCAATCCTTTATTGTAAAGCTGGTTCTGTTCATTTAGAATAGAATAAGATACTGTATAACAAATTTTGCCTGGAATTATAAATTTTTGTCGACTTTACAATTAAAATTTGGGCTGCCCTGCTTAATATGATATGAAAGCAGTATAAACATTAGTGATTGGAGATATGGAGTTTTGACGCTATCTGCCAAAAATTAAACTAAATCCAGCTGATTTTATATATATATATATATATATATATATATATATATATATATATATATATATATATATATATATAGATTTCCCATGAGCATAGGGCAATAACATAAAAAGGAACGGTTAATTGATCTTCAAACCTGGCATCACATTCAACGGGACTGCTAAATCAATGATCCAATAAAAACGATCTACATTTCCAAGATCGTTGTAGTTTTGCGTGTTACTTTTACAAGAGACCATTAATCCTAACAGTCATACACCTGAGCATAACTTTTGAAAATCATAACAATCTTAATGAATCTGATCACAGACAACACAGAAACATATTATAATCGAATCAAAGGAGTGTTCATGATCCTTAAATAGGCATCATCTACAATCTGGATCCATCAGTACAAGAAATAAAGGACTAAAAAGTTAAAGTTGTTCCTCTTCGTTTCTCAATATGGCAAAACAGGACTCCCTTTATCAATCGAATGCATTCCAATCGGAACCGGTCATCCCAGAATCCATATATTATTGGGTTCACCATATTATTTATGACATAAGAACGAAGACAAATGTCGTAAATAACGAGTCTTGTTGCGTCAATCCCTTCCCATAAGTCCTCAACTAATATGTCCGCTACCGACATTGCGATGTAAGGGATATAGCTTACGATAAACATTATTGTAATTGAAAACATCATTAAGGTAATTTTCCGTGTGGTTTTCTGTTTCTTTTGGGAAGCTGCTGCCGCCTCTGGAAGACCTTTAACTGATTTAATATATTTCATGAGCGAAACTCCTTTTCTGCTGTTACTCCGACTCCTTGAAGGTATGCCCTCAAGTGGAGACTTAGATCTACTTCGTGACCGCATTGGGTCTACATATGAAGTTCTTGTACTTTTATTAGTTCCATTGGAAGATTTAGAAGAATCTGAATGCCTTTCTGGGGTTATCTCCCCTTCTAAATTGATGTTTTCCGTTTGTTCCACTTTATGGGTATTCATGTCAAATGTTTTCAGAGGAATATGTTGAATTTCCTCTTCTGAAAAAGAACCAGCTTCTGTAATATTAGTATGATTATTTGTTTCCACACACGTGCCCTTACGTGATCTGACAATCGTTCTTAATATATCTCCTTGGTATTTGTCATGCATGTATATCTGATAGCAAATAAATGAATATAATATTATTAATGTGATTATTGTAGATATTGCTATGAAAAATGTAAATCCAATATAAATTAGTGGATAGTTTGTGTCTTTATAAGAATCATCCACGAAACATTCAACTCCGGTAATATTCACGTGACCTGAGGGGACGGCAGAACTGTGTCCGTATATTACAGCTTGCGGACATGCAGAAAGTACTCCCAACACTACAGCAAATAGGCACGCCTTCCGTGGACCAAAGTCTGCAACCTGCTTTTTCAGTGGTCTGCAGATTTTGAGAAAACGATCTACTCCAACGACTAATAGGACGTATATTGATCCATATGTGAAAAACGTGATGAGAAATGTCAATGCTTTACAAGCATCCGAATAGAAATAGGTGTACGGATGTAGTAAATCTAATAAATGATAGGGAATTCCTAAACAGCATACACACAAGTCCAACATGGCTAAACTCAGAATGTAGAATCTTGCACTGATCCGTTTGAATCTGTATGTATATATGATGAGAACAAATATGTTCCCAACTATGCCGATCACCATAATGATGACGTAGAACACAATGACAGGTAATAACATGATTACTTCAGAGGCGTTTATTTCTTCTAATGTCTGTAGACTCTGTACCACATTTGCGTTATGATTCTCATAAACGCTCGTGTTGGAGGAATTTAGCTCCAATACCCATCCGTTCGGATTACTGTCATAAATTGCCATTGTTGCACTGAAATAATTCATACAAAACAATTACATTTACTTTGAGCAAGAACATAGAAAATCTCCTTCAAATAAGACAGGAAGAAAGATTACTCTGAGTAAGAACGGAATAAAGCGAAAGAGGTATTTCTGAAATACAGGAGAATAGCTCAGTGCAACAGCTAAGATATTTGTGCGCCTCTGCGGGCCCCTATGCAAAGCTAACGGGGTGGTGCCATGCCTATTCGAAAGTGTACAAAAGTAATTCGCATGCAAGAGTATGCAAAGCACAGAGGCCCACGAATTATTTTTGTACACTATAAATTAGGTAGGGGTCCATCAGTAAGCTTTGCATAGGGGACGCACGGGGGAAAGTGTAGGGCCCAGGAATTAATTTGTTACACGTTAGATTAGGCAGGGCCCATCGGTAAGCTTTCCATAGGGTCCCGCATAGGGGCACAGCGATCCTAGCTACGCCACTAATCACATATGTAATTGAAGAAAACTTGCTGAGGAATTTTAAATGTTTCATTGCCACTTCCTCGCAAAATATAAAGTTACGCTGTATCAAAACGTACGGCAACCTGCTAGACTACGGTCTTCCTGCAGTTTTACTTCCAGACAGGTGAGTCATATTTTGCATGTGTGCATACAACAGTTTGCGGCTGTGCTCTGGGTCAAATCTGCCCTTAATCAAACTCCATAAACATCACTATGTCAGCATTTTCCAACATGGCAGATACTGGCGAAACCCTATCATTAACATAGTTGAGCTCTGCACAGATGATCCTTATTTGACAACTCTCTTCAGAGTCACAGATTCCCGTGGCCGTTTGAAAATCTCTCTAATTCGCGATTATCTGTTTACACATTGACCCCAACCTTTTTGGAACAAAAATGAAACATGTTATATATATAATATACATATGATAATTCCCCAAAATGAGTACATAACAGCGGCAGGGGAAAATGTAGGCTAAAAATTATTCTTGAAAACTATTTGCAGAAAATGTGTTTCGTGCCAAAATTAGTCTCCTTGTGCATACAGCATGAAGTCTTGCATACTTGAATCATAATTATAGCGAGTTAGATAATGGGATAAATGCATGAAGACAAAGTACAAATAACTAAAACAAAACATTTAGAAAGTGTTTTGTGATAATTTCGATTATAAATAGTTTCAAATAGTCTTAGTCTGGGATTTTGTAAAGAATCGCATCATTTCATTTTTGTTCATAATGATTGAGATATTTCAAACGGATGAATGCATACAAATATTAAGTAAATTAGAATGTTTTCAGAAATGTGTAAAAGGGAAAATAGACTCGTTATCAAACGCACACTAATCATAAATGTTGTGGATTTTTCAATCTACTATGAAGACAATATTATTTAATTTTTAGCAACAGGAACATATTTTTATCCCTTTTGTCTTATTTTATAAGAGCTAAGCAGAATGACCAGTCAATAATCCGCAGGCTCAATTTCGCTTGATGTAATTTAGAAATTCAGACAAATATCTTAAAGTCTTACAACATACTACATACTTATAACCAGGTAATTATTCAAAAAACCTACAATCCGTATGCATGCGTTATTATTGATAAATGTTTTTCAATCAGAAGTTGGGTAAGAGTAATTAGCATTTGAAATAATCTGTGTCTATATTAATTATCTAATCAGATTTGTTTGGATCAAATATGATCGTAATTCTATAAGTCAAAGTTTGAATTAATCATAATCATTTGCTTAGAAGCCTTAGAGGATAACCCGATGCGATATTAGCACACAAAAATGGCAGGCGGCGTTCAAGTGGTATAAATCTAATTGACAATATAGCATAGCTATTTCTCTTGGGGTATTTGTTGTGTGTGTGTGTGTGTGTGTGTGTGTGTGTGTGTGTGTGTGTGTAAAGGTAATAATATTAGTATATCTGCATTGCTTTATATATATATATATATATATATATATATATATATATATGTATGCACAGTCAATTTGCCATTCTAATCTGGTTGGGAAAATGCCTATGCCGTATCTAGTTTACTACTTACGTTCTTGTCCCCAGTCTTGGCTTGATATGGTCACTCCTTTCTTAATGCGCAGGGTCGAACTGTTGACAAGGTATTCTGGAAAGACATGTTAAATCCAAACTAACTGCATATAATCCTGCAAACACTGAGAATGTGTAAGAGATAATGTCTTCGAAAGCAAGTTCTGAACACATGCAAAGAAAAGATAATTTTGATTGCAAAATGGTGGAAGGTTTAACTTTATCATAAAGTCAGAAAGAAGATATGACATTCACGTTTTCACGAATATAAAGGAAACGAATTAACTTTTCGAAAGACATAAAAAGGTGGGTGAATATAACCCCAAAAGGATAAAACAAATGTCCAACTCTGCGTTGTGTTCTAGTGACGATTTTGAAGTTGACAGCCTGGAGCCTAATTTACGAGGACGCATTATGCCACAGTAGATCGGTTTATCTGACGTCGGAAGCTTGGATAGCATTATCCAAGGATTAATCTAATGCATAACTCATTCCAATACATCCCATCGTAATTTAATCCTACCGTGGACGATAACGAACGAAAGGGACGTTCCCTGACTCTTGGATTAAATTATCGATAAAATAAAATCTAAATAATAATTCAGCCATATAATGGATATGATAAGAGTAATCAATATATTGTACAATGCATATCACAAAATATAATTGTATCGTGGAACAGAAGCCAACCATAAGCTAACAATGACTCAGGGAATAGTTTGTAGAAATGTATACAATGATAGCGAACTATAATGGCCTTAAGCAAGGATGTTCTTGTGCAATGCTGATACAAATGTGGTCCAGATTGCGGCCATTAATTAAAGAACCTGGAGACTGACTTAGAAAAGAAGGAAACGATGAGGAAAGATAGAAAGGATGGAATAAAAGATTGAAGCAAAAATGGGAATGAATAAATAAAGCGGGGAAAAAAGAAAAGAATAAACACACAAGCTAACAGAAATGGTAGAGGATAAGTAATTATCATTTGCATTGTTAGATTTGAAAATTCTTAATCTTCCCATCCTGATGTTGTATGATGTCTTTCTAATATTCACATCTCAATATCGATTGTATCATTATTGACAAGTTAATTTCACGAAGTTAACAAAACAAAATTAATTGAAATTTCGCGTCGGACCAAACTTGAAGCATGTTAAAGAATTAAAATATCCTAAAATGAATCATAAAATAATCCGATTATCTATGGATCATTGGCCAGACAACAAAAGTAACCATGAGAGCGCGGTGTTGCATTATTATGACTGATGTTTTAGAGTAGCATTTTAGCTATGATACTTGTGTGAGAATGTGTGGGTTGTTGCGCGTGCAAAATCACCTTCATTCTTTTACGAGTATCTTAATACCAGGTTTCGTTTTTTTTTTTTTTTATAATAGAGTAGGGTTTTGTTATATTAATATGTTTATCATTATGCATATCTCTTAAAACTAAAGGAAATAAAAAAGACAATGATGCTTGCAGTATGCAATATTAAGTATTATTTGCTACTTTTTGCTTGCAACTTTTAAAAAATATACTTATTTTGGGGGAAATAAAAAATATAAAGCCGTTTAGAATTTTCTTAAAAAAATGAACTTTTCAGACCACATTTTGAACTATTTCCTACTATTATACACTAATTTCAATTTCTTTTTACACGCAGTATGATTTACTTATACAGTGATATAATGATTTAAAAATAGGACTTGTAACATAGGCTGCTCATTTGCTTGCGCTAATGATTAAAATCTGTTCTCGTAGTCGCTATTAGTCACAGAACCGCTCCGGTGGCCTAGTGGTTAGTGCGTCCGCCTCGGATGCGGGATGTCCTGGGTTCGATCCACGGCCGAGTCATACAAGAGACTTACAAAAATGGTACTAGCAGCTTCATAAGCTTGGCGTTTAGTATTAAGAGGTTAGTGTTAGGACTGGTCGGCCTAGTGTCAGGATAATGTGACTGTGTGGGACGTCATGCTACATGTCATCGGCATTATGCCCCAGTGGTAGACATCACTATAAAATGGCACATTGTAGACATTGCAGCGATATGACTGAAAACTTGTTAAAGCTACGTTAAAAATCAAAATCACATCACATTAGTCACAAATATGTTTCAATTATATACGTATCTGTCGTCAATACATATCAGTTTAAATGAAAAACAATTTGAAAAACACTTTTGTCCGCAGTCTTATTATTGATCAGTATGCACTTTACACATTTAAGTTGAAAGCAACGTACAAATTGACGATGAGAAACGAGAGGTATTGAATTACATAAATATGATCATACGTAGAATTAGCAATGTTGTCTAAATCCACTACACATATGTGCATTCAAGATCAAAAGGTTTTCCTTATAACGACTAGCAATGGTCGAAACAACTTAACCAATTAGCACACACAAGACAATGGTGCACAGTGACTTTAATACATGTGTGTACGTCCTACACTTTTAACACACCTAATACGTTCTATATTATTTTATACATAGCTTTATAAAGAGACATGTGGCTTATCATTTTACCAAATCGTCTTTACAGAAGTTTATTAGGGAAAACGAGTTCAATAATTAGTTTGTTTTTGGTTCAGTGATTCACGATACAAGTAAGTAATTTAGTGCTGACACAGATGGATGATAGTTCCTTACCACGGTAGGAATTGGTACATTATCGGCCTTTTCCGTCAAGTTAAGAAAGATACATCGGATGTAATTCGCCTCCATTAAAAGCTATAATCTGAACTACTTTCTTTCACGTGGAACAACTGAGGAATGGGACTGAGTCACAATCAGAACAATCTCGTCCTTTGCTCTCGTATGATATGTGGCGCTCTTCATCATAGGCTAATCACTATGCGAATCATATTGATGTGTATTAGTTCAGATGCTGTTTCACGACTTGACGGAAATGAACGAGTCATGTAACGATCGATCATCGTAGCAGACGATGGCTGATCCTACGGAAGGATTGAAATATCCGTTCTTTCGGCACACTTAGCTCTGAAGCACCAAGGCTCCTGCCTCTACGATTCATATTTTACCACATAAAAGGACAGTGAATATGGCTTATTCAAGAAAACAAAGTCACATAGTTGAATATGTTATTCAACAATAAATCACCCAATTTTTGGATAACCACAAGGTCGCTGTGCACTATGTAAGTTACAAGTGTTATAGCATTAAGAGATCAAGAGTCGCCCCCGTGCAACGGGGCACAATGTGGCACTTCTTTCATTACGCGAAATGAAGTTATTATAAGATATCTCTTCATCTAACATTAGTAAATCTCAAAGATATTGTAAAGCATTAAGTATGGATAAATATTAAAAATCAGACAGCAATTCACTCAAATGATTTAAAACTCACTGAAAAATTGACCATGACCCTAACCACGTTTTTTCGTGTTATTCACAAGAGAGATAGGTATTGCACAAGGTAATACCTGCAGCTGGTAAAACAACTCTCTAATGTCTAATGGTTTATTCGAATCCGAGGAGACTCGTTGCTGGGACGATAGTGTGTCGGACACTTAATCCAATGTATCGTGGGTTTTAATACCCGTTGAGGTCAGACGGGGTCAGTTCCCCCTTGGTGTGTCCTTGAAAAAGATATTTAGCTACCATTTATATGGCATGATATTGCCACTGACGTTAAAAGCGCCGTTTATTTAAACTAAAAAAAAAGTTAAATAAATTCAACAGAGTGCAACTTAACATTGCGTTTATCGTATGTCTTTAAATGCCAATTAAATATGGAGTTTCAAACTTGTCTGTGAAATCTAAAGGCGGAAGATATAATTATTTCTCACACAATGCACAGATTATATATATATATATATATATATATATATATATATATATATATATATATATATATGTGTGTGTGTGTGTGTGTGTGTGTGTGTGTGTGTGTGTGTGTCCCCCCGCCTGTTTGCTACCTATAAAGTCGATAGAACTATTATCAACAAAACACTAATTTTTTAACCGATATCATCGCTTTGAGAAAAATCATAATGACATGTTCATGGTCCAGAAATGAATGAATTGCCACTAAAGAGAACGTCATGCTGGTTGCTCGTCGATTTTTCTTAAATAACAAGTTATCATGATAAATTACACCTTTCATGGAAAGCGCCGACGCAAGATATTCAACGTATACAATTTCATTTTCTGCTGATAGTATGAGGATTAAAACCCGAGATCAATATGTTAAAACCCATATTTTATTGTACCTCAGGTATTTCTTTCTTTCCTTGATTTAATATTAAATTGCTGACTAACCCAAGCTCTAATTTCTAAATTCAGAACTCACAAATGCGTCATAAGTGTTATATAATATAGATTTATAACCATATGTATATATTACATTTTAGAGACACGAGAAATACATGCAATGTTGCAAACATGATTCAGTGTATGTTGCATTTCAGTGGTAATTAAGTAGCAGAAAATAATTATTATAAGTTAATGAAAATGGAACACATTCTTGAATAACGACAAATTTGTGAATGAAATTGTTTTCTGCATCATAGTTACTTTACCTTATATATATATATATATATATATATATATATATATATATATATATATATATATATATATATATATATATATATATATATATATATAATTATAACAAAGGCCGATAATATTGTCAGTTCGTAATAAAATATTCAATCAATAAAAGCTGTCTGGGTTTAATCAATCAATCAATCAATCAATCAACCCATCAATCCATCCATTCATCCACCCATCCATATAAATCCACTGATCCATCCATCCATCCATTCATCCACCCATCCATCTATCCATCCATTCATTCACCCATCCATCCATCCAAAATCAATCAATCAATCAATCAATCAAGGTTATGCGATCTTGCACAGTGATGGACAGTAGGAAGTCGATTTGACGGAAATAACGATGTGTCCTACACGTAACAGAATATTGATATTTCTTCTGTTAAAATATTCCCTTGGAGTAGCCTAGATGTTTAAGTATTAACTCCCCTGATAATGATCGTCAGTCAAAAGGTTAGAGTAGTGATCACGTTTGCTGATTTTATCGCACATTACGGTTTCTCCACCAACTGTGTGGATTTGCAAGAACCTTACCATTTTTGCCAATTTTTCCAGTAAGTTTCAAATTAGAAAAATGACTTTACACTTTCGGAACTCTGTAACCACGTTGAGTCAATCATTAAAAGCAAAACATATCTGGTTATTTCCATATGAATTACAAGTAAAATATGTTACAATAACTTACGTGGGTTCAACACTGGATTGATTACAAGTTAAATGTTAAGGATAATAAGAACTTGCTTCGTGACAATGTTCCTGAACAGGATTTGACTCAGAGCTAAGTTTTAGAGTTTCAAAACTATGGATTGTTTGTTGATTTTTAGTAAAACTTTGCAGATTAGTAGTGAGATTTTTGTGATCCCTTCGCTAGAGGATCAGTAAAGCTAATAGTATAAGAACCTTCTAGCTCTTTGTGAAATGACAGATTAATGAACGAACAAGAACAATAAATACTCATATACATCCACACGTTCAGAAAAGAAATTATATCGTAATTGTTCAATACCAAACAAATTAATCGAAAGCAGGTAATGACAGAACTTCTTCCTGATAATTGTTCCACATTATAATAGCTCAATATCATAATGTAGACGCATGTGTGGTATCAGTAATGGTGCGTGGACAACATTACATCTGACCACAACTGACCAAAGCTTAACCAAAATATTTTTCTTTGTAAAAGGTTCCCATCGGAAATAATTGACAAAGGAAGAATAGTGTTTGTATTGTACGCTATGTTCTAAAAATATGTTTTGTAACTTGCAACGCCAGCATATCATACAGACATTATTGATAGATATGATATAGGCATTCTGAGTGTGATGTTCTATTTTCTAGCAAAGACGAACATTGCTATATTAATTGTACAACATATATCTGTACATTTAAGTATGCACACAATTATTGCTGTCGCTTCCACAGCATATTATTCACTTTTTCCACATGACGCAAGCTGCGTCGTTTGGCTATATCTTTCATTGATGGTATACACTAGCGTGTGTTTTATTTATTTATTTATCCATTTATTTATTTATTTATTTATTATTTATTCTTAATGCAGGTGTTAAGATGGTAATCAAGTGATGTATTACATGTGTAATTAATTATCATACCATGTAATCTTCAAATAATGAAATAAAGATGATGATGAGGGAATCGCATGCTACCTCAATCCTTGTTTGTGCCAATAAGCCTACTAGTCTACCACTATATAATAAGCATGGTAGTCCACCACTATATAATAAGCATGATAATCTACCACTGTATAATAAGCCTTGTAGTCCACCACTCTATAATAAGCCTACTAGTCTACCACTATATAATAAGCCTGGTAGTCTACCACTATATAATAAGCATTGTAGTCCACCACTATATAATAAGCCTGGTAGTCTACCACTGTATAACAAGCCTACTAGTCTACCACTATATAATAAGCCTGATAGCCTACCCCTATATAATAAGCCCGGTAGTCTACCATTATATAATAAGCCTGGTAGTCTACCACTATATAATAAGCCTGGTAGTCTACCACTATATAATAAGCCTGGTAGTCACCCATTATATAATAAGCATGGTAGTCTACCACTATATAATATGCCTGGTAGTCCACAACTATATAATATGCCTGCTAGTCACCCACCAAATAATAAGCCTGGTAGTCTACTACTATATAATAAGCCTCGTAGTCTACCACTGTATAATAAGCTTGGTAGTCACCCACCAAATAATAAGCCTGGTAGTCTACCAGTATATAATAAGCCTTGTAGTCTACCACTATATAATAAGCCTGATAGTCTACCACTATATAATAAGCCTACTAGTCTACCACTATATAATAAGCCTACTAGTCTACGACTATATATATATATATATATATATATATATATATATATATATATATAATAAGAATGGTAGTCTACCACTATATTATAAGTCTGGTAGTCTGCCACTATATAATAATCCTGGTAGTCACCCACCAAATAATAAGCCTGGCAGTCTACTACTATATAATAAGCCTGGTAGTCTACCACTATATAATAAGCCTGGAAGTCACCCACCAAATAATAAGTCTGGTAGTCTACCACTATATAATAAGCCTGGTAGTTAACAGCTATATAATAAGCATGGTAGTCTACCATTATATAATAAGCTTACTAGTTTACCACTATATAATAACCCTACTAGTCTACCACTATATAATAAGCCTGGTAGTCTACCACTATATAATAAGTCTGGTTGTCTACCACTGTATAATAAGCCTGGTAGTCACCCACCAAATAATAAGCCTAGTACTCTACCACTATGAAATAAGCCTGGTAATCTACCACTATATAATATGCCCGGTAGTCTAACACTATATAATAAGCATGGTAGTCACCCACCAAATAATAAGCCTGGTAGTATACCACTATATAATAAGCCTGATAGTCTACCACTATATAATAAGACTGGTACTCTACCACTATATAATAAGCGTGGTAGTATACCACTCTATATCAAGCCTGGTAGTCACACACTATATAATAAGCCTACTAGTCTACCACTATATAATAAGCCTGGTAGTCCACGACTATATAATAAGCCTGGTAGTCACCCACCAAATAATAAGCTTGGTAGTATACTACTATATAATAAGCCTGATAGTCTACCACTATATAATAAGGCTGATAGTCTACCACTAGACAATAAGCCTACTAGTCTACCACTATATAATAAGCCTACTAGTCTACCACTATATAATAAGCTTGGTAGTCTACCACAATATAATAAGCCTGGTAGTCACCCACTATATAATAAGCCTGGTAGTCTACCACTATATAATAAGCCTAGTAGTCTACCACTATATAATAAGCATGGTAGTCTCCCACTATATAATAAGCCTGGTACTCACAAACTATATAATAAGCCTGGTAGTCTAGCACTATAACATAAGCCTGGTAGTCTACCACTATGTAACAAGCCTGGTAGTCACCGACAATATAATCAGCCTGCTACTCACCCACCAAATAATAAGCTTACCTGTCAACTACTATATAATAGGCCTGGCAGTCTAACACTATATAATAAGCCTGGTAGTCTACCATTATATAATAAGAATGGTAGTCTACCACTATATAATAAGCCTGGTAGTCTACCACTATATAATAAGCCTACTAGTCTACCACTATATAATAAGCCTGGATGTCTACCACTATATAATAAGCATGGTAGTCTACCACTATATAATAAGCCAAGTAGTCTACCACTATATAATAAGCATGGTAGTCTGCCACTATATAATTAGCCTGGTAGTCACCCACCAAATAATAAGCCTAGTAGTCTACCACTAATAATAAGCCTACTTGTCTACCACTATATAATAAGCCTAGTAGTCTACCATTATATAATAAGCCTGGTAGTCTACCACTATATAACAAGCCTGGTAGTCTATCACTGTATAATAAGTCTGGTAGTCTACCACTATATAATAAGCCTACTAGTCTACCACTATGTAGTAAGCCTGGTGTTCTACCACTCTATAATAAGCCCGGTAGTCTACCACTATATAATAAGCCTGGTAGTCTCCCACCATATAATAAGCCTGGTAGTCTACCACTATATAATAAGCCTACTAGTCTACTAATATATAATAAGGCTGGTAGTCTAACAGTATATAATAAGCCTGGATGTCTGCCACTATATAATAAGCCTGGTAGTCTACCACTGTATAATAAGCCTAGTAGTCTTCCACTATATAATAAGAATGGTAGTCTACCACTGTATAACAAGCCTGGTAGTCTACCACTATATAATAAGCCTGGATGTCTACCGCTATATAATAAGCATGGTAGTCTACCACTATATAATAAGCCTGGTAGTCTACCAGTATATAATAAGCCTACTAGTCTACCACTAAATAATAAGCCTGGATGTCTACCACTATATAATAATCCTGGTAGTCTGCCACTATATAATAAGCCAAGTGGTCTACCACTATATAATAAGCATGGTAGTCTGCCACTATATAATTAGCCTGGTAGTCAGCCACCAAATAATAAGCCTGGTAGTCTACCACTAATAATAAACCTACTTGTCTACCACTATATAAAAAGCCTGGATGTCTACCACTATATAATAAGCCTGGTAGTCTACCACTATATAATAAGCCTACTAGTCTACCACTATATAATAAGCCTGGATGTCTACCACTATATAATAATCCTGGTAGTCTGCCACTATATAATAAGCCAAGTGGTCTACCACTATATAATAAGCATGGTAGTCTGCCACTATATAATTAGCCTGGTAGTCACCCACCAAATAATAAGCCTGGTAGTCTACCACTAATAATAAGCCTACTTGTCTACCACTATATAATAAGCCTGGATGTCTACCACTATATAATAATCCTGGTAGTCTACCACTATATAATAAGCCTAGTAGTCTACCACTATATAATAAGCATGGTAGTCTGCCACTATATAATTGGCCTGGTAGTCACCCAACAAATATTAAGCCTGGTAGTCTACCACTAATAATAAGCCTACTTGTCTACTACTATATAATAAGCCTGGTGGTCTACCACTATATAATAAGCCGGGTAGTCTACCACTATAGAATAAGCCTGGTTGTCTACCACGATATAGTAAGCCTACTAGTCTACCGCTATATAATAAACATGGTTGTCTGCCACTATAAATAAGCCTGGTTGTCTTCTACTATATAATAAGCCTGGCAGTCTACCACTTTATAATAAGCCTGGTAGTCTACCACTATATAATAAGCCTAGTAGTCTACCACTATATAATAAGCCTAGTAGTCTACCACTATATAATAAGCATCGTAGTCGACCACTATATAATAAGCATGGCAGTCTACCACTATATAATTAGCCTAGTAGTCTACCACTATATAATAAGCCTAGTAGTCTACCACTACATAATAAGCATGGTAGTCTACCACTATATAATTAGCCTAGTAGTCTACCACAATATAATAAGCATGATAGTCTACCACTATATAATAAGCCTGGTAGTCTATCACTATATAATAAGCCTGGTTCTATACCACTGTATAATAATCATGGTCGTCTACCACTATATAATACGCCTGATAATCTACTACTATATAATAAGCCTGGTAGTCTACCACTATATAATAAGCCTGGTAGTCTACCACTATATAACAAGCCTACTAGTCTACCACTATATAATAAGCCTACTAGTCTACCACTATATAATAAGCCTGATAATATACTACTATACAATAAGCCTGGTAGTCTACCGCTATATAATAAGCCTAGCTGTCTACCACTATATAATAAGCCTTTTAATCTACCACTATATAGTAAGCCTAGTAGTCTACCACTATATAATTATCCTACTAGTCTACCACTATATAATAAGCCTACTAGTCTACCACTATATAATAAGCCTGATAATATACTATTATACAATAAGCCTAGTAGTCTACTGCTATATAATAAGCCTGGTTGTCTACCGCTATATAATAAGCCTGGTTGTCTACCACTATATAATAAGCCTGGATGTCTACCACTATATAATAATCGTGGTAATCTTCCACTATATTATATGTCTGTTAGTCTACCATAATGCAATAAGTGTGGCATTCTACCACTATATAATAAGCCTGGTAGTCTACCACTATATAATAAGCATGGTAGTCTACCACTATATAATAAGCATGGTAGCCATATCTATGGAAGAAGTCAGGTAGTCAAGTGCTATTTAGTATATAATGAAGCGAACTTCGACAAGTTTTGTTATGGAGAGAATTTGCAGACCGCTCGTTCATACAAACTTAGCTGGACAAAAACAAACAAAAAAATCCATACTGGTACAGGTGGAAATGATAAGTATGTTTGAGTAATGCTCACTGACATTAACACAGGCACACCTTTCTTAAATACTGTATAGCAGACGAAAACCTTACGAGGTTGCTCATTCACGGACCATTTCATTTTCTTAGTTATTTCTCTGTTGAGGTTATCGTATTTAGGACGGTAAATTCTGATGGGATACATGTTAGCGACTTAAGTTACCATTAAATCTCTAAAATATCTACATCTAAAACGTTCCGATATACGATTATATTGTAATATACAGTTTTACTTCAACGTCGAGACAGCAATAATCAATCCCGTAATGATATGTTTGCATAAGTTACTCCACAGGAGTCTTTACCTATTTATATATATTCACAACAAAAATCTAGAGCAAAATTAATTGTCAAGTCTCACAATAATATATGATTATTTCATTATTCCAACGAATATTTTAGACAGGTTTCACTCACTGTGTAAGTACGTGTGTGTGTGTGTGTGTGTGTGTGTGTGAGAGAGAGAGAGAGAGAGAGAGAGACAGACAGACAGACAGACAGACAGAGATGGAGAGACAGAGAGAGAGAGTCACCTGTTACATCTGAAAGCCGTACAATCACATTGCCTTGTGTCTAGCGTCGATACCGGCCGATTATCCCAGAATAGGTGTTGCAACACACGTTGTGAATACCACTGTAAGTATAGGTTTCCAACCGGTTCAGGAAATCAGATAAACGTATCAAGTTTTCTTCTGTAAGAATGCCCACAATAACCATTAAGGCGGAGCGTGGACAGGTAGAAAATTCAATATATTCTTTTCGGTTTTATGTTTCTCCGATCCCCACTTTACAACAGCCTTAAGACAAGGTAAGTCACTCCTAAAAACAAATACCGCGTATATTCGTTATACGGATGTCGTAAAATTAATACCATATATAGTCACCTAAAAGTCGAATACAAAAGCAATCTGCACTGACCCTGATCTGCCATCGCATTATGCACCGGCAGATCTGGACTGATGCAATTGGTTCGGAGTAATCAGGAAATCAAACAACGCAGATGGACTCGTATTAGCAAGCACTTATGGTATTTAATGCACAAATAATGTGCAGCACGTACGGCCGAGTTCCTAGAGTCAAATTTTAAATGCAAGAAGTTAAAGTATCTGTGTCCAAATGGACGTCTCTCATCGAGTCTTGGATAGGATGGATACACATGCAGGTCATGTGCTTTATATACATGCCCAATCCATATGCGATATATATATATATATATATATATATATATATATATATATATATATATATATATATATATATATATATATATATATATATATATATATATATATATATATCCAAGCCTAATCGAAAAAATCGAGTTTAAAGACCGCATAAGAAAATGGAACACACCCTTTAAATCTCACAAACCTTCGTGGTCTTATGAACAAATGTTACCACACACACACATATGAATGATTGTTGTTGTTGTTGTTGTTGTGGGGTTTAACGCCGTATTTCAGCACACGATAGGCTATGCATGGCGGCCAGTATTAATGGTGGAAGAAGAACCCGGGAAAACCCCGGGAAGAACCACCGACCCACGAGAAGCTACTGGCAAGCCTTCTCACATACCCACATTAGCCGAATCCGAGACTCGAACCCACGCAGAAAGAGGTGAGATGGCAGCGATCCGTAACGGAGAGCGCTTTTGACCACTCGGCCACTCGGGGCCCCACATACGAATGAAACACATTATGAGAATGGTCGATGGTATATATCATTTCACGATTGATATAACTGACTATGGGATGTGAATGTACATGCATACATATTATACGTCCAGGAAAAAAATGTCTTCACTTGGAAAACAGTACACTTTTAAACACTATTTTTGTCTTTAACAGGACAAAATAATTAGTTCACGAAATCAGTATCACGTTCAAATTACAAGGTTACACCTTATTAAATACAATTTAAACCCACGGAAATCACCTCTTATCATCTTCTATATGTTATTTACACTTACTAAGATCGTACGGTCATGTTCCATCTATATTTACCTATGCCACACATGTACCTCGCATCAACACCGATAGATGAGTAGTTAAGTGGGGCACATTAGGGACAATGGGACTTAGCATTAAAAAGACCCCTGGGTCAGATTAGGGACAATGGAAATTTAACATGGAGAGAAATCGTGGGTCACTTTAGGGACAATGGGAATTTAACATAGAGTTTGGGTCTGTCTAGGGACAAGGGAAATTAACATGGGGAATAGAGTTTGGGCTTTTGGGATTTTTTTTTTTTTTTTAAATTTTTTTTAATTTAAATTTAAATTTAAATTTAAATTTAAAAAAAGGGGTAGGCAATGGAAAGGCTATCTCTTTTCGAGAAATATGGCTGGCCCTGAAAAGGGCCTTTGGGTTTTCTTCTTCTTCTTCTAGTTTCTTCTTTTTCTCCACCAAGTTCTTATTTTATCTCCAACACTCTTTCTCTTCTTTTCTTTCTTTTTTTTCTCCTGCTCTTCTTTCTTCTTCTCTTCCTCCTCTTCTTTCTTCCTCTTTTCATTTTCTTCTTCTTTTTCAATTTTTTCATTCCATGCTCTCATCCTTATCCTTTCCTCTTCATCCTCCTTCTCCTCCTTTATTTCTTTCAACAGATCACTGATGATTACCTTCATTTTTCGTAAATTGTTTATCTCCATCTTCACTCGATGGGGACTATAAGAATAGTGATCCTCGTTTAGGTTAACCAACATTTGCTCTATCATTCCTAAATTGTCGAGGACGTTTTGCAATTTTTCCATTTTGTCCATTTGGTTAGAAGCCATCTTCTTTTTTTATTCTTTGCAGAATGGTTTGAACGACGAATACTGTGGGTTCTTATACGAAAAGCGCGGACGTGAAGGAAAACATCCCCCTACTTTTTCATTTCATATAATAAAACCCAAACTATACTTTCTCATTTCATATAATAAAAACCCAAACTTTACTCTCCACATACGCTAAGAAACAATAAACAAAATCCATAATCTACTATCCACACAATCTTACGTAAGCGCTTACAAAACCCAAACTATACTCTTCACATACGCTAAGAACAATAAACAAATCCATAATCTACTATTCACACAATCGTACGTGAGCGGGTACAAACACAAACACAAACACACAAACACAAACACACAAACACATACGCTAAGAAACAATAAACGAATCCATAATCTACTATCCACACAATCGTACGTGAGCGGTTACAAAACCCAAACTATACTCTCCACATACGCTAAGAACAATAAACTAATCCATAATCTACTATCCACACAATCGTACGTGAGCGCTTACAGAACCCTAACTATACTCTTCACCTACGCTAAGAAACAATAAAGAAACCCATAATCTACTATTCCCACAAACATACCTTAGCCCTTACAAGCACCAACACACAAACACATACCCTCACACTATCTTAAAAAAGAGTTAGTGTTTATAATCACACTACTCTACCTACACACATTGGCAAATCGATCGTTATTTCTTTTCTAGAGTATTGGGTAGCCCTGAAAAGGGCTGTTTTTTTGTTTGGAACTTCATGGACACCTGGTTAATGGTGGCACCTTCCAGGCCTGGCGCCGCATACACATCTTGTCCCCCAGTTACTTTTTACCTTTTTGGGGGAGAGAGCAGAGGCAGGATATGTCGCTTCAGAATCCCAATTTTCGCTCTCTGGGATTCTGAAATTTCTTCTTCTTCTCTCCTTTTCCTCCTCCTCCTCTTCTTTGTATCTTCTCTCTTCCTCTTTGTATCTTCTTTCCTCTTCTTCTTTATATCTTCTCTCCTCCTTTTCTTTGTTTCTTCTTTCCTCCTCCTCTCTTATCCTTCCCTCCTCCACAATGGCTTCCGCGGCCAGTTCATTTAACATGCGCCTGGCATATTCCAGATGCACATGAAGTTCCAACAGTTTCTCCAGTCTCGTGTTCATTTTTGGTGTTGATCAATCAACAAGGGTAGCTGGACTGCCGAACGAGTTTCAATTTATAGTGAAAGCGCGGACGTGAAGGAAAACATCCCCAAAAAACATAAAATTGATCTTACCTACATCATGACCAAAAAACAACAACGCGTGGACCTAAAAGAAACACTCACTCACTTTTTATGCTACCCATCACTATTTTAAAATTTTTATTAATCACTTCAATAGACTATCCACATACGCAAAGCAATCCAATCTAACCCCAAATTTACACCTCAAACACCAAAAAAAACAAAAAAGACATCATTTTAATCTACTATCCATACCAACTTACTTAACCACTTACAAACACAAACACACAAACACATACCCTCACATTTTTTTTAAAAAAGAGTTAGTGTTTATTTTCACACTACTCTACCTACACACATTGGCAAATCTATTGTTATTTCTTTTCTAGAGTATTGGGTAGCCCTGAAAAGGGCTGTTTATTTTGTTTGCTATGGCATTCTTTTTAGTTTCTAAGAATGCGATGTCCTCTGAGGATAGACTTTCTGGCGATAGGTCTGCTTCTTCGGAATGAGAAGAAGAACTCTTTGGTGTCGATACGACAATCGACAAAGCCTCTGTCAGCTTCAGGTTGCTGCTGCTGCTCTTGTTGTTGTTGTTGCTGCTGTCTCTGAAGTCTGTACTTCTCTGTCCATTCTTCTTTTTCCCTGTTCATTTCTTCTCTGAAGAGCTCTTCTATCAGGTCTTCAGTGATTTTTAACATTCTCACATTCTCTATTTCTTCTGGCTTCGGTATCAGACTGTGTCTGACCCTATGCAAATTCACGTAGACTTCGTTGAGTTTAGCTAGTTTGGAGCACATCTTCTTAGGAGGATGAGTCGACAATGGATGGTTAGACTGGAAACAACCCGGTTCTTAAAGTCAAAGCGCGGACGTGAAGGAAAACATCCCCCACACGGTTTTTGAGTCGCAGCGTTTAGTGAGTGTCATGAGAGGGATAGTAAGAAATGAAAGAGCATCAATCCAACATTCTTATAGCTAAACAAAAGACAAAGGCATTTTTTTTCAAAACACAACATTTTTTATTCAAAAATCACTTAACACTAAACAACAACTCTAACATTTTTAACAATAATCCAACAATATATTATCAAACAATTTTTTCAAAACACAACATTTTTTATTCAAAAATCACTTAACACTAAACAACAACAACTCTAACATTTTTTAACAACAATGCAACACTAAAAGTTTCTCCACTAGGTAAAGAGGGATAACAGTCTTCCATGGTTTCTAGTAATCTAGGATGACTTCTCTCAAACTGTTGATTTCTATGGTATTATCGAATTCTGCATACAGGATGACGTTCACCGTTTCATCAGGGTCTCGGTCTTTAAACTGAATTTCCACACGAATCTGGCCGGATTTTATAAGGTGGAAATGTCGCTCGTCGCTGCCTTGGTCTGGAGTGAAATCGAAAGCCCACAAAGCGTAGCCTCCTGCATAATCCTCGTACGTAATACCGTGACTGGTATTGGTTCCTAACTGTCCGGTGGCTTCGTACAGGGACAAGTACGATCTCAAGTAATTCTTCTTTTTAAAGTCAGGTTCGAAAGGTCGGGTACACAAGGTCTTGCCATCGCGACTGAGTTCGATTTTGGACACGCCAAAGTGTTGAAAGTAGAAAGGATTTTTTCGGCAGCTCCGTTGAAGGCTGTATTCTCGACGATACCAACGATCAAACGTTTGGGTAACTGTCCTTGGAACAGATGATCTTCGATCATGGATCGCTGTCCCTTGGGAATGGTGAAGGTTTTCACTTCCACGCGTCGTATGGGATACTTGGCAGTCGTTCTGCTCAACGTCTGACTGATGTCGTTTCCCACTTTAGGTAACACTTCCACACGGCGTACGTAGAGTCTGGCTTCTAGGATTTTGGTTTTGTAACCGTCACTATCAGCCATCAAATGGAAAGCGGCACTGCTACGATTCAGTCTCAGGCGGACATCCACCCCGTTCAGCAAATACTTTTCTTGCAACCACATGTCCAAATGCAAACGATCCATCAGTTCTAAACTTGTGTCGGCTCCCGTGATTCTCTTTCTTCGTTCTACAAATCCATCATTGTTGTCTTTCTTTTCATCAGTTTCCAATATTTCAAACTTGGTAGGTTCGTCAGCTTCCCATACCACACAGGCATTGAGATGAGTGTTCTTGGCATCTATTCCGTACGTCAAGAGATTTTCCAGGTAGGCACGATAAGGGTAAGTATCCATGCTGCTACTGACCAGTTTGTTATTCAAATACAAGTCCACTCCACTGAACAAGGAATGCATGAAATTGTTGACGGGAGCTACTGCTTCATCGTCTATAGCACCTCCAGTCTTATCTAGAATTTTGACTTTCAGGTACAAGTAACTGCTATTCAGATCGATGTAATCTTCGGGCTGTCCTTTGATTTCAAACTCGATGGGAGCGGAATCGGTCAGTGAGGAGACGGGGTGAAATTCCACCCACTGGGATTCTTGCATCGTCATCATCGTGGGGGGGCATGGCAAACAGATCCAGTTCCGTCTTGGAACAAGCGCAAGATTCTCGGTGCATCATTTTTTTGTCTCTTTTCTCAATAATCGAAAACGTCTAAGTCTCGAACGGTTCTTCTTTTCTTGGCCTTTCTCGCTTGAAGTCTGGTGAAAGGGTGTTTTCTTCGTCGTCTCTTTCTGCCTTGTCCTTGCTGAATGCCTGACTAGGTAGCGTGCAGGGCATTTATAGGTGTTTCTCGTTGGCCTAAAATGTTTTTGACCGTTTGCAGCAAGTCATTTTTGCCTGCCCTCATGAAGGCTTCTTTAGGGTTTTGTTTGTCGATGATGACATTTTGGAGACATTCTTTGCCTTACGTCAGTGCCGCATCTTTCAAGGCGTGCAATCCGCGTGTCACCATCGGTTTCAACACCGGGGCCACCGAACGAAAGGCCGATTTTAACATATCTCCTAAGCCGTGTCCTCGCTGTCGAGCAACCCCTCGGTACACTGGATACATGACTTAAGAGTCGTGAGAGAACCGTTTTCGAAAATGGAGTTTCACCGTGACTTTTCCTTTGGTGAATGGAATATTTTGTCCCAGATCTCCTTTTATAGCAATGTTGACCGTGTCCAAATAAGACTTTCTGACAGGCAAATAGTGAGGATGGACAAATTCGCGGTGGACGTGGTAAGTGTTTCCACCTTCCTCGTCAGTGTTCGTGGCAGAATCCACTTTGAAAGGAATGACACGCAGTAACGGTACGGAGGTGTGTCCCACCACGTTGTACTCCACCACATCGGAATACACGAACATCAAATTCAGTCCTTGGTTCAGTTCTACCGGGGCACGAAATAACTTGCTAAAAGACTCGTTGTCGTAAACGATGGGTAATTCGTTTTTCTTGATCATGGTCTTTCTCATGTCCATGTCACCGCCCAACATGTCAAACAATTCAGGACAAAATAAAATGGACAGGATTTTACTCCGTTCAAATTTCATCAAGAAGCGACGAGCTGCTTTGTGGTACTCCATGGTGACATTTTTGTTGACATGCTCCAAAGCTTTCAGAAACACGACATTAAACCTGGAGGTTATGGTGCTGACCAAATGTTGACCACTAAAATAATAGCCTGGGGGAATGAACAAGTGATAGGTGGTGTACTTTTGTGTACGGGTTTTCTTGTCATATTTGACATTGCTATCCATCCACTGTTGCATTTGCTCGTCATGAACTTCCACATCAAAAAAATTTTGATTGGGAAGGACATTGAGGACTTGGGTCGGGTGAATCATTTCTACTAAAGCCACTTCCCAATGGGCTTCGTGATCTAACTGGATGGCTTGAGGTAATTTGGCCGTGTAACAGCACAACGTGTTCTTGGGAAACACCTCCATGGAACTGTCACTGGGTAAGGTTAAGTAAAATTGGTTTTGGTGACTCATAATTCCAGAGTTCTGTGGCTGTCCGAGGGGTTACTGGACGTCAGAGGCGTGTCTCCGTCTAAAATGGGGTTCTGGTTGTGATTGAAGTGGTGACTGGCACTGGCACTGGACACAAGGTTCCCGGGGCTCCCGTTCGAGGTGAATTTCAGGGAGTGATTAGGAAGCAGGTAACCGATGCAACTGCTCAATAAAATGGTCCACAATTGTTTGTCTCCTTGTTGCAAACTCAAATTGGCGATGGCTGCCCCGATGACACAATACACCACGAAGATTTGGCAGAAAAAGACGATTTGCGTTTTAGGCACACGTTCTCCACACCACAGCCACAAGGGTTGTTTTTGTAAATCTTGCACAGAAGAACTAGGGGAAGGAGGAGTGGTCGACGTAGCTGCGTCTGCTGTGTGAAAGGGCATGATGGTCACTTCTTTTTATAGTCGATGACTTGCGAAGCGTCGATCCAAGAATCAAAACTGGGTGGATATCCTTTCCAACGTACTTTGACTTCTTTGATACGTCGTTTGCCCACTTTACGGGTTCTGCGTTCGAGAATGCTTTCGATGTCGTACACGTCGTCTTCTTTTTTGGTGACACGTTGTAACTCGGGCAAATAAAACGTTCCTTTGAGCACTTCTCCGTTCATGTCTTCCAATTTATAGACGGCAGGATGACGGCCATGCACTCGTCCAGTGACGCGAAACAATTCGGCCGTCCAGTTAGGTAAGTAACCTTTGTCGAAAGTGCGTTTGGTTTTGCCAATGCGCACCCAATCTCCTATGGCCAACACTCCACTTTTCTTGGGGACAGCCCTCGTCGGGGACGTACCAAACAGGCGCTCAAACACCAGCACTTCGTTGTCGGGAGTCACGTCTTGCGGGGCACGTCCGATGCTTCGATGGTAAGATTGGTTGTACGCTTGCACCAGGTGCGGTAAGATGTCGATGTACTTCAGAGTGTGGTGATGCGTACAATATTTCCACATGCGTTCTTTCAAAGTGCGTTGAAAACGTTCCACGATGCTGGCTTTGGTTTCGGGATTCTCGGTGGTAAAAAAATGAATGTCACGTTTCTTTAATTCTTTTTGGAAAGCTTGGTTCAGAAATTCGGTGCCTTTGTCCGTTTACCATCGAAGAGGGTGACGACCGCTTTATTTCAACACCCGTTGCAGGGCTCGCACTAACTCGCTGCTCGATTTGGAAGTCAAGGGTACGACCCAAGCAAATTTGGAAAAGACGTCGATGACACAAAACAAATATTTGTAGCCACGATTGTAGCTGACCAAATGAGAGACATCGGCTAAATCGGCTTGCCATTGATGATCGATGCCTTCCACTCGGGTGCGACTTCTGGCAAACTTGCGTCGAATGGGTTTGTGTAAAGTGTAGGTAGCTTGTTCTTGTAACCATCGTTGCACTTGAGGTAAACGGAGACTTTTCAGTCGCGTTTTGGCAGCACGATACAATTTTTGAACTCCTGCGTAACCTGCAGGATGGGAGGGATCGTAGTAAATGCTGGCTAAGACTTTTTCCATTTTTTTGTGTGTTGGTTGGTGTGTTAATAAGACACCCACTCTTGGAGGATGCTACTCTTTTTCTCTTGGGGTACTTTCTTGGATTGCAATGCTTTGCGTGTGCGGCCAGCAATAGGTGTCGAAGAGGAGAAGGATGTCTGAGCGGGGGATATCGGTTCTTGTTTCACTTCTGTCTTCACTTCTGTCTTCACTTTCTTTTTCTCTTGTGAGGAAGAAGGGGTGGCCATCATCTTTTTAATCCATCCAATTCTGGAGGTAGGTGGTGTTGTTAACTTGCGTACTTTTTCTGGTGGAGTTTGAAACCCTTCCTCTTCTTCTCCTTTTTCTGTCTTGGTCACGTGTACTGGTGGTACTGGTACTGGTACTGGTACTGGACTTTTCATCAAGGTCTTAAAATCTTTCAGAGTGGGTAGAGCTGTTTCGTCTAAAGCTTTCTGGTGAAAGAGTTGCAGTCGTTGCAAGAGTTGACCGTACTTTTGTGATTTTTCTGTTTCGGACAAATCTTGGCGATCCATCAAGGACTGCAATTCGTGTTGTAACTGGGACATCTCGCTCAAATGGGGATTGGGAGGTAAATGCGGGGTGTGTTGTTCTTGCCACCGATGGTATTCCATCCATCGTTTGTAAGGCACTAAAGCTAGTTTTCGTCCTTCCATGGGGTTGTCAGGGGTCGATTCTGAGATCTTGGAACTTCCGAGGCCTTTTTATCTTGCTCCCACCAGTCCTCCCAACATGGTTCCCAAGACTCCTTTCAGTATGGGGCCTAACAAGAGAGGTAAAATACCTCCACGTTGCACTAACATCTTCTTTTTTTGACGAATGGGAATTTTCTTTTGAACCATTTGGCGAAGAACGTGACGATGTTTGCCTAAGCATTGTTTTTGGTGTTTGGACAAAGGGATCGTGCCTTTCAAAACGTTCAAACAACATTCGCACACGGTATCGATGACCTCTTTGGAGGCTGTTTGAATGAGTTTTTTTCGTAGGGGTGGAGAAGCTTTGGACAGGACAGATAACATGTCCCCATGTTTGGCTAAACGTGGTGGCAGTCCTTTCCTTTTCTTTCCTTGGGGTTTTCTGGAGGGTGACATCTTTGAGTCTTCAGGAGCACCAAAAAACACTGATACCCGACTTGGTCACAGGCCTTTTTTATACTGGAACGCGTCGCCACTGATTGTCTTGACGTCGTATTAGTTTGAGGACAGGCATGACACGTCGTGCAGGGGTACGTAACGGACTAAATCGAGCCAGTTCTTGCTTGGACAAATCCAGTAAACTTTGTAACATGCCCGATCTTTCTTGAACTTTGATTTTGGGAGAAGGTACTTTGTGAGCAGCAGCCACTGCCACTAAATTGGAAGGTCCTGCCACTGGGGAAGTTCTTTTGGGGGTCATCAACGGAGAAGTTCTTGGTGTGATCAACGTCTCCAAGTACTCTTCAGTTCTGGGTGTCATTAACGGAGAAGTGGACAAACGTGAAGCTGCCGGAGACGCAGTCACTGCCGTGGCAGGTCGTGGTTTGCGAGTGTAAGGTTGCGTCCTGGCCGAAGTGCCTCTCTTGCGGCTAGTTTTCTGTGGACTTTTCTTTTTCTGGGGGCTTCTTTTCTTTTTCCGGGGTGGTGGTGGTGTCTGGTCAGAGGAGGGTCCTGCCACTGGAGAAGTTCTCCTTGGGGACCTGGTCTTTTTCTTCTTGGGGATTCGTTGGACTTTTGTCTTGGGTATAACTTTGGGGGCATTAGGATCCCATCTTAAGAGTGAGTGAATGATGACCCCTCCTAGAGTACCGCTCCCTCCAGGTTTCAAAATGATTTGTTTTTTGGTTTGAGTGTCGATGCGGGGATCGGCCAGTTGGACCAAAGCGACTTTGTTTCGATCGAAAAAGCGTTTGGTTTGATGAGGAATCTGAATGATTCCTTGGAGTAATTGACGTGCCGTCACCGTGAACCATCGTAAGACTTCTTTGAGACTAGGTTCTAAGACACGAGCTCGTGTTTGTGGATCTTTTTCTCGACTGATGCCATACAAGGCACGAATCAATTTGACGGGAAGATGCGACTGAAGGGACGTCATGTTCGCACTGAGAGTGAGACAGACGAAAAAGGGTCTGAGGTTTTTATAGATTTTTTTATGGGGAGTGAAATGAAGTCGAGGACGGAGACGTGTACAGGACAGGCCCTCCGTCTTGGCACCAGTGGTGAAACAAGTGGGTACGAAATCGCAAATCCTCGGGAGTCGTAGGTTTCAAATCGACGAGTAAATAGGCGTGTGGAGTTTGAGTGGCATCGTCGTACGCCTGAGTCAGCCAAGGCGTTCCTAACTGTTTGGCTAAGACTTGCACTTGCGATTTATCTCGAGGGCTTTTAAACAAGACCACGTAATGCGCATTGAGACTGATGGTGCGATGGGCTTTACTTTGTTGAAACAAATTTTGGGTGATGTAAACGACACTGGCATTACGGTGATGCCCTTTGCGCGTGAACCACAGTTTAATTTCTTCTTCGTCTTCTCCTAACATGTCGTCGAAAATGACCAAATGGGTTTGACGGGAGTCAGAGACGATGCCGTCGTCTTCTTTAGGAATGCCTTCCACAAACACGATGGAATCGCCTTGACTTTCTCGCAAGAGGCTGTACGCCGATTGCCACTCTTTGCAACACCACACGATCCGTTGAGGTGGCCGATCGATCAAATGATGTTTATGTTCGATCAAACGTTTGACGAATTCGGTTTTGCCTGAACCGCTAGGTCCAGCAATGAGCATGTTAAAGGGATGGCGAAGATACAAAGCCTCCCAACTGGCACGATCTAAGTGTTCGTCGATGACTTTGACAGTAGAGGAAGAGGGAGCAGAGACAGCAGAGGTAGCCATGGTGTGAGAAATGTCACTTGTGACACGAAAAACAAACAAGACAAGAGTTTATATACTTTTTCAGAACACGTTTATTGAATGTTTCAAACATGAATACGAAAGACAAAAATACATAAAAGCCAAAGGCTTACGTACAAGAACAAAAGGCACATGATAACCATGAACGTGGAATAAACACAAGTGTCTGTGCAACATGTTTTGGGTAAAGTTCTAACCAGTTCTATAGTAGGGGTAAGGTCACACAAGTGTCCACCCGAAAGGGTCTTTCAGGCCTGTCCACGACAGTCCTGTCCTGGGTGACGGGTTCTTCTGGCACCGTCACTAACACAGGTTGAAAAGTAACTTTTTTCCTTGAATAACTCTCGTGCATACTGGGCCACCTCTTGTGTCCAAGCCTCAAAACCCTGGTCTCGGTGATGTCCAACATTTGACTCCTAACCAATCTGGTTTCTTCTTCGTCAACGACATGGTAAGTTACTTCAATGAACAATGAACTATCGATCTTGCCTAGGGTTCCTTTTCATATACAGACCAATACCGACGTGACCGTACGGTAAGGTGAAGTGATTGGGAAGTCGCACTCGCTTCTGGTATACAATTTGATAGACTTTTTCCAAGGGTCGACTGACGATGTGGTGGGTGGGTAAACGTACAATCTTGTTCGGTTGATAGGTGGTCACTTTAAAGTTTCCATCCTCTCCCGATTGCAAGGCTTCTTTCAATACCCCAAAGTTGACCACTCGACTGGTACGATGATTCAGAGTCAGTCCTTTCACTTTGCACGTCGTGTGCACTTCTCCTTGTTTGTCCCGGTATTCGTAGCCGTAATTTTTGGGACCACCACTGACGAAACTTAGAATCTTGTCGTCGGGATGCTCGTCTGTCCAGGCTCCTAAACGGTCTCCTTCGATGTCAGGGTGCTGTTGAATCGGGTGATGGATGTAAATGCAACTGTCCGTGTCAAAGTACAGGACGCGTTCTTCTAACAGTTCTAAAGCTTCGTACAATTTTAAGCGAGCATGAGCTGTCACGTAAGCCGCAATGATGACATTTCCAAAAGGGTCGTCTTGTACAAAGTCCAGATCTTCTTCGTAATTGACGAAGATCAAATCCTCTCGAACGACGTCCACGTGTTTCATGTATTTGGTTTTATCGTGAATCATCTGGAAGTAGTGGGAAGGTTCTGTCAAATATTCCGTCTTGGGTAAACACGGTCGTTGTGCCATTTTACCCCACAAGCAATTTAACATCACTTTGGCAAACGATCGCCTGCCTTCATTTTTTTCGATGTGGTCTAAAGAGATGCCTTCTTGTGCGTAGTATTTCTCTTTGAATTGTATTTGGTCTTCGGGAGTGTGACACCAGGAAGGATAGCCGCTGGCTTCTTGTTTCAGTTTCAAAAAGGCATCCACGTAGTCGGCGAAAATGCCTTTCTGAGTAGGGTCACCCTTGTGGTACTGTTGTGTCTTGGGAAAGTGGCAAATTTCGTACACTTCTAACAGTTGGTATCCCATGTCCAGAGCTTTGAACAATTCCACGCTGACCCAGGTTCCCGTCAAGGCACGTTCTTCCTGGCTGTGATGGCAAGGTTGGTCCTGGTTGCACGTTTCGGCACAAGTACGGCACAAGGGAAACATCAGTTTGCCTTGACAATGGTGAGGTAAGACGGGATGGTATAGGTTCGTGGGAGGCAAAACTTTACACTTGATCAAGCCTTCGTATTGTCGAATGTTTTTCAGGTCGATGTGTTCCGTGAACAATTGTGGGTGCCCTACAGGAAAGCGACAATATTTACACACGTAGGGATACAGCGAACACACGTCCAAGTATTTGATTTCTTCTCCTTTCTCTTCGTCGGCTTGGTACAGCAAACAGGTGGCATTGGTCCTTCCTCCGTACAAACTATCCCTCGGGTTCAGCGGGTCCATGAACTGGTAACTTTCCACGAGGCGTTTAAACTCGGGATCGGTTTTCAAACGGTGATCGTACTCGTGTTCCCACATTTCCACCACTTGGTATCCTTGCTGTTCTAACTTCAAGCGTCGCTGACAAGTGTCCTGGTACAAGTCTTCCATGGTTCGTTGCAAAAACTGATTTTTAGTGTCACGGTCAGGGTAACAGACGGGACATCCGTGAAATAAGTAACCGTTAAACTCGTACACGATCTTGGGGTTTTCTAAGTCCCAGCCATCTACCGAATACGTTCCGATGGTCTTTTCGCCTCCTCCGTTGCGGGCATGCTGAATCCATTTGTCTTCCTTGTCGCACAAGTAATGTAACCAACGTAGGGTTTTGACCGAGTATTGACGCTTGACATAGTGGGTCGTTTGAGAACTGATGACAGCCACGGTGTTTTCAGGCATGAATCGTTGGCGGTACACTAAGGAACACGCTTTGGCAATGGTGCAAGCTTCTTTCAAAGGATCGACCCCTCCGTGTTCCATGAACAGTTCTCGAAATTTTCCACAGCAACGTCGTAAAATGTCCACGTCGGAACGACAATACTTTAACATTTCTTCCTGAAAGTCGAAGGGGTCAGAGGCATGAGCATGGTACCAAGCGTAGAAAGCTTCTCGTTGTTCGGTACGCATGTTGTCGGGGTCGTAATAGTGAGCCTCAGGTAAATGGGGTAGAACGGCGTGTTGATTGGCTTCCGTATTGAAAAAGTGTGGAAAGTACCCTTTACCCATTTCTGTCATTCCAAACGTTTTAGGCATTCGACTCAAAGGCATGGCCAAGTAACTCATTGAATCTTTAAACTGCACTTGTCCCACTTGCATGAAAATGATTTTGGCTCCGTTCAAAATCACTTTAGGACGTTCGGTGCCATGTTCCGTATAGTACCTCAAAAGAAACTGTCCATCGTATCCGGAGAAATTGTGAGCCATCACCGTGGCATGACGATGACAATCTCCGTAACGTTCGATGTCCTCTTGGCTCCACGTCTTGTCGATGGGGTTTACGACCCATTGGGCAAAATCGGCTAACGTGTTCGGTCCCCGAAAGATTTTTTCACGCCCTCCAGGAATCTTGCTGCAGTGAGGTCAGTGACTGAAGATAGGTTCTTGAATGCACTTCTCGCACGCTCGATGAGCCACGCAGAAATTAGGAATGTGAATGCCAGTCTCTTGCATGCATTCGAAATGGAAAAAGATGAAATTGCCTTTCTTCTTGTGACCGTCCTCTTTCTCTGGTGGGGGTTGGTATTTTTGCACGTAACATTCGTGTTCCAAGTCCACGATGTGGTGACAAATGTGACATTTTTTCTTTCCTCGACATACGTGTGCCTTGGCATTGTTGGTAAGTATGCCTTGTCCACACGTAGGGCACAATCTCAGGTGTTGACAAGCACATTTCTTCTGTGAACCTTGTGTTTTCAAATGTTGCTGGTAACAGGCAGGGCTGACAAACGTGCGCAGACAAGTCGAACAAGGCACTGGTTCTTCGCTCAGACAGGGTGGAGAGGCCAAACATCCTGGGCATTTCAATCCACAATTCTTGTGTTGCTCTCGATTGTTATAATCATAATCACATTTCTCACAATAATAACTGTATCCCACGAATCCGGTGATACTGGTAATGGTATCGAAATGGTCATCGTGATAATAAAGGTGAATGTATTTTCCGTCCTTAAAATCCTGGCCTGGAAACAACAGTGACCCGCGCATTTCTTGAGGGTGCACTTTCAAGGTGTAGCGTGGAGCTAGGGCATCTTGCAATTTTTGCATCTCAGGAATGCCACAGGGTGTGTCTTTGGACAGGTCAGCTTGTTGCAACAGGAGTTCTGCTTCGTTTCGTTGTTTGGTTCGGTTCGATTTTCGAATGTTCTCCCAGGTTCTTTTCCATTCTACCGTGTCGTTCTTGTTGGCATAGGTTCGTCCCACCACGATGGCACGGGCTAAGCACATCTGGTCTTGAGGGTTGTTAATTCGGACGAGACTCTTTTTGGTGTTGCGAAGGTCGTTCACCAGTAGGACCTTTTTGCGTCCTGTCCCTTGAGGAAGAGAGACGTGAGCCATTTTCAGTGTGGCTTTACCATCGGTGATGTCAAACTGGTCATTAGATTGTTGTACGTGTTGAATCTTGTCCATGACTTTGGAAGGGGTTAGTTCTGCGGGTCTGCTAAACTCGATCCAAACAGGGGATTTCAAACCGTCGTGATCTATGGATAGTGTCAAGCGATCGTCTTCTTTGGGTTGACATTGTCGCTTGAGTGAGGTGAGCAAAGAATCCCACATCTCGGTGATAAACCCTTCTGCTTTCTCCAAGGGTACGTCGGCCTTGAAATCTTTAAACTTCACCGTGTAGGTGTAAGCCGTGGTTCTAAATTTTCTAGAGGGGCGCTTTTCCGTCTCTCGAATGGAATAGTACTTTTCAGGGTTGACTAAGGGTGGTGAACTTGGTTTAGAGGGTTCGGATTCTGGTTCACTCATGTCCTCTTCAAAATTACTGGCATGAATTTGTGCCAAGATTTCGGCCCTGGTACGAGGCGATAGATCACGTTTCTGCCTCTTACTTTCTTCTTCTTCTTTCTTCTCGAATGAATGGGATCGTTTCATCTTGAGTGCAAAACGTCAAATGACTCAAGTTCAAACACCATAGACTAATTTATAGTCATGGCAAACCAGCGTATATAAAAAGTTTGTGTCTTGTCCTTTCACTATTCATTTCACTCTCAAACCGAGGAGAACGATGGAAGAGACTACCCAGATGGAACGTTTCGTCAGAGCTTTGCGAGGGGTCATTAGAAAATTCTCTTCAGACCAGCCGACGGACTACTCTCCTTCCTTTCGAGATAAGAGTCAGGATACTTGCTATATCTGTCTGAAGAAAGGGCATTGGTCTTCAGAGTGTCCAGACCGTCAAAAAAGAAAAAAAAACAGGGGCTAAAAAAGACAAAAGTCAAGATACATGTTATTATTGTAAAGAAAAAGGACATTGGTCTCCAGATTGCCCAAAAAAGAAACAAGAGGAGTCAGAAGAAAAGAAGGATTCTTCAGAAGAAGAGAGGGATTCTTCGGAAGAAGAGAGGGATTCTTCGAAAGAAGAGAGGGATTCTTCAGAGGAAGAAGAGGAAGAAAGAAGACAATTCTATTTAAAAGAAGCAAAGAAACAGGAGAAGGAAAGAAGAAGGGAAGAAAATGAGGAAAAAACGGTGAAGAAATTCAAAAAACAGAGAGACTAAACAAGGAGAAAGAAGAAGTCAATGAACTTTTAATTAAAGTGTTCTGTGGTGAATTGTGAATTGGATTGTAAAAAATGGATAAAAGAATACATGAATGATATAAGGTAAGTGTCTTTGAGTTTTGATTTTAAAATAAGAAGCTACACTCACGCACTCATACACAGACACGTACTATAAGGGTAAAATGGGTGGGGTTTATTTTTGAGTTATTGGCAAATTGAAATTGTATTTCTTTTCGAGAAATGTGGGTGGCCCTGAAAAGGGCCTTTTATTTTGGTGTAGGGGTGAGTTTAACCAATCAACTTTAACTGCCTTAAGCCTTTGCCACGGCCAAGGCCTACTTCTGATGATTGGGTTGAAATCACTAAGGGTGGTACGACAGGCTTAGTCACACGGTTGGCGTGTTTAGCTCGGGAAGGTCGTATTCTCTTCGGTCGTGATAAAGAAGTCTGATACATTTGTTTCAGACTTCTTAACTCCGCTAAAATGTCCAACAGTACCGTAGCCGTTTGATTTTCACCCTCTTGTTTCTTTGCTGCTACTTCTTCTTGCTGTTGTTGCTGTTGTTTTTTTCTTACCTCTTCTTGTTGCTGTTGCTGTTGCTGTAGGAGAAAAGCTTGTTCCGCTTCCTTTTGTCGTTGCATAAATTTCTCCAATTCTTCTTTCTGTCTCTGTCTAAAATTCTCCACTTGCGGTAATGAAGAAGGTAACGAAGGTTCCGGAACAAATTCTTGCGAGGTAAGAAAATCCACAAAATCCCAATGTACCTCTTCTGAAAGTAAGTCCGGGTTCCCTTGGGCAGTCTCCCCTGCTGGTGCACCCCAATGGATCGTTTTCTGAGTTTCCGTCATGTTGAATCACTGTCGCATAGATTGACTGCACACAAGCGCTAGCGAATCTATATAGACCAACTGACGTCACAGACTACTCTCTTCGGATTGGATGCGGGCTGACTGAATTTTGTAACGCGTGTTTGGATTGGTGAATGAACTCAATCCGTTTCAATCCTGCCTCTACCTATAAATAAGCGCAGTTCAGTGCATTGATTCACTTGTTCTCGTTGCTTCAAGATGTGGACCGATGTGCAATCTTCTACGCTTGTGTCTTCCATGATGTTCCGGACGGACATGCCCATGTATGTCCGATCCAAGTGGACCGTTGTCCACAGGACAAACACCAGCCTGTGGATACGTAGGATCTACGTAGAAAGACAAGGATGCCTGAAAAGAGTGCTGATTTACGGACCAACAGTGAGACGTAGCCTAAGGACAAGAAGAAGACCAATGCGGTACCATTTATGTTAATGAATACATTAACATAAACCCAAAGGCCCTTTTCAGGGCCAGCCATATTTCTCGAAAAGAGATAGCCTTTCCATTGCCTACCCCTTTTTTTAAAATTTAAATTTAAATTTAAATTTAAATTTAAAAAAATTAAAAAAAAAAAAAAATCCCAAAAGCCCAAACTCTATTCCCCATGTTAATTTCCCTTGTCCCTAGACAGACCCAAACTCTATGTTAAATTCCCATTGTCCCTAAAGTGACCCACGATTTCTCTCCATGTTAAATTTCCATTGTCCCTAATCTGACCCAGGGGTCTTTTTAATGCTAAGTCCCATTGTCCCTAATGTGCCCCACTTAACTACTTAGAAGACTGATTCAGTGAAGCTGCACTGTAAAATATATCCCATTCATACGAATGAAAAACTCATTTCACTTTAATTGTACATATGTGCAATTCACACTTTTCTATCATCGAACAAGTGTATATTAAAAAATAAAATTGACTTATCATTACGATCACCAGCAGGGCCGTAGAGAGGAGCACGGGCCCTGGAGTAAGAAACACCCGGGTCTCTCCTATTTCTAGTTCAAGCAAAACTTTTCTTTCATAAAATTAACAAGTGTTGTTCGGCCCTGGCCCCGGGAATATATATCCCGGCCCCCCCCCCCCCCCCCCTTGTCCGCCCTAATCACCGGAGATAACAGTTGTTGCTATTAGTGCATTGACTACTTGCGGAAAAAAAAAGACGCTTAAATTACTGGCGGAATTTTCCCCATGCACGTAGGAAGAAGCCCGACAGTGATACATTTTACTGTGGATATTTTCTCGTTTATACACGGCAGAAGAATGTTGTAAAGGGAAACACTGCTATCACTCTTTTTCTTTCAAAGGCCAAATGCTTGTTAGAAATAATTTGCGGCTTTTACCTTTACTTGGACGCAGTGGGCCTGGGCTATGCAATAATTCTATCTAATCCTGTATTACATTTACCGGTATATGTTAAAGTTATAATTAACAGACTACTAACGATTTTAAACAGTGGTGTAGCTATTACAGACACTGCAATGCAATTTCGTAATGATATTATCAAATGTTAGAACTTACTCTTTGTATTACTTTCCAATTGTGACGCTGAAAATAGTGAACAGATATTTATGGATTGTGTTTTATTTCGAAAGCTGTTTCAAATTCTTCTAATTTATGAACCAAGCTTCATCAAATATAATTTTATTTATACAGTATATATGCTCTTAAATTATATGTACATTGCCACACGTATAAGCTTGTATATGCCTACATAAATTACACCCATACAAGTAAATTGGTAAATTGATATAAAGACAATTTGAGCAATCTTAATAACATGTTATGATTTCGGGTAGCAGCAAACAAATTCTAGACAGTGTATTTTTACGAAAATATTGTTAACTTTCAATTAAAATTCAGTGAGAACATGTTTAGTAATAGTAGCTGTAGCGGCTGTTGTTGTTATAGGTTTAACTCCAGTTTTCAGCATATGATAGGCTATATACATGGCGGCTACTTTACTTTTGGCGGAGGAAGAACAAGGTAAAACCCGGGTAAATAATAATAATAATAATAATAATAATAATATAAAAGGATCTTGCAGCTTCTTTAAAGGGCCTTCGACGACTCCGATGTTGACTGGATTTGGTCGAGACTCCAGGTCAAGGAAACTGCCAAAGCATCATTCGTCAATTTATAAGAAAGCACCCTTCTAGATCCGAAATTGGGAATCCATCCCGAGACCAAAGAAGTGTAACGCATGCACATTACCACTCTGATATCCTGACCCTTATTTTTATATCATCAACGTTACTACAATAGTTGGTACACTAATGTTTACTGTCATTTTGTAACATAATTCAACTCAAGACACGTGCATGTGATCTCTTGTCCTCTAGTGTTGTTACTACCTTGTGACTAAGCATTCCAACATCCCTAACAATACAGCAAGTTAACTGCTTTTTGTAAGTATCGCTTAAGGTTTGCTTTTCATTTTATGCGACACATATACCAGAATAGTTCCAGTATACAAGGTTATAATGAATTTTTTTTCTAAACTTATTTCCATACCTTGCCACACGTATAAGCATCAATTACACCCATACAAGTAAATTGGCATATTGATACAGTCTATATGCTCTTAAAATATGTGTACACGTATACAGGTTACAATGAATTCTTTTTCTAAATTTCTTTCCATATCTTTAATATATATATATATATATATATATATATATATATATATATATATATATATATATATATATATACACGCACACGCACGCACGCACACACACACACACACACACACACACGCAGTGGGTTAAATAAACTTTTAGAGTTTCCCATTTTCCATCTTGAACTAATTTAGTTGGATATAATTTTAAGTTGTTTTCCAATGTACGTTTCTTTACTATATGTACTACAAACCGTTAGCGATAGTGAAAGTAGTGAAGCCTGTCCTGTGGAATAATTCGAAATATAGTCCATAGTGGTCTTGGCCGTATTAAAATGACCATTGGATCCGTATCCCCTTCTGCCCATTTCACTCTGTCACATTTGCTCAGCCCCAATTCGTAAGTCGTGTATAAACAAATGTGTTTATTACAAGTCATGGGGGAGGGGGGGTGCCAAGTAGCCGAGTGGTTTAAAGCGCTCTCCGTTACGAGCCATTGCCATCTTACCTCTGTCTGCGTGGGTTCGAGTCTCGGATTCGGCCAATGTGGGTATGTTGGAAATCTTGCAAGTAGCTTCTTGTGGGTCGGTGGTTCTTTCCGCGGTTTTCCCGGGTTCTTCCTCCACCATTAATACTGGCCGCCATGTATAGCCTATCGTGTGCTGACAAATTAAACCCTACAACAACAACAACAACCAAAACAACAACAAGCCATGTTTTGAAGTCTGAACATTGACGCAAGGTTACCGTGACCAGAGAGAAGATCCTGCATCCTGAATATGTACAGCCGTTAGATCGAGCAAATTTCCACCTATGTGTTTCAAAAATCAGATGAATCGCGAGAAACAGGACGTGTTCTAAATACGTACCAACGTGGACAGACAGCGAGAAGGACATTGTCCCCTAAGTTTGATTGGATCGGGTCAAAGCGACGTGCAATCGTAATTGGGGGGGGGGAGGAGAGCGTGATAACAATTTTGATCCGAATTGTAATTTCTAAGTAGCAAGCAAAAATTTGGTCTCGCCTGGGAAGATTGCTGAGTATTATAGGGTTACTCCTAGACAGCCACTCGTAATTTGGCGGTAAAACTTAGGAGATTTTAAGGAAAGAAAAAGCTTCTTAAAGGTCAGTAAATTAATTGCTTGATTTTCGCAGTATATTATATCATTGTAATTGTAATTATGTGTAGTATGTATACTTAATTACTATGAACGTTTAGTACGTATAATTACCTTTGTAGTGTTTAATTTACAAGCGTATTTGAGAAATGAGTTTGAGTATTATGTAGAGAATTATGTAGATTGTTAGCTTGTGGTCAGAATTAATTTGTCATTCGCTAATAGGCTAATTCGTAGTAAACTAATGTACTTATTCATGTGATATTTTAGAATTTACACATGCTTGAATTGTGAATTTGGAAAATGGTTGAAATGCATAAGATTAATTTGATATGGTTGCTTGGATATGTGAATATTTGTGTACTTTGTATAAGTTGTAATGGAAAGAAATACGTGTGAATGTTGCGGTATTGTTTAATATAATGGGATTATGAATATGTACTGATGTGACACAATTTATTTATGTATGTTTAAAAAAGTAATTGATACCGTGCTTTTATTACGACGATGTCTTACCATACAAGAACATATGAGTATTTCGATGTGAATGAATGAGTGACTGAAGAAATTTAATAGCCGTTATTTGACGATAGGCTAGGTGTAGAGTGAGATGAAAGGGCTAATGATAATACTGTACCGTCCTTGTGTTTTCATTTGAAGCTTTTTCGGGGACAACTTCCGGTTTAGTTAAGTCCGAGTCTCTAAGTGGGGAGACGGAAATGAGACTAGCGGGGCAGGCGGAGTCGACAAGTCTAGTCTTAATAACGAATCAAGGAAGAGGATGAAAAGGAGTCAAGGAGGAGAAAGTGGAGAAGGAGAAGAAGTATGGAGAAGTCTAGAGGAGAAGGAATTTGGAGAATGTAGGGAGAAAGAGAAGGAATAGTTGAGAAGAATACACATATGAGTAGAATACAAGGACAGGAGGAAAGCTACCTCACACTACTAATCAAATGATGCAATAGGCTAATACAAGGTCGAGCGGAAGGAGATTACGTGGGATATTTTAATTGTTTGACTATTTAATTGTCATTAAATTGTTATACGTTGAATTTCACTTTTTGCATATTCAATCACTGTACCGTCGGCAACGTTGAGTAGCGGCAACGCTGACTAGGGGCTTGGAGTTTTACATCTATCTTTCACTAATTTATATTCCAACAAAAACTGAGCCTGGGTGGGGCTTCTATAATAGTTTAAATAAAATATTGGAAGCACCCCACCCCACACCTACCACAGTTACGGCATAACAATCCGTCACGCCACACATCACTCAGGTTTAATTAAATAGTGTGTGTGTGTGTGTGTGTGTGTGTGTGTGTGTGTGTGTGTGTGTGATTTAGATTATTAACTTTAACAACTTTGCAGCCATATCGCTACAGTGCCTGCAGTGCGACAGCTTGTAGTGATGTCTAGCACTGTGGCATCATGCCGCATACATGTAGCTTGATGTCCCACCCAGTCACATTATCCTGACACCAGGCCAACCAGTCCTAACACTAATCTCTTAATGCTGAGCGCCAAGCGAGGCAGCTGCTAGTACCATTTTTATAAGTCTTTAATATGACTCGGCCGGGGTTTGAAACCGCGACCTCCCACATCCGAGGCGGAAGCTCTAACAACTAGGCCACCTGAGCGGTTCCTTCGTCTTTTGGATGCGTGCGGTAATAATAAACATGTTTTCCATACCATGTAAACAAGCTAACGACGATTTTCATGTTTTTAAATTAAAGGTTTATCGATCACTGGCAAAGATTAATACAGTATGATAAATACAATACAGCTCATAATTAAATATTTTACTGTATTTCATGAGTTAACAAAGCTATATATTACCCAGTGTAATTTTGAACATTTTTCAATATGGTTCGTGTGTGTGATTTGGATTTTTAACGTAGCTTTAACAATGTTCCAGTCACATGGATATGATGTCTGCAGTGTGAAAGTTTATAGCAATGGCTTGCACTGGGGCGTCATGCTGCATACACGCAACATCAAGTCCCACCCAGTCACATTATCCTAACACCAGGCCGACCAGTCATATCGCTAACCTCTTGATTCGACCGGGGTTCGAATCCGCGATGTCCCTCATCCGGAGCGATCGATTCGTGAAAGGAAAGAAGACTTTCAAAAACATAAGTCAATAATATTTAACCCTTCTGGTATATCTTCAAGTGCTCGTGTCAGTGAGCTATTTGGCATATTAACAGAACCAACGATAAAATAAAAACCATTCGAGTGATGTTCTTTGCTTTTCTAGGTACAAAGTCGAAATAACTGTAATAAACAGGTCCTGACGAAAAATAGCCATGGTGTCATGTTTACCCCGACCCAGAGTAGCCCAGTTTGAAACATGTATAATCAAGGTAATTCTGACGGGTCATTGTTTGATGTCGAACATTGCCGAAGGCTAGCACTAATCCGTTACATAAGATTGTTGTGGCTAGAATCGAAGGACCGGACATTGGAGTTGCAAAGTCACAGACAGCCAATTATCACCTAGGTGTCGAAATGTTTCCAAGATCAAAAGAAATTGCCTGAAGAAGTGGGAGTGTCCTAACTTCTTTCCCCTGCAAACAGACAGAGAGGTTGAACTGGCCGCTAAGACGATTGGATAGGGGCACAGCGCCACCCAATCAGAATCGAGATGGGGGAAACCTTGATTTGGGTAGAATGATATCCCTGAGTTTTCCGGCAAAAGTTAGTTCGCTGAGAGAAATTACCCAGAGAAGAGGTTAGCGTAACTCCGAATAGCCATTCGTTATTGGCGGGAAAATCTTAGAGCGGGAAGGTCTAAGTACAGAAAGCTTCAAAAGGAAGCTTTGAGGGACAGACCAGTTAAAGTTTGGTCCCGTTGTCTCGGATAGAGAGACGGAGGAAAGGAGGGAAGGGGAAGAAAGTGGAGTGAAGTCTAGGAGCGAAATTGGAGGAGGAGATAATAGAGAGGGAAAGGAGAAGAAAGGAGAAGTTGAAGTCTGGAGCGAAGTTGGAGGAGGAGATAGTAGAGAGGGAAACAGAGACAAAGGAGGAGTTAGAGGAACAGAAAGAAGGAAGAATCAGCGGGAAGAAATAGATGAGTAGATGCAAGGACAGGGGGAAAATCGAACTCACACTGTAAATCACGGGATGAATTAGGCTGTCACTTGGTCGAGGGAAAGACGAGTGATTGGAAGTTATCGTTTTTAAATTATCACATTTATTAAATTGTTATTGATTGAATTTCATCTTCGTGTTCTCTATAATTTAACCGTCGGCATTGCTGACTGGGGGCTCAGAGCTGTAAATCTACATCATCACTAATTTAACTTTCTAACCTAACGAGCCAGGGTGGAACTTTCAATTTAATTTAATTAAATTATATTGGGAGAACTCCACCCTAATACGACAGAACGCCACAGTGGGCGCTTCGTCCGGGATTTGAATTAGACATAAATATTATTTTACGATCTAAAAGTTTACTTGTTAGGAAGTATTAGTGAACAGTGTGAGATATTTTCCATCCTAGATATTTTGAATTTTTATGATTTTCTCATCTTGTGTTTGTTATATTTGATATTTACATGTTTGGTAGATCTTTAATTACTTGCAGTAATTGTGAAGCAAATATCGAGCAAATATCTTACCTGAACGAAATTAGTTGTTGTCGACAGGTAAGTATTTGGCTGGGAACTTGTAACATCTGTCCATTGTTAGTAAGGTCGAGACAAGGTATCACTTCCTATTAGTATAACAATATGGCTACAGAAAGGCAAATGATCAAGGAGTACCGTGCCATGGGTTCGGAAGATCTCGGCTACGAGGGAGATCGCCTGGCAGCATTTATTGAAGAAAGAATCAAGGAATGGAAGGCAGAAAAAGCAGCGGAGAAGGAGCTGGCTAAGATGGCAGCGGACCGAGAGCTGGCCAAGATAACAGCGGACCGAGAAACACAGAAAGAGCTTGAGCTGGCCAGACTTGCTCACGCTCTCGAAATGGAGAAGGTCAGGTTAGCGGCTAGGGACAATGATAGGGACGACGCCAGCACAAGTTCTGGAGGGACTGGACGACCTTTCATCGACCACCGAATGGTCCAGATAAGTATGCCGCGGTTCAGCGATAAGGAGGAATCTATCGACGATTTTCTTGTTCAGTTTGAGAAACTCGCTCACGCTCATAAAATTCCTGAACAACATTGGGCGATTAATGTCTCAGCTTTTTTGCAAGGTGCAGCTCGTGAAGTCTACCACGGCTTAGCTGCAGACGATGCTGACGGCTACAATGCGCTCAAAAAGGCCCTTCTCTGCCATTATCGGCTGACCGCCGAAACATATCGTAAACTTTTTCGGGACTCGGCGAAAAAGGCAACGGAGATCCACTCTCAATTCCACACCCGTGTTCGAGGGTTATTTGAGAAGTGGATGAAGATGGCCGAAGTCGAACGATCGTACGACGGGCTACGCGAGGTTATACTCAAGGAACATGTCCTGAGTACTTACCGTCGCGAGTTGACAGTCTTTCTAGCAGAGAGAGAACACCGGACGCTCGAAGAGATTGCTAGCATGGCGGAGCGATACGAGCAGGCACACTCGAAAAGTGGAGGTTCCGGGGGTGCGGATCGACCCCGACCCACTGAGTCGCGCCGTGTGGTTGAGGTAGAGCCGGCTGTCCGTAACCGTCAGGGCGACGGAAGGGTCGGAAGGAGATCTACAGGTAGGGATGCCAACCATAAACCTGGACAGGCCTCACCCACGAAAGCGGGACTTGCAGGTCGGCGAGGGCCGCCGACGTGTTACAACTGCAAGCGCCCGGGGCATATTGCCAGGGACTGTCCCAAGGGCAGGCAGACCCAGGTGAATGCCGTCGCTAGGAAGGAGCGCGAACCGGAGGCAAGCTGTAACCCAGCCAACCTCGCGTCTGCTACTGTCAACGGAGAAGGTGCCACCATCTTGTATGACACTGGGTGTAGCGTCCCAGCCCTTGTCGACAAGAAGTACGTTAAGCCCGAGGATTACACAGGGGAGGTAATCGAAGTTCAGTACGCGAACAGCGCGCGTGACTCATTGCCAGTGGCTGTCATTGACCTCGATTCACCGTACGTGAAGGGGAAAATTGAAGCTGCATGCTTGGATGGTTTATCACATGACGTCATACTAGGATGTCGTTATGTGTTGCCACAACCGAACCCCGAAACCTGCACACCGATGCCGGTGAGTGCTGTGGAAACCAGGTCCAAGAGTCGACAGACGAAAGTGAAGCCGATAGAAGTTACATCGACACCGGTGAGTAACGTTCTTCCGGCCGAGCTGAGGAAGCTGCAACAGGAAGACGCAACTCTGGCGCAGTTGCACAAATACGCTGCAGCAGGAACGGAGAAAGAGACTCTGAATGGCGGGGTGAAGTTCGCATACAAGAAGGGGATCTTGTATCGCTACGCCAGGAATGGTAACGAACTCTTTAAGCAAGTCGTCGTACCAAAAGAGAAGCGAGGGGAAGTGTTGAAACTCGCGCACGAGAGTCTCATGGGTGGACACATGGGAATTGCCAAGACGCGGGACCGTCTTGTCAAAGGATTCTACTGGCCAGGGGTCCAGGGAGACGTCAAACGGTTCTGTCTCTCCTGTGACAAGTGTCAGAGAATGGCACCGAAAACGGATCATCGACCCGTCCCCTTGGGGAGTACACCCCTTATCGATGAACCGTTTAGACGCGTCGCGATGGACTTGATCGGACCGATAAAACCCGCGTCGTCGCACGGAAATCGGTATATCTTAACGGTCGTAGATTACGCTACACGCTATCCGGAGGCCGTTGCGCTGCGTAATATTGATTCGGAAACCGTCGCGCAGGCGCTGTTTGGGATTTGGTCAAGAGTTGGAGTGCCCCACGAGATCCTGACCGGCCAAGGGACACAATTCATGAGTCGCGTGATCGCAGAGGTAAACCGACTGATGTCAATTAAGCACCTCACGACTACACCGTATCACCCTCAATGTAACGGACTGGTCGAACGGTTTAACGGGACCCTAAAAAACACGCTCAAGAAGCTGTGCGAAGGCCGCCCCAAGGATTGGGATCGGTATATTCCTGCCATGCTTTTCGCCTACCGGGAAGTACCTCAAGCGAGTTTAGGGTTCTCTCCCTTTGAACTCCTGTACGGGAGGACCGTACGCGGCCCAATCGCCATACTGAGACAACTGTGGACGGACGATCACGCTGTGGAGGAGGTACGCACCACCTACCAATACGTTGCGGACTTGCGCAACAAACTGGAGGAAGTTTGTTCCCTCGCACAGGAGAACCTCAAGCGAGCGAAGGCGCGTCAGGCGAAGAATTACAACAAGCGCGCAAAACCACGCCAGTTTGAAGTAGGGGACAAGGTGTTGTTACTGCTGCCCAAAGAACACAACAAGTTGCAAGTTTCCTGGAGGGGTCCATACGTTGTCACCGAGAAGGTCGGAGGTCAAACATATCGGATACGGCTACCAACGAAGGAGAAATTGTACCATGCCAATCTCCTTAAGAGATACCGGGAAAGAGAGACCGTCAGCGATTTTGTTATCGCCACGATAGTCACCGAGGACGCCGAAGGCGATATGGAAGGTGCCAACACTGTTCCGAGCTGTCCGTTAACGAGGGCTGAGACACCCTCGGACGTTGAGTGCGACCCCATGTTGACTGCGGTACAGCGGGAAGAGATTGATACGTTGGTGGCCGGGTATTCCGATGTGCTTACGGAAATACCCGGGAGAACGTCGCTTGTCGAGTTCGGGTTAAAGCTGGTGGATAACCGGCCAGTCCAGCGGAAACCCTACCCCTTGCCCCACGCAAAACGACAAGTCGTAAGGGAGGAGATCGAGCAGATGATTGCTCTGGGAGTGATCGAACCCGCCGACTCTCCGTACAGCTCTCCGGTAGTCCTAGTGCAGAAGAAGGACGGCACCCATCGGTTTTGTGTCGACTACCGGAAGCTAAATCAGGTGACAGAATTTCAAGTCGAAATGCTACCTGACCCGGAACATATTTTCGCTTCTGTCTCGAAAGCGAAATATTTCTCCAAGCTGGATTTGTCCAAGGGTTATTGGCAAATTCCGGTAAGGGAGGAGGATAGGGCAAAGCTAGCTTTTGCTACTCCCGACGGGACCTACCAATGGTTGGTCATGCCGTTCGGGGTACAGAACGCGCCCAGCGTCTTTACTAGGATGATGCGGAAGTTGTTGGAACCCTTGCGCGATAGGGGTGTCCACACCTTCATTGATGACATCTTGTTAGCCACAGCGATGTGGGGTGAACACCTCACTCTGTTAGCTGACGTTTTGGAGCGGCTGCGTCAGGCGGGATTGACAGCTCGCCCTTCCAAATGTCACCTAGGGTTCCGGACATTGGACTATTTGGGACATACCCTGAGCCAAGGTACGCTGTCCCCAGAGAAGTCGAAGGTGGAGCAGCTGAGAAACGCCGCACGGCCCACCACGAAAACTGAGGTGAGGTCATTTCTGGGATTGGCCGGGTATTACCGGAGGTATGTGGCCAATTTCAGCGCGATTGCAGGACCGTTGTCTGACTTAACCAAGAAACGTGCCCCGACTAAGGTTATTTGGACAGATGCGTGTGAGCATGCTTTCCAAACGCTGAAGGATAGACTTACATCCGACGCAGTTGTCCGTCTAATGGATCTGGCAAAAGACTTCGTTCTTCGCACCGACGCATGTGACACGGGACTGGGAGCAGTACTACTACAGGAATACGATGGGACGCTTTTTCCTGTCGCGTACGGCAGTCGGAAGTTGTCAGCTGCCGAGAAGAACTACTCCGTATCGGAGAGAGAATGCCTCGGAATTGTGTTCGGTATATCACGGTTCGAGCGGTACTTATACGGGCGGAAGTTCATCTTGGAGACTGACCACCAACCACTCGCGTATCTCACGCAGGCGAAATTGTCGAATGGACGATTGATGCGATGGTCGCTGTTCTTACAACAATACCAGATGCAGATCAGATACGTGAAAGGAACTGAGAACGAAGGCGCCGATTTCATGAGCAGGAGCGCTGGAATGGTATAGATCGCTCTATGTAGATATATAGTCATGTTCATACTCAGTGTGTAGTGTCGCGATAATTTTGTTCTTTATTTCGTGTATTAATGCCATTGCATTTGAAGTAATTTTGAGGGAATAAAATCCCGATTTTATTCTCAAGCGTGGGGGGGGGGTGTGTCATGTTTACTCCGACCCAGAGTAGCCCAGTTTGAAACATGTATAATCAAGGTAATTCTGACGGGTCATGGTTTGATGTCGAACATTGCCGAAGGCTAGCACTAATCCGTTACATAAGATTGTTGTGGCTAGAATCGAAGGACCGGACATTGGAGTTGCAAAGTCACAGACAGCCAATTATCACCTAGGTGTCGAAATGTTTCCAAGATCAAAAGAAATTGCCTGAAGAAGTGGGAGTGTCCTAACTTCTTTCCCCTGCAAACAGACAGACAGGTTGAACTGGCCGCTAAGACGATTGGACAAGGGCACAGCGCCACCCAATCAGAATCGAGATGGGGGAGACCTTGATTTGGGTAGAATGATATCCCTGAGTTTTCCGGCAAAAGTTAGTTCGCTGAGAGAAATTACCCAGAGAAGAGGTTAGCGTAACTCCGAATAGCCATTCGTTATTGGCGGGAAAATCTTAGAGCGGGAAGGTCTAAGTACAGAAAGCTTCAAAAGGAAGCTTTGAGGGACAGACCAGTTAAAGTTTGGTCCCGTTGTCTCGGATAGAGAGACGGAGGAAAGGAAGGAAGGGGAAGAAAGTGGAGTGAAGTCTAGGAGCGAAATTGGAGGAGGAGATAATAGAGAGGGAAAGGAGAAGAAAGGAGAAGTTGAAGTCTGGAGCGAAGTTGGAGGAGGAGATAGTAGAGAGGGAAACAGAGACAAAGGAGGAGTTAGAGGAACAGAAAGAAGGAAGAATCAGCGGGAAGAAATAGATGAGTAGATGCAAGGACAGGGGGAAAATCGAACTCACACTGTAAATCACGGGATGAATTAGGCTGTCACTTGGTCGAGGGAAAGACGAGTGATTGGAAGTTATCGTTTTTAAATTATCACATTTATTAAATTGTTATTGATTGAATTTCATCTTCGTGTTCTCTATAATTTAACCGTCGGCATTGCTGACTGGGGGCTCAGAGCTGTAAATCTACATCATCACTAATTTAACTTTCTAACCTAACGAGCCAGGGTGGAACTTTCAATTTAATTTAATTAAATTATATTGGGAGAACCCCACCCCAATACGACAGAACGTCACACATATATTCAATAGATGCAATGCTGCATCGTTTAAATGTTAATAAGATAGTATCACTGTTGTAAATGTTAATTAATGATCATTTAATCATTTTTCTTTCTGAATGAGGTTGATTTTGTGGAAAGAAAAGTGTGATGATTTTCAAATGCCAATATACATCATAATTATATCAATATTTAGATGAGATTTACAAGCGCATTCCTCTTCCGATGAATAATAAGTTTTTGAAATCAGATATCCTTTTTCACGCGTATGGGTCCAGATAAACTTAAAACAAGAAAACAAAGGTTACATGAATAAAATCTGCATCATTATATTATTTTCTTAGTCCACACTTGTCCATCATATATTCTCACTTCAACTGTTAATTATGTGTAAAGCACGTACTTGTTTTAACATTCCTAATGTTGTCGTTGATGCTGCACCGAAACAGCGAAGTTAAAAAATAAGACGTTGACCCAGAAATGAAAGTGTTTTCTGCAGCAAGTGCTCAGTCTATTCAGGAAACATCGCACTAAATCAATATAGTATCCACGTCGCGAATGTGATTATGAAGACAGTCCTTTCCAATGCTGAGTACTTCGTAAATTGGCCCCTGGCAAATTTCTTAACTTAAGGCTATGGTGTGACTTTTTCAGCTATTATTGTTCACTGTTTATATATATGAATATGTTTGTGAACTAGGGGTTTTGGGCTTGTGTTGTTCTTGAAATTGATGTCAGGCATGTACACCTTCCATAGTTGCTCTGCAGTATGTTGATAGTGAAATACCAATAGTCGGCTAGGAAGAAGAGCTAGCCTCCCGTAGCAGTAGACACGTGGGTTCAAGGCAAGTAGAGTATCTCAAAAACGGCTTGGATGACAACTATTCTGAATTGCATCAAACTATTTAGTAGACAATATTTTTCAAAATTTTCATAAAGGGAAAGGGCATGAGTTTGCACTGTGAGCACCACATGCTGTCAAAAATGGCCTTTGAATGTGAAAAAGGCATGTATAAAATAGGGGTTGGGGTGCATAAACTTCTTCTGCTATGAACTGCCATTGACTTCTCTGGTCAAGTCAATACTATTCTTATGCTTTGTTTTAATATAGGTGTCTAAAAATATGGACCTTTTTGACCTCACTTGTGTATTTGATTTTTTATGATTTTTTATACTAGGTCGCTGATTGCGGCATTAAATTTGTACATAAAAACTGGCCCCTGCCCCCTTAATTAAGGAAAATTGATAATTTAATTATGGTGCAGTCAGCCACATCTATTATACTTTTCTGTTTCTTTGTGTATAATTAAATAATTATTATGCATTAACTTCATTATATTTCCTTCTTTTTTCCATATATCACTTAGTGTTGTATGTAATGCTCTTTTTTGTACCTCAGTGTGAGAACTGTTTACATCATGACAAAGTAGCATATTCTGGACTTAACTTACTAAATATGGGAACAAAATGGTAACCATAATGTATTGTCTTGCACTTTCTGTAGCTGTCAAGGTTTGCACCCCTATTTTTTATGAATAATATTCACATTTCAATACAGATACACATAAACAATTGCATAGCATGTCAACATGAGTAGTGAATAGGGATAGTATAGCGTCAATGGGACTTAGCATTAAAAACACCCCTGGGAACATATAGCGTCAAGGGAAATTTAACATGGAGAAAAATCGTGGGAACATATAGCGTCAAGGGAAATTAACATGGAGAAAAATCGTGGGACTGTTGAGCGTCAAGGGGAATTTAAACAGGGTGGGACTGTATAGCGTCAAGGGAAATTGAACAAGGGATTTTTTTTTAAAAATTTTTTTTAGAAAAAGGGGTAGGCAATTGAAAAGTCATTCTCTTTTCGAGAAATATGGCTGGCCCTGAAAAGGGCCTTTGGGTTTATGTTAATGTATTCATTAACATAAAGGGCACCGCATTGGTCTTCTTCTTGTTCTTAGGCTGCGTCTTACTGTTGGTCCGCAAATCAGCACTCTTTTCAGGCATCCTTGTCTTTCAACGTAGATCCTACGTATCCACAGGCTGGTGTTTGTCCTGTGGACAACGGTCCACTTGGATCAGACATACATGAGCAAGTCTGTCCGAAACATCATGGAAGACACAAGGGTGGATGACTCAACTGTGGTCCACATCTTGAAGCGACGAGAACAGGTGAATCAATGCAGTGAACTGCGCTTATTTATAGGCAGAGGTAGGATTGAAACGGATTGAGTTCATTCACCAATCCGAACACGCGTTACAAAATTCAGTCAGCCCGCATCCAATCCGAAGAGAGCAGTCTGTGACGTCACGTAGTCTATATAGATTCGCTAGCGCTTGTGTGCAGTCAATCTATGCGACAGTGATTCAACATGACGGAAACTCAGAAAACGATCCATTGGGCTGCACTAACAGGGGAGACTGCCCAAGGGAACCCGGACTTACTTTCAGAAGAGGTGAATTGGGATTTTGTGGATTTTCTCTCCTCGCAAGAATTTGTTCCGGAACCTTCGTTACCTTCTTCATTACCGCAAGTGGAGAATTTTAGACAGAGACAGAAAGAAGAATTGGAGAAATTTATACAACGACAAAAGGAAGCGGAACAGGCTTTTCTCCTACAGCAACAGCAAGAAGAAGAGGTAAGAAAAAAACAACAGCAGCAACAGCAAGAAGAAGAAGTAGCAGCAAAGAAACAAGAGGGTGAAAATCAAACGGTCACGGTACTGTTGGACATTTTAGCGGAGTTAAGAAGTCTGAAACAAATGTATCAGACTTCTTTATTACGACCGAAGAGAATACGACCTTCCCGAGCTAAACACGTCAACCCTGTGACTAAGCCTACCGTACCACCCTTAGTGATTTCAACCCAATCATTATCATCATCATCAACATTACGCAGTCCAGAAGTAGGCCTTGGCCGTGGCAAAGGCTTAAGGCAGTTAAAGTTGATTGCTTAAACTCACCCCTTCACCATGAAGAAAAAGGCCCTTTTCAGGGCCACCCACATTTCTCGAAAAGAAATACAATTTCAATTTGCCAATAACTCAAAAAAACCCACCCATTTTACCCTTATAGTACGTGTCTGTGTATGAGTGCGTGAGTGTACGTTCTTATTTTAAAATCAAAACTCAAAGACACTTACCTTATATCATTCATTTATTCTTTTATCCATTTTTTACAATCCAATTCACAATTCACAACACAACACTTTAATAAAAAGTTCATTGACTTCTTCTTTCTCCTTGTTTAGTCTCTCTGTTTTTTAAATTTCTTCACCGTCTTTTCCTCATTTTCTTCCCTTCTTCTTTTCTTCTTCTCCTGTTTCTTTGCCTCTTGTAAATAGAATTGTCTTCTTTCTTCCTCTTCTTCCTCTGAAGAATCCCTCTCTTCTTCCGAAGAATCCCTCTCTTCTTCTGAAGAATCCCTCTTTTCTTCTGACTCCTCTTGTTTCTTTTTTGGGCAATCTGGAGACCAATGTCCTTTTTCTTTACAATAATAACAGGTATCTTGACTTTTGTCTTTTTTAGTCCCTGTTTTCTTTCTTTTTTAACGGTCTGGACACTCTGAAGACCAATGCCCTTTCTTCTGACAGATATAGCAAGTATCTTGACTTTTATCTCGAAAGGAAGGAGGGTAGCCCGTGGACTGGTCTGAAGAGAATTTTCTAATGACCCCTCGCAAAGCTCTGACGAAACGTTCGATTTGGTTAGTCTCTTCCATCGTTGTGCTCGACTTGAGAGTGAAATGAATAGTGAAAGGACAAGACACACACCCTTTTAAATACGCTGGCCTGCCATGACTATAAATTAGTTTATGGTGTTTAAACTTGAGTCATTTGACGTTTTTCACTCAAGATGAAACGATCCTATTCATTCGAGAAGAAAGAAGAAGAAGAAAGTAAGAGGCAGAAACGTGATCTATCGCCTCGTACCAGGGCTGAAATCTTGGCACAAATTCATGCCAGTGATTTTGAAGAGGACATGAGTGAACCAGAATTTGAAACCTCTAAACCAAGTTCACCACCCTTAGTCAACCCTGAAAAGTACTATTCCATTCGAGAGACGGAAAAGCGTTCCTCTAGAAAATTTAGAACCACGGCTTACACCTACACGGTGAAGTTTAAAGATTTCAAGTCCGAAGTACCGTTAGAGAAAGCCGAAGGGTTCATCACCGGAGTGTGGGATTCTCTGCTCACTGCACTCAAGCGACAATGTCAACCCAAAGAAGACGATCGCTTGAGACTTTCCATACAACACGACGGTTTGAAATCCCCTGTTTGGATCGAGTTTAGCACCCCTGCAGAACTGACCGCTTCCAAAGTCATGGACAAGATTCAACACGTGCAACAATCTAATGACCTGTTTGACATCACCGATGGAAAAGCCACATTGGACATGACCCACGTCTCTCCTCCTCAAGGGACCGGACGCAAAAAGATGTTATTGGTGAACGAGCTTCGCAGCATTAAGCGTAGCCTTGTACAAATTCACAACCCTCATGACCAGATGTTTTTAGCCCGTGCCATCGTGGTGGGACGAACCTATGCCAACAAGAACGACACGGTAGAATGGAAAAGAACCTGGAAAACTATTCAACAATCCGATCGAGCCAAACAACGAAATGAAGCAGAACTCCTGTTACAACAAGCTGGCCTGTCCAAAGACACACCCTGTGGCATTCCTGAGATGCAAAAATTGCAAGATGCCCTAGCTCCACGATACACCTTGAAAGTGCACCCTCAAGAAGTGCGAGGGCCTCTGTTGTTTCGAGGGCAAGATTTTAAGGACGGAAAATACATTTATGTTTATCATCACGATGACCATTTCGATACCATTACCAGTATCACCGGATTCCTGGGATACGGTTATTACTGTGAGAAATGTGACCATGGTTATAATAATCGAGAGCAACACAAGCATTGTCGATTGAAATGCTCAGGATGTTTGGCCTCTTCATCCTGTCTGAGCGAAGAACCAGTGCCTTGTTCAACTTGTCTGCGCACGTTTGTCAGCCCTACCTGTTACCAACAACATCTGAAAACGCAAGGTTCACAGAAGAAATGTGCTTGTCAACTCCTGAGATTGTGCCCTACGTGTGAACAAGTCATATGTACCAATGCTGCCAAGGCACACGTATGTCGAGGAAAGAAAAAATGTCACATTTGTCACCACATCGTGGACTTGGAACACCAATGCTACGTGCAAAAATACCAACCCCCACCAGAGAAAGAGGACGGTCACAAGAAGAAAGGCAATTTCATCTTTTTCGATTTCGAATGCATGCAAGAAACCGGCATTCACATTCCTAATTTCTGCGTGGCTCATCGAGCGTGCGAGAAGTGCATTCAAGAACCTATCTTCAGTCATTGCCCTCACTGCAGCAAGATTCCCGGAGGGCGTGAAAAAATCTTTCGAAGACCGAACACGTTAGCCGATTTTGCCCAATGGGTCCTAGATCCCATCGACAAGACGTGGAGCCAAGAGGACATCGAACGTTACGGAGATTGTCATCGTATGCCACAGTGATGGCTCACAATTTCTCCGGATACGATGGACAGTTTCTTTTGAGGTACTATACGGAACAAGGCACCGAGCGTCCTAAAGTGACTTTGAACGGAGCCAAAATCATTTTCATGCAAGTGGGACAAGTACAGTTTAAAGATTCGATGAGCTATTTGGCCATGCCTTTGAGTCGAATGCCTAAAACGTTTGGAATGACAGAAATGGCTAAAGGGTACTTTCCACACTTTTTCAATACGGAAGCCAATCAACACGCCGTTCTACCCCATTTACCTGAGGCTCACTATTACGACCCCGACAACATGCGTACCGAACAACGAGAAGCTTTCTACGCTTGGTACCAGATTCACGCCTCGGACCCTTTCGACTTTCAGGAAGAAATGCTAAAGTATTGTCGTTCCGACGTGGACATTTTACGGCGTTGCTGTGGAAAATTTCGAGAACTGTTCATGGAACACGGAGGGGTCGATCCTTTGAAAGAAGCTTGCACCATTGCCAAAGCGTGTTCCTTAGTGTATCGACAACGATTCATGCCTGAAAACACCGTGGCTGTCATCAGTCCTCAAACGACCCACTATGTCAAACGTCAATACTCGGTCAAAGCCCTACGTTGGTTACATTACTTGTGCGACAAGGAAGACAAATGGATTCAGCATGCTCGCAACGGAGGGGGCGAAAAGACCATCGGAACGTATTCGGTCGATGGATGGGACTTAGAAAACCCCAAGGTCGTGTACGAGTTTAACGGCTGCTTATTTCACGGATGTCCCGTCTGCTACCCTGACCGTGACACTAAAAATCAGTTTTTACAACGGACCATGGAAGACCTGTACCAGGACACTTGTCAGCGACGCTTGAAGTTAGAACAGCAAGGATACCAAGTGGTGGAAATGTGGGAACACGAGTACGATCACCGTATGAAAACCGATTCCGAGTTTAAACGTCTCGTGGAAAGTTACCAGTTCATGGACCCGCTGAACCCGAGGGATAGTTTGTACGGAGGAAGGACCAATGCCACCTGTTTGCTGTACCAAGCCGACGAAGAGAAAGGAGAAGAAATCAAATACTTGGACGTGTGTTCGCTGTATCCCTAAGTGTGCAAATATTGTCGCTTTCCTGTAGGGCACCCACAATTGCTGACGGAACACATCGACCTGAAAAACATTCGACAATACGAAGGCTTAATCAAGTGCAAAGTTTTGCCTCCCACGAACCTATACCATCCCGTCTTACCTCACCATTGTCAAGGCAAACTGATGTTTCCCTTGTGCCGTACTTGTGCCGAAACGTGCAACCAAGACCAACCTTGTCAGCACAGCCAGGAAGAACGGGTCTTGACGGGAACCTGGGTCAGCGTAGAATTGTTCAAAGCTATGGACATGGGATACCAACTGTTAGAAGTGTACAAAATTTGCCACTTTCCCAAGACACAACAATACCACAAGGGTGACCCCAGTCAGAAAGGCATTTTCGCCGACTACGTGGATGCCTTTTTGAAACTGAAACAAGAAGCTAGCGGCTATCCTTCCTGGTGTCACACTCCCGAAGACCAAATACAATTCAAAGAGAAATACTACGAACAAGAAGGCATCACTTTAGACCACATCGAGAAAAACGAAGGCAGGCGATCGTTTGCCAAAGTGATGTTAAATTGCTTGTGGGGTAAAATGGCACAACGACCGTGTTTACCCAAGACGGAATATTTGACAGAACCTTCCCGCTACTTCCAGATGATTCACGACAAAACCAAATACATGAAACACGTGGACGTCGTTCGAGAGAATTTAATCTTGGTCAATTACGAAGAAGATCTGGACTTTGTACAAGACGACCCTTTTGGAAATGTCATCATTGCGGCTTACGTGACAGCCCATGCTCGCTTAAAATTGTACGAAGCTTTAGAACTGTTAGAAGAACGCGTCCTGTACTTTGACACGGACAGTTGCATTTACATCCATCACCCGATTCAACATCACCCTAACATCGAAGGAGACCGTTTAGGAGCCTGGACAGACGAGCATCCCGACGACAAGATTCTAAGTTTCGTCAGTGGCGGTCCCAAAAGTTACGGCTACGAATACCGGGACAAACAAGGAGAAGTGCACACGACGTGCAAAGTGAAAGGACTGACTCTGAATTATCGTACCAGTCGAGTGGTCAACTTTGGGGTACTGAAAGAAGCCTTGCAATCGGGAGAGGATGGAAACTTTAAAGTGACCACCTATCAACCGAACAAAATTGTACGTTTACCCACTCACCACATCGTCAGTCGACCCTTGGAAAAAGTCTATCAAATCGTGTACCAGAAGCGAGTGCGACTTCCCAATCATTTCACCTTACCGTATGGACACGTTGGTATAAAACATTGGTTGTAAGAGGATAGTTACCCCACCAGAAAGATGACTTCGCCACAGCAAGAATCGAGTGAGAAACCCGATGAGAACTCTAAGTTCAAACCCTACCATTTTCCAGTCTTCTTACCTGACTATTGTGATTGTGCCCGTCGATTGGACACGTTTCAGAAATGGCCTACGGATAGGGAAGGATTACCTTCTTCGCATGTTTTAGCTAGAACAGGATTTGTCTACTTGGGACCTGAGTCAGGATTGGGATACGGGGTACAGTGTTTCGCTTGCGGACTGAAGTTACGAATGGATCTATGTATCTATAAAGATTCAGCTATTCTGGAACATACTCGATGGTCTCCGCACTGCCCTTACCTTTCTATGGCCTTTCCACCCATCACACTACGGTACAATGTTGACGGTACCTTAGAGACGGTACCTTCCAGAACAGGACATAAAAAACGTAAAAAAGGAAAGATGTACAAGCTGGAGACTGCATTGCGACTAGTATAAAAAGGGGCTATGGTCAAGATCGATAGTTCATTGTGACTACCAAGACCAAGCGAACAAGATGAATACTTTGAAAGAGACATTGTTCCAGTTTGGGGATTGTAAAAAAGTTGTATCTTCCTCTAGTGTGACTAATACTGGATGGATAAGACCCAGGCATTGCGACGGAAAATGTCTGGAAGGAAACTGCGATTGTCCATGTGGTTACCATTGTAATTGCGTAACGGAGTTTGCAGACGAGTGCGATTGTGAGCCTTGCGATGGATACGATGCTGTACCTTGTGACCTGAGCGATGCCGTAAAGCATCATGGGAACTTTGTTCTCACTACCCCTATCATGGAAAGTGATGCTGTGCGTGTCAAACCTGAGGGATGCGAAAGCGATGCCGCTCGTCCTCTTAGACATTTTACCGGGTTTAAAGGGGAATGTCGACCTTCACGTTTACCTCCCTACGGATGTCATCCAGCCCTGAGCAAACTCCTGTTCATGTCACCCAACCCTCATCGAAACGAACCTGTGAAAGACGAATATTCGTTTCCTGTGCGTTTGTCGGAATACTGCGACTTTGAAAATCGTCTTCAATCGTTCAAAGGAAAATGGCCTAAGTATCTGGGAGGACCGACCCTCGAAGAATTAGCCAGAGCCGGATTTTTCTACTTGGGCGAAGGAGATAAAGTCAAGTGCTTCAGTTGCGGTGTGTCACTTCACCACTTGGAACCGCAAGATTCGGCCTACGTAGAGCATGCTCGATGGTCACCGAATTGTCATTACTTACCCTTAGTGGGACCGAGACATTGAAGTAACTTCTTACCATAATAATCTGTTCATGGATACTTTACAGGAGAACATTCGTGCTTTGCCTGTGGAGTTGCGAGAACGCATTTACCGAGAACTGGTCAAAATACAAGTGAAACGTAAAGAACAATTGCATCCGTTACGTCACCGGTGTTTGAACCACTGGTACCTGAAGGCTATACAAGGATTGATTCAATTGAAAGTGTTCCATCGGACAGACATTGATCAACGATCCTCTAGTTTTAAAAAGGATTGGTTTGGTATGGACGATTCTACCTACATCATTGTAAACGTACTGCATCGAATTCCAGAGGAAGAGTTAACGAATTACCAACATCTTGAACACAATGTCAACTTGGTGAAAGAGGAAACTTCTGAACGAATTGTAATGTGCAAATTAGTGACTAAACGATTTAAATTCGACACTGAAGTAAAACCATGTTTGTGCAAAGAGTACATTTCTTGTGTCAGACCAAAGAGGATTTAGTATGACCTATTCATGGATAATTTTCTAGAGAACATTCGTGCTTTGCCTGTGGAGTTGAGAGAACGCATTTACCGAGAACTGATCAAAATACAAGCGAAACGCAAACTCAAAGTGATTCATCCGTTTTTAAATTATGCTATGTTTCAAAGTACAAGAAGACTGATTATGAGTGGATATTACATCAGGCACAAAGTTAAACGAGGCTATTGGCCACCACCCAACGATTCCAAAAACAGTGTATATACTTATGGATACTTTACAAGAGAACATTTTGGGCTTGCCTGAGGAGTTGAGAGAAAGGATTTACCGAGAGCTGGTCAAAATACAAGTGAAACGTAAAGAACAATTGCATCCGTTACGTCACCAGATCTTTAACCACTGGTACCTGAATGATATAAGAGGACTGATTCGTCAGAAATTTTTTCAGTGGTCAGACCTTGTTGAACACTTTCAGTATATGGATGAGGATGGACCAGACGTTCGTAATTTTGGTTACTTGGAGATTCACTTACTGCAACGTATTGAGGAAGACGAGTTAAAGGATTACCAACATTTGTTACATGGAATCTGCTTAGAAAAAGACGAAACATCTAGACAAACTCTGACGTTTCAGTTACAGTATGTAACATTTAAATTCCCTACTGGAGAACGAACGTGTTTGGTTAGAAATTACCTTTATTGCTTCCGAGACAAAGACACTATAAAATCAAGTTGCCATGCCACGGATTATGTCACATATCATTCAACAGATTCCGTGGAAGGAACTCAATGACCATATTCAAACCGTGGATCATTACCATCAATTATTACAAGAACTGTATCCGTTCAATTTGGGACGACAAGTGGTGTGTGTCTTAGTGACTTGTTTTCTGGGATTTCGTTTACCAGCCGGTTCTTTGTGGACTCTTTACGATCAGTACTTACCACCTCAATGGCCTTAAATGGTCACGAAAAACTCCTTTTGCTCAAAGCCTTGCGTTTTCATCTGGATACTTCTCGACCTCAACAGGAAAACAAGATTCGTCAACTTTTAGCTACCCAAGACGTGTATGACGATGTGTGTGTAGCTTGTGACTTACATCCCCATTGGACAGATGTCCGTGCCTGGAAAGAATGGGCTTTTGAGGCTTGGACCCAAGAAGTGGCCCAGTATGCACGAGAGTTGTTCAAGGAAAAAAGTTACTTTTCAACCCGTGTTAGTGACGGTGCCAGAAGAACCCGTCACCCAGGACAGGACTGTCGTGGACAGACCTGAAAGACCCTTTCGGGAGGACACTTGTGTGACCTTACCCCCTACTATAGAACTGGTTAGAACATTACCCAAAACATGTGGTTGTAAAGACACTTGTGTTTATTCCACGTTCATAGTTATCATGTGCCTTTTATCCTTGTACTTAAGCCTTTGGCTTTTATGTATTTTTGTCTTTCGTATTCATGTTTGAAAAAAAAACATTCAATAAACGTGTTCTGAAAAAAGTATATAAACTCTTGTCTTGTTTGTTTTTCGTGTCACAAGTGACATTTCTCACACCATGGCTACCTCTACTGTCTCTGCTCCCTCTTCCTCTACTGTCAAAGTCATCGACGAACACTTAGATCGTGCCAGTTGGGAGGCTTTGTATCTTCGCCATCCCTTTAACATGCTCATTGCTGGACCTAGCGGTTCAGGCAAAACCGAATTCGTCAAACGTTTGATCGAACATAAACATCATTTGATCGATCGGCCACCTCAGCGGATCGTGTGGTGTTACAAAGAGTGGCAATCGGCGTACAGCCTCTTGCGAGAAAGTCAAGGCGATTCCATCGTGTTTGTGGAAGGCATTCCTAAAGAAGACGACGGCATCGTCTCTGACTCCCGTCAAACCCATTTGGTCATTTTCGACGACATGTTAAGAGAAGACGAAGAAGAAATTAAACTGTGGTTCACGCGCAGAGGGCATCACCGTAATGCCAGTGTCGTTTACATCACCCAAAATTTGTTTCAACAAAGTAAAGCCCATCGCACCATCAGTCTCAATGCGCATTACGTGGTCTTGTTTAAAAGCCCTCGAGATAAATCGCAAGTGCAAGTCTTAGCCAAACAGTTAGGAACGCCTTGGCTGACTCAGGCGTACGACGATGCCACTCAAACGCCACACGCCTATTTACTCGTCGATTTGAAACCTACGACTCCCGAGGATTTGCGATTTCGTACCCACTTGTTTCACCACTGGTGCCAAGACGGAGAGCCTGTCCTGTACACGTCTCCGTCCTCGACTTCATTTCACTCCCCATCAAAAAATCTATAAAAACCTCAGACCCTTTTTCGTCTGTCTCACACAGTGTGAACATGACGTCCCTTCAGTCGCATCTTCCCGTCAAATTGATTCGTGCCTTGTATGGCATCAGTCGAGAAAAAAATCCACAAACACGAGCTCGTGTCTTAGAAGCTAGTCTCAAAGAAGTCTTACGATGGTTCACGGTGACGGCACGTCAATTGCTCCAAGGAATCATTCAGATTCCTCATCAAACCCAACGCTTTTTCGATCGAAACAAAGTCGCTTTGGTCCAACTGGCCGATCCCCGCATCGACACTCAAACCAAAAAACAAATCATTTTGAAACCTGGAGGGAGCGGTACTCTAGGAGGGGTCATCATTCGCTCTCTCTTAAGATGGGATCCTAATGCCCCCAAAGTTATCCCCAAGACAAAAGTCCAACGAAGTCCCAAGAAGAAAAAGAAAAAGACCAGGTCCCCAAAGAGAAGAACTTCTCCAGTGGCAGGACCCTCCTCTTACCAGACACCACCCCGGAAAAAGAAAAGAAGCCCCCAGAAAAAGAAACAGAGAAAAAGTCCCCAGAAAAAGAAAAGTCCACAGAAGAAAACTAGCCGCAAGAGAGGCACTTCGGCCAGGACGCAACCTTACACTCGCAAACCACGACCTGCCACGGCGGTGACTGCGTCTCCGCAGGCTCACGTTTGTCCACTTCTCCGTTAATGACACCCAGAACTGAAGAGTACTTGGAGACGTTGATCACACCAAGAACTTCTCCGTTGATGACCCCCAAAAGAACTTCCCCAGTGGCAGGACCCTCCAATTTAGCGGCAGTGCCTGCTGCTCACAAAGTACCTTCTCCCAAAATCAAAGTCTATGAAAGATCGGGCATGTTACAAAGTTTACTGGATTTGTCCAAGCAAGAACTGGCTCGATTTAGTCCGTTGCGTACCCCTGCACGACGTGTCATGCCTGTCCTCAAACTAATACGACGTAAAGACAATCAGTGGCGACGCGTTCCAGTATAAAAAAGACCTGTGACCAAGTAGGATATCAGTGTTTTTTGGTGCTCCTAAAGACTCAAAGATGTCACCCTCCAGAAAACCCCAAGGAAAGAAAAGGAAAGGACTACCACCACGTTTAGCCAAACATGGGGACATGTTATCTGTCCTGTCCAAAGCTTCTCCACCCCTACGAAAAAAACTCATTCAAACGGCCTCCAAACAGGTCATCGATACCGTGTGCGAATGTTGTTTGAACGTTTTGAAAGGCACGATCCCTTTGTCCAAACACCAGAAACAATGCTTAAGCAAGCATCGTCACGTTCTTCGCCAAATGGTTCGAAAGAAAGTTCCCATTCGTCAAAAAAAGAAGATGTTGGTCCAACGAGGAGGCATTTTACCTCTCTTGTTAGGCCCCATACTGAAAGGAGTCTTGGGAACCATGTTGGGAGGACTGGTGGGAGCAAGATAAAAAGGCCCTCGGAAGTCCCAAGATCTCAGAATCGACCCCTGACAACCCCATGGAAGGACGAAAACTAGCTTTAGTGCCTTACAAACGATGGATGGAATACCATCGGTGGCAAGAACAACACACCCCGCATTTACCTCCCAATCCCAATCTGAGCGAGATGTCCCAGTTACAACACGAATTGCAGTCCTTGATGGATCGCCAAGATTTGTCCGAAACAGAAAAATCGCAAAAGTACGGTCAACTCTTGCAACGACTGCAACTCTTTCACCAGAAAGCTTTAGACAAAACAGCTCTTCCCACTCTGAAAGATTTTAAGACCTTGATGAAAAGTCCAGCACCATCACCAGTACCAGTACCAGTACCAGTGACCAAGACAGAAAAAGGAGAAGAAGAAGGGTTTCTAACTCCACCAGAAAAAGTACGCAAGTTAACAACACCACCTACCTCCAGAATTGGATGGATTAAAAAGATGATGGCCACCCCTTCTTCCTCACAACAGAAAAAGAAAGTGAAGACAGAAGTGAAGACAGAAGTGAAACAAGAACCGATATCCCCTGCTCAGAGATCCTCCTCCTCTTCAACACCTATTGCCGGTCGCACACGCAAAGCCTTGCAATCCAAGAAAATAACCCAAGACAAAAAGAGTAGCCTCCTCCAAGAGTGTGTGTCTTATTAACACACAAACACAAAAAATGGAAAAATCTTAGCCAGCATTTACTACGATCCCTCCCATCCTGCAGGTTACGCAGGAGTTCAAAAATTCTATCGTGCTGCCAAAACGCAACTGAAAAGTCTCCGTTTACCTCAAGTGCAACGATGGTTACAAGAACAAGCTACCTACACTTTACACAAACCCATTCGACGCAAGTTTGCCAGAAGTCGCACCCGAGTGGAAGGCATCGATCATCAATGGCAAGCCGATTTAGCCGATGTCTCTCATTTGGCCAGCTACAATCGTGGCTACAAATATTTGTTTTGTGTCATCGACGTCTTTTCCAAATTTGCCTGGGTCGTGCCCTTGACTTCCAAATCGAGCAGCGAGTTAGTGCGAGCCCTGCAACGGGTGTTGAAACAAAGCGGTCGTCACCCTCTTCGATGGCAAACGGACAAAGGCACCGAATTTCTGAACCAAGCTTTCCAAAAAGAATTAAAGAAACGTGACATTCATTTTTTTACCACCGAGAATCCCGAAACCAAAGCCAGCATCGTGGAACGTTTTCAACGCACTTTGAAAGAACGCATGTGGAAATATTTTACGCATCACCACACTCTGAAGTACATCGACATCTTACCGCACCTGGTGCAAGCGTACAACCAATCTTACCATCGAAGCATCGGACGTGCCCCGCAAGACGTGACTCCCGACAACGAAGTGCTGGTGTTTGAGCGCCTGTTCGGTACGTCCCCGACGAGGGCTGTCCCCAAGAAAAGTGGAGAGTTGGTCGTAGGAGATTGGGTGCGCATTGGCAAAACCAAACGCACTTTCGACAAAGGTTACTTACCTAACTGGACGACCGAATTGTTTCGCGTCACTGGACGAGTGCATGGCCGTCATCCTGCCGTCTATAAATTGGAAGACATGAACGGAGAAGTGCTCAAAGGAACGTTTTATTTGCCCGAGTTACAACGTGTGACCAAAAAAGAAGACGACGTGTACGACATCGAAAGCATTCTCGAACGCAGAACCCGTAAAGTGGGCAAACGACGTGTCAAAGAAGTCAAAGTACGTTGGAAAGGATATCCGCCCAGTTTCGATTCTTGGATCGACGCTTCGCAAGTCATCAACTATAAAAAGAAGTGACCATCATGCCCTTTCACACAGCAGACGCAGCTACGTTGACCACTCCTTCTTCATTCAGTTCTTCTGTGCAAGATTTACAAAAACAACCCTTGTGGGTGTGGTGTGGAGAACGTGTGCCTAAAACGCAAATCGTCTTTTTCTGCCAAATCTTCGTGGTGTATTGTGTCATCGGGGCAGCCATTGCCAATTTGAGTTTGCAACAAGGAGACAAACAATTGTGGACCATTTTATTGAGCAGTTGCATCGGTTACCTGCTTCCCAATCCCTCCCTGAAATTCTCCTCGAACGGAAACCTTGTGTCCAGTGCCAGTGTCAGTCACCACTCCAACAACCACAACCAGAACCCCATTTTGGGCGGAGACACGCCTCTGACGTCCAGTAATATCCCCTCGGACAGCCACAGAACTCTGGAATTATGAGTCACGAAAACCAATTTTACTTAACCTTACCCAGTGACAGTTCCATGGAGGTGTTTCCCCACAACACGTTGTGCTGTTACACGGCCAAATTACCTCAAGCCATCCCCTTAGATCACGAAGCCCATTGGGAAGTGGCTTTAGTAGAAATGATTCACCCTACACAAATCCAAAACATCACCGAAAAGCAAAACACTTTTGAGGTGGAAATCCTGAACGAACAATTGCAACAAGCCATGAATGACATCGGGTTTTCAGGGGACACAAAACAAGCCAGCAATCCACCCTTCCAAATCTACACCTTGAAAATTCCACCAGGGTTTTATTTTAGTGGCCAACATTTGGTGGACACTACTGTGGACAGGTTCGAGTTCGCCTTTGGCAAAGCCCTGAACAGAATCAAAAAAAGTGTCACCCTGGAGTACCATAAAGTGGCTCGTCACTTACTGATGAAATTTCAGGATACCCAAATGTTGTCCTTCAGGTTCAATGGTAGTCTGTTTGAAATTTTGGGTGGACATCCAACAATGGTCGCACAAAATATGAGCCCCAAGATCAACAATAATATGGATTTTTACAGAGCTTTTGGAAAACCGGTAGAACTGAACCAAGGACTTAATTTGATGTTTGTGTATTCCGATGTGGTGGAGTACAACGTGGTGGGACACACCTCTGTGCCGTTACTGCGTGTCATTCCTTTCAAAGTGGATAGTACCACAACCAGTGACCAGGAAGGTGGAAACACCTATCACGTTCACCGGGAATTTGTCCATCCTCATTATTTGCCTGTCAGCAAGTCGTATTTGGACACGGTCAACATTGCTATAAAAGGAGATTTGGGACAAAATATTTCATTCACCAAAGGAAAAGTCACGGTGAAACTCCATTTTCGAAAACGGTTCTCTCACGACTCATAAGTAAGTCATGTATCCAGTGTACCGAGGGGTTGCTCGACAGCGAGGACACGGTTTAGGAGATATGCTGAAATCGGCCTTTCGTTCGGTGGCCCCGGTGTTGAAACCGATGGTGACACGCGGATTGCACGCCTTGAAAGATGCGGCACTGACGCAAGGCAAAGAATTTCTCCAAAATGTCATCATCGACAAACAAAACCCTAAAGAAGCCTTCATGAGGGCAGGCAAAAATGTCTTGCTGCAAACGGGTAAAGACATTTTGGGCCGACGAGACACACCTATAAATGCCCTGCACGCTACCGAGTCAGGCATTCAGCAAGGACAAGGCAGAAAGAGACGACGAAGAAAACACCCTTTCACCAGACTTTAAGCTAGAAAGGCCAAGAAAAGAAGAACCGTTCGAGACTTAGACGTTTTCGATTATTGAGACACAGCAACAAAAAAATGATGCACCGAGAATCTTGCGCTTGTTCCAAGAAGGAACTGGATCTGTTTGCCATGCCCCCCACCATGATGACCATGCAAGAATCCCAGTGGATGGAATTTCACCCCGTCTCCTCATTGACCGATTCCGCTCCCATCGAGTTTGAAATCAAAGGACAACCCGAAGATTACATCGATCTGAATAGCAGTTACTTGTACTTGAAAGTCAAAGTTCTAGATAAGGATAATGGTGAAGTAGCAGACAGTGAGAATATAGCTCCCGTCAACAATTTCATGCATTCCTTGTTCAGCTCAGTGGACTTGTACTTGAACAACAAACTGGTTAGCAGCAGCATGGATACTTACCCTTACCGTGCCTACCTGGAAAATCTCTCGACGTACGGAATAGATGCCAAGGATACTCATCTCAATGCTTGCGTGCTGTGGAAACCTGACGAAGCGAAGGCATTTGACGAACTAGATAAAGACAATGACGGCTTTGTGGAAAGACAAAAGAAAATCCTAGGTGGAAAGAGTTTAGAACTGATGGATCGTTTGCATTTGGACATGTGGTTGCAAGAGAAATATTTGCTGAACGGGGTCAATGTCCGCTTGAGACTGAATCGTAGCAGTGCCGCTTTCCATTTGATGGCTGATCCTGATAAGACTGGCATTCCTAAAAGCAAAATTTTAGAGGCCAAACTCTACGTACGACGCGTGGAAGTGTTACCCAAAGTAGGTAACGAAATCAGTCAAACGTTGAGCAGAACGACCGCCAAGTATCCCATACGACGTGTGGAAGTGAAAACGTTCACCATTCCCAAGGGACAGCATTCTATGATCGAAGATCATCTGTTTCAAGGACAGTTACCCAAGCGTTTAATCCTTGGTATGGTCTCGAATTCAGCCTTCAACGGAGCCTTCGCTCAAAATCCTTTCAACTTTCAACACTTAGACGTGAAGAAAATCGAAGTCAGTCGCGATGGCAAGACCTTGTGTACCCGACCTTTCGAACCTGACTTTGATTCCACAAAAATGAATTACTTGAGATCGTACTTGTCCCTGTACGAAGCCACCGGCCAATTAGGAACCAACACCAGTCACGGCATTACGTACGACGATTACGCAGGAGGCTATGCTTTGTGGGCTTTCGATTTCACTCCAGACCAAGGCAGCGACGAGGGACATTTCCACCCTATAAAATCTGGCCAGATTCGTGTGGAACTTCAGTTTGCAAAAGAACTACCAGCAACAGTGAACGTCATCCTGTATGCAGAATTCGATAATACCATAGAAATCAACAGTTTGAGAGAAGTCATTCTAGATTACTAGAAACCATGGAAGACTGTTATCCCTCTTTACCTAGTGGAGAAACTTTGGACATGGAATGTGAGGAGACCGTGGAAAAAGAAGAAGTGATCATGATGAAGTCGAGATGGCCAGAACAAGAAGCCCATTTAGTCTCCTGTTTTGCCAAACACTTAGTCGACAAAATAACAGAATTGATCAAGAAAAATTGCTATGGATGTCAAAACGATCATCCCAGTCAAATTCAACACGATAAATGCCTGATGTTGAGTCAAGAAGAAAAATTGAACGAGTATCTGGACGAAGCTTGGAGTCTCATCTCGGACAAAGACGTCTTGCACCAGTGGTATAAAGACTTGCGTGAACATTCTTGTCCACCATTAACCACTCAAGAGATCCATCGTATCGAAGCTCTCCTGAATCAGAGTGAGGAAACAGAACGAATAACCGTTTATTCGTCAGACATTTTCAAGCAAAAAGTCAGGATCGAATTGACAACTTATTATTACCTGTGAAGAAGAAGAAAAAAAAAACCACACAAATAGATACCTGGGAACTTTATTACCTTTTGAACCACAGTTCGTATACGTCTTCTTGGAATCCTGTCGTCTGTGCTAAACATGAACTCCCTCATCGCAAACCTCAAGACCATCAAGCTTACGTGATCAACACGGACGACAGTCATCTCCCAGGAACCCACTGGGTAGCCGTCTACTTTCCTCAAGAAGGATGTGTGGAATATTTCGATTCGTACGGATTGCCCCCTTTGGAAGACGATATCATCGACTTTATGAGAAGAAATGCTCAAACCACCCGATTCAATAATGTGAAATTACAAGGCACAGATTCCTTGGTGTGTGGACAGTACTGTGTGTATTTTCTGCATCATCTCAGCCTGGGCTATTCCTTAGAACATTTAGTGACTCATTTTGATCCTCGTTCTTCTGCTAGAAACGATGTGAAAGTAGATCGATGGTTCTGTGACCATTATGCTTATCTTTTGTCTCAAGCTAGGAAACGTAGTGTCCATCAATGGCCTAATGATTTCCAACAGTGGAAATCACAATTTCATTCACAACGTTCTCAGCCCTGTTTAAAGTAGATTGTCAATTGAGAAAAAAATGTTTGTGATTTGAAAAAATTGTTTGATGTTATAGTGTTGGATTATTGTTAAAAATGTTAGAGTTGTTGTTTAGTGTTAAGTGATTTTTGAATAAAAAATGTTGTGTTTTGAAAAAAATGCCTTTGTCTTTTGTTTAGCTATAAGAATGTTGGATTGATGCTCTTTCATTTCTTACTATCCCTCTCATGACACTCACTGAACGTTGCGGCTCGAAAACCGTGTAGGGGATGTTTTCCTTCACCTCCGCGCTTTGACTTTAAGAACCGGGGTTGTTTCCAGTCTAACCATCCATTGTCGACTCATCCTCCTAAGAAGATGTGCTCCAAACTAGCTAAGCTCAACGAAGCCTACGTGAATTTGCATAGGGTCAGACACAGTCTGATACCGAAGCCAGAAGAAATAGAGAATGTGAGAATGTTAAAAATCACTGAAGACCTGATAGAAGAGCTCTTCAGAGAAGAAATGAACAGGGAAAAAGAAGAATGGACAGAGAAGTACAGACTTCAGAGACAGCAGCAACAGCAGCAGCAGCAGCAACCTGAAGCTGACATAGGCTTTGTCGATTGCCGTATCGACACCAAAGAGTTCTTCTTTTCTTTCCGAAGAAGCAGACCTATCGCCATAATGTCTATCCTCAGAGGACATCGCATTCTTAGAAACTAAAAAAGAATGCCATAGCAAACAAAAAAAAACAGCCCTTTTCAGGGCTACCCAATACTCTAGAAAAGAAATAACTATCCATTTGCCAATGTGTGTAGGTAGAGTAGTGTGAATATAAACACTAACTCTTTATTGATAGTGAGAGTGTATGTGTTTGTGTTTGTGTTAGTAAGTGCTCACGTACGTTGGTATGGATAGTAGATTAAAATGATGTCTTTTTTGGTGTTGGAGGTGTATATTTGGGGTTAGATTGGATTGATTTGAGTATGTGGATAGTCAATTGAAGTGATTTATAAAAAATTTTAAAATAGTGATGGGTAGCATAAAAAGTGAGTGAGTGTTTCTTTTAGGTCCGCGCGTTGTTGTTATGGGTTATAATCTAGGTAAGATCAATTTTATGTTTTTAGGGGGATGTTTTCCATCACGTCCGCGCTTTCACTATAAATTGAAACTCGTTCGGCAGTCTAGCTACCCTTGTTGATTGATCAACAGTAAAAAAAATGAGCAGCAGACTGACTAAATTGATGGAACTCCAGATGCATCTGGAGTATGCCAGATGCCTCCTGAATGAGCTGGCTGCAGAGGCCTTTGTGGAAGAAGCCAGGATAGAACAAGAGGAAGAAGAGGAAGAAAAAAAGAGAGGGATAAGGTCTCACGTGTTCATGATACAGAAATGTGAGGTGAAGCCCTGGGTGATGGAACCTCCACAGTTACAACCACAACAAGAACAAGTACAGGACCCACAAGAGGTAAGGAGACCAATTGTTCATCCTCGAATGAGGAATAGAAGACAAAGAAGACAAAGGGAACAAGAAATGTTCACTATTCCGCAAACGGAGGAGTGGGATAGTGAAGCCACTCAACCCTCGTCAGCTCTTCCAACAACTTCAGTCAATTGGACCAATGATTGGAGTAGGCGTTGTGTCTGTGGTGCCAGACCCGGAAGGTGCCTCCATTAGCCAGGTGCCTCTGAAGTTCCAAAAAAAGTCCTTTTCAGGGCTACCCAATACTCAAGAAAAGAAATAACCATCAATTTGCCAATGTGTGTAGGTAGAGTAGTGTGAATATAAACACTAACTCTTTTTAAAAGGGTATGTGAATGTGTTTGTGTGTTTGTGTTTGTAAGTGCTCACGTAAGTTGGTGTGAATAGTAGATTATGGGTTTCTTAGCGTATGTGGAGAGTATAGCTTGGGTTTTATTATATGAAATGAAAAAGTAGGGGGATGTTTTCCTTCACGTCCGCGCGTTGTTAGGTCATGATCTAGGTAAGATCAATTTTATGTTTTAGGGGGATGTTTTCCTTCACGTACGCGCTTTAAGTATAAGAACCCACAGTATTCGTCGTTCAAACCATTCTACAGAGAAGATGGCTTCGAACCACCTGGATAAATTTCAATCATTGCAAGACGTCCTTGACAATTTGGGCATGATAGAACAAATGCTAGTACGACTCGTTGAAGACCACTATTCTTATAGTCCGCATAGAGTAAAAATGGAGATTAACAACTTACGAAAAGCAAAGGACATGATAAGTGGTGTGATGAAGGAAATAAAGGAGGAGAAGGAGGATGAAGAGGAAAAGATAAGAATAAGAACATGGAACGAAAAAAATTGAAAAAGAAGAAGAAAATGAGAAGAGGAAGAAAGAAGAAGAGGAGGAAGAGAAGAAAGAAGAAGAGGAGGAGAAAAAAAAGAAAGAAAAGAAGAGAAAGAGTGTTGGAGATAAAATAAGAAGTTGGTGGAGGAAAAGAAGAAATTAGAAGCAGAAGAAGAAAACCCAAAGGCCCTTTTCAGGGCCCCCATATTTCTCGAAAAGAGATAGCCTTTCCATTGCCTACCCCTTTTTTTAAAAAAAAATTAACAAAAATCCCATGTTCAATTTCCCTTGACGCTATACAGTCCCACCCTGTTTAAATTCCCCTTGACGCTCAACAGTCCCACGATTTTTCTCCATGTTAATTTCCCTTGACGCTATATGTTCCCACGATTTTTCTCCATGTTAAATTTCCCTTGACGCTATATGTCCCCAGGGGTGTTTTTAATGCTAAGTCCCATTGACGCTATACTATCCCTATTCACTACTAACATGTATTCTTAAAAGTAATTTTACTACACAGGAGCAGATATAATTCAGAGGAATCATACATAAACATACTGTTGTGAATATTGAATGTCACCAGTGGAATGGTCTTATAAATAATGATGCATATGGCATATTGCTTGCTATATTTTGGTGAGAAGAATTAAAGTCTTAACACACCGACATAGTTTCTACCTTCATGACCCCACTCTGAAGTTGACATAAGAGATTCATATCTCACATTTAGGTGATAATAGAAAATGTTTCAGTGTTATGTATATATCTTAAAATTTCTCGGTTCAGTTAACAAAGGGGGAAAAGCTTAAAATTAAGTGGCAGTTTCATGCATTTGACAATGCACATACAGTTTCTCCTCCGAAAGTCTTATGTTTTCACTGAATGTTAAAAGTACATCAATATCGCTTGTTTTTTGTGGGGTTTTTGCAGGTCTCAGTTTGCATGGTAAGAGAGTAGAATTAATCGGTTAGTCATGCTGAAAGAAACAATAGCTTCAATCTCATCCAGATACTCATTCTGATCTAAGTGCACAAGGGAGTGACATTAACGGACAGATTTAGCTTCTGCAGGAGCTGTTTTATGGTAGGTGCTTATTAAAAGCCAAGCCGGTGAAATGCTTTTTACCTTGAACTGAATTTTCCACTGTAAACATTTGTTACATACCTTATCTTATTATTTACTATGTTTTGTAAACTCCAGAAAACATTAAAGTCAGTTGTAAGTAAACTGGTGTCGAAGAAGAAATTTCTCTGTTAAATTGTATAGAGTAATATATATATATATATATATATATATATATATATATATATATATATATATATATATATATATATATATATATATATATATGTATGGTCAGTTTCATTGGGTATGTATCTATGAATTTATTTTATATGTCACTTTGTAAGTTTTAGGGTCCCACACATCAGTATATCAATATTCCAGCATTGTCTAATGTTAAGTGATTAACTTTGACTTCTCCAGACTAGCCAGACTTGTGTTGTGATTAAACCCCCCCCCCCCCCAACATACACTGACACAGCACTGATGCTGCTATTAGCATCTCCAGAATGATAATGAACAGTCAGGAACTGCTTCTTTTTTATCAGTCTAAAAGTACTTCTAAAGCACATGATTTACTTTAATGTGTGATTTCTTTAAGTTTGCTAGAAGAGTTTATAGAAACTTTTCACTTCTCTCACTGACAACTAACACAGCATGTCTGTCATTCGCACCTAAAATGTATAACTTCCAGATCTCTTCTTGACAGTCATGAAACAATGTAAAGGAATTTTGATTTTGTACGGATGCTATGGTGGCAAACAATGATCAAAAGTATTGTAGGTTGCAAACAGTTTGAAATTTTTCAAGAAATGCAGTCAGTCATAATTCACAATGTAAATAATGCAGTGCTTTTTGCCGCAAAGAGGTTAACTTTTTTAAAAGCATAATATCATTTTTAGTTTTGTGCACAAAAAGCTTTCCTTTATACTATTGTACTAGATAATGTCTAAATATGTGATACGTACACAACTTTTGACATAAACTATTTTTAGCAAAATTCTTAAGGTGGCAGGGTCCAGTTTCGTAAATTGGCCCCTGGCAAATTTCTTAAGTTAAAGCTATGGTGTGACTTTTTCAGCTATTATTGTTTACTGTTTATAGATATGGATATATTTTTGAAGTAGGTGTTTCGGGCTTGTGTTGTTCTAAAAATTGATGTCAGGCATGTACAACTTCCATAGCTGCTCTGCAGTATGTTGATAGTGAAATACCAAAATAGTCGGCTAGGAAGAAAAGCTAGCCTCCCATAGCAGTAGACACGTGGGTTCAAGGCAAGTAGAGTATCTCAAAAACGGCTTGGATGACACCTATTCTGAATTGCATCAACCTATTTAGTAGACAATGTTTTTCAAAATTTTGATAACAGGGAAAGGGCTTGCGTTTGCACTGTGAGCACCACGTGCTGTCAAAAATGGCCTTTGGATGTGAAAAAGGCATGTATAAAATAGGGGTTGGGGTGCATAAACTTCTTTTGCTATGAACTGCCATTGACTTCTCTGGTCAAGTGAATACTATTCTTATGCTTTTTTAATATAGGTATCTAAAATATGTACCTTTTTGACCTCACTTGTGCATTTGATTTTTGTATGCTTTTTATACTAGGTCGCTGATTGCGGTATTAAATTTGTACATAAAAACTGGGCCCTGCCCCCTTTCAAGAAAATAGCGCTCTTTTCTATAAAGAACAGATATATCCCACCAATATAGACTGGCCTTCCTATATGATACGATATGGTCCATATATTTATGTAATTGTCTGCTAATCAGTCTATACATGGGCAATCATTGGAATGAATTAACAACAATAACAAAACTGATCACATCATGACAAAACATGTTGGTATTTGTTGTTGGCAGTACACTGCCCAGATAAATTAATAAGCAGTCTTCACAAACGAAAAGCAAGTAACATCTTCCTTATAGGGTGTAATGGAGCTTTTTAACGAAAAGTAAGTAATATCATATTTCCATATAGGGTTTAATAGTGCTTTTTAACGACAAGCAAGGGTTCATTGTGCTATTTAACGAAAAGAAAGTAGCATCGTATTTTCGCATAAGGTGTAACGATGCTTTCTAACGAAAAGAAAGTAACATCGTATTTCCGTATGGGGTGTAATGGTGCTTTCTATTGAATGCAAATAACATTGTTTACTGGATGGAAAACAAATGAGTTATTTCAAGCGGACCACGTTAGGATCCACTATCAGCTGATTTGGAATAACCAAATTTCCTTCTCGAGGATGAACGGAGAATATTACGGCCCAACCGCCATTGACTATTTGTACTGAAGTTGCCTTCTTTAAAAGCTCTATTTGAAAAACAGGCACAGCCTTCTTTATTAAAATCCAGATTCCTATCTAGATGTTCATTTTATTGCCATGAAAGGAAATCTTACTCATTGCCAATAACGATTTCATACATTTCCTTTGCTAATGAATTTCAGGTCTAATGTTCTTACTCTGTTGTTACACGTTGCCATGCTTTCCCCTAGCTATACCCAGTTTAATTGTGAATTATAATCACAACTTTGGCATCCACCAATGAAAGCTCCTCTTATAGACATTCAGTCAACCGACATAAGTACACAATTAATATACTGTGGCTGACAAATTACCCAGATACAAGTACGGCTGATTGGTTTATTCAGGGTAGTGATACGTACTAAGACATTTTTCATGATATATGAGGAAATCATAAAAGATACCCACCCACCCTCTGTCTCTCGCTGTCTCCGTGTTTGTGTGTGTGTGTGTATATATATATATATATATATATATATATATATATATATATATATATATATATATATATATATATATATATATTAACCCGAAGTCTTCATGTATGCAAACAGCGCGATGATAAAATATTCCGAGGCCCAAATTTTCTTTCAGTATTGGTGTCGTAATTATTTCCCGCTCAAGGTTAAACTTCCAATCTAACAAAGATTAATCTAATATGACCTATGTCCGGCAGAATCGACGTGTTATAATCAAAATGTCATATCTGAACCGAAATATACATATATAATGAACATAGATCGGATGTAAAACTGATTGTTTACTCTGGCTTGGCAAGCAACATCGAGCAATCATAGGAAATAAATGAAAACAATGCGGCCGTGCGAAAACAACATTTTCCGTTTGATCTTTCGTTGATCTAAAATCTATTCTGTTTTAAAGATTAATAGTTGATGGTCGTATCACAATTCTTTATGAAACTCAATCATTTGGCGTTGATAATGGATGATGGGGATTTAAGAGATCCAAAATCTGTAACAATAAGCAATTTCAGAAGTTGCTTGCTCTTCGCGGCTTGGGTAAACGAGTTTCACAATCTCCGATAATCAAGATAAGGCTGGCTATATCGTTATATTATTATTCAAAAGCGAAGCTTAGTTTATATGTGGACACCAGATCGGCCGCTTTGAGGAAGCCATCAGGCCAATGATGTGACCTGTTATTGTCCAGAAACTAATGGACTTTCAGTTTTTGTATGGCCTCACAAGGATATGTCTTAAAAACACCTAAATTCTACGCAACATACTCGTTAACATCACAAACTTATTTAATTTCGTCTTGTACTCCTTTCTTAATGGGTATTTCAACCCGAGGCTGGTTTCTTCACCATTTTCCTTGTTATGCATTTAACACTGAATTTTCAAAAAGATCATTATATTTTGCCCTTGTATTTGCAATTTATTGTGCATTTGATGTACGCGCTTTTTATCCGTTATTTACATAGTCGTTAAGGTGAGACACAGTTTTTTTTATATAATATTTTAATAGTTACTCTTCACAAGCTAAACTAGCGGAAACGTTAATATTTCAAACGTTTATATTTTTGTGTACGTGTTTGGGAGAGTTGTATAAAGTGTCTTGAGAAAAACTTAATTTAGAATCACAACTGTATGTATGTTTGTTTCTCCACTTTTGATGTGTTTTGTTATTTATGTAGATATGAAAGTAACTTGATAATTTTCTTATTCATTGAAGCATCCGATGCATTTATATTTCGTTTTGTTTAATGTATGACCTGTTAATTTAGTTTTCTTAGTTTTACTTGTAATAATAAAAGTGAGTTTTGCTACCACTGAGTTTATATTAAAAAAATCGCATACGACAGCCACACTTACTCTAAAATTACCTGTATAACTCTCAACTCTTAAATTTGAATGTACTCAGGAGAGACAGAGAGAGAGAGAGAGAGAGAGTGAGAGAGAAAGAGAGACAGACAGACAGACAGACAGAGACAGAGAGAGAGATCGTCCACTTCCTTGTTCCAATTACTATTTATAGTCTAAAAGTCCCAATAATTTGGTTTGGTACTTTACAGGAAAGTAACACGTGAAGGTTATTTTTTAGTGTAGAGGCGATCGGAGAGTAAATATCTTGCACAGAGATTATATTGTAGATTTCGAACACGTACCCATACAGTCCAGTATGTTAACCGCAGTGCCAATGCGGCTCCTTCTAAAATCGAATAACCATTTTCAAATCATTCCAATCACATTACTGATCTGAAAATAGCGTAGTGTCAAACGAGTTGTAATCGTCACTTTCGGAGAAACTTTCATGTCTGATAATTTTCATGCCATTTCTACACAATTAAAATTATAAATTTTTCTGATAATCGGTGAAAAGAATATATAGCATTACGCTAGGGATAGCCGCTATTTTTGCACAGCATAAATAACTTTAACATGGGTTAAATATGGCATTCCTGATTACTGAACATAAGTAGTAAACTGTCCTCAGTGGCTACAAGGTGTAAGCTTTAATACTTTTCCCTTGTTGCAGATTACGGAAGCACACCTACCCACCCACACAGTAAGATATATATATCTTACTGGAACATCGTTTTAATCATTGGATGTCAACGGAGTGAACGATTCAGCAATGGTATTAACACAATCTACCATAAACATCAATAATTAAATATACCAGTTAACAAATTGTATAAATTCAATATCTATTTTACATCATGCCAATCTACTAGACATATGCACCAATTCTGTGCTGCTTTTGAATGGAATTCAGCCATAATGTTTGATAAATTAAAACACTTTTCGATATTTTTGTTATTTTGATAAAGAATACGGTAGCTTTGTTTTAACATCTAACGATAAGTAAGAATTCTTGCAAAATATATTACTTACCTATGTTTTCTCAGTCGTGTTAGAAGGGGTTTAGAAGTGTTTTCATATCACTATCTGCAAGTCATGAACCAGTAAAATTGATAGTATTCAACACAGCACGAGGTCAGTCTATGCATCATCTGAAAGTAAACGATAATATGTCTGTAGATTCGATACGTTGAGCGCTATGCTTACTATCGTCCGTCATGATCACAAATACGTATGAAAGACCTCGCTCGAATTCTGTTCCTCCAGAATGCCTATAGTGTACAATGGATCAGTTGGTTCCTTGTCGCTTAACCTGTGCTGATGAGTAAAATATCGAACATACGGAGCCAGTCTAGAAATCTACTTGTACGGCCCACGTCATATAGCGACAGAAAAGAAGGATAGGAACGTTGAATTGGAAAATGATGTAAGATTGGAAGATAAAGCTGCCGGACGATCTGAATGATGATTACAATGAACTATAGTGTTGATTATCCATTATAAATCGGATTTGAGACAAGTGTGGAGGTGTATTCTCCATCGAGTCTATGGAGATCATTGCACACTTACCGTATATACTCGCGTATTAGTCATTCCAGCTGCAGACAACAAAGATCAGAATCTAACGTTGCATAATGCGTATGCAGACCAGGGTTTATGTTGTTTATTCTACTTATCACACCTAACAAACTGCACTCGTCTTATAAACGAGTATAAACGGTAAACATGCTGAAATGTCTCAGTGGAGTCTAGTAAAATCAATTTTCAGTTAAGCATATTCAAATGCATTCGAGCATGTTTTGCTTTCAACAGACGTTTGGTCTGCGTTCGTCTAAGTTGTTGATGACATGTGTGTGTGTGTGATTTGGATTTTTAACGTAGCTTTAACAATTTTTCAGTCTGATTGCTACGATGTCTGCAGTGTGGCAGTTTATAGTGATGTCTAGCACTGAAACATCGTACCGCAGACATAAAGCACGATGTCCCACCCAGTCACATTTTCCTGACACCAGGCCGACCAGTCCTAACAGTAAACTCTTAATGCTGAGCGCCTAACGAGGCAGCTGTAAGTACCATTTTTATAAGTCGTTGGTATGACTTGGCCGGGGTTCGAACCCACTACCTTCTGCATCCCAGGCGGACGTTCTAATCACCAGAGCAGTCTTTAATGAAATGAAATGTGGACATCCTGCAAAAACTGTGCAGAGATGCATAACTTATTTCTCAATTTTTTTTGGGAATTACTGATTTAAATTTTGCATGTTTCCAATATTGTATGTACAGTTCGTTGTATCTCTACAAGTGGCGTTTCGTTTTTCTAATTTTGTATTTTAATACATCCATGTTTCGATTTAAAGAAGGAAACCAAAAATGCTTAAACGAGTTTTATGTTTTAGTACATCCATGTACAAACTCGTAAAAGCAAGTCAAATCACGGTTAAACGAGAATATACATAGCGATACAAACGAAGATAATAGCAAATTGTGTATCTACCCTACCAACCTAAGCAGCTAACCGTCTTGTGCCAAGCATTAGATTAGGCGTACTCTCTCTGCTGTCTATTTCAATAGCAAAACTTATAACATAAAAAGAGATAACTAATATTCAAATCCGAGCCTGTAACTCAATCAGAGAAAAATCGGATAAGAACTTGATCTCTTCTAAATACTTGCAATAAAACAATGAAACTTGTTGAAATGCGATTAAATTGTGAATCCCTCGTCTAAGGATGCGAAAGAAAACAAATACCTCGAAAACTGAAGTATCTAGCTGTTTAAGTAAAGGCTAAACGTATAGACTGAGGGAGGGGGAACCAGCCGTTTCTTTGTTTTGATATTGATTGCCTACTTACTTAAGACATCATATTTGTAATGGCACAAAATAAATGATGCTAAGCCAAAATGCTTATTCAGTGTTAGAGGGTTCTATTTAAGGCTGACAGGCCTGCAGTTAGGAGTACTTGGTAAGCTTGTTCATTTAACTACAACATTAACTACTTATTTATATAGGGTGTATCACGTGACCTATACTAGGTACAAACTACATTTAACATATGTAATAATGCCATATTTTGTTACACCAAGCAATAATCTACACTGAATAATCATCTGGTTGATACTACCTCTATTTACTCACACGGGAATCATGCCAATCTTCGATCAAACCTTGATAACTCAAACATGATATTGACCTAATGGACATTTGATAGTCAGGTGAAGTCTGCTACAAATTAATCCCAGTGTCTGTAATACGAAATGGAACGTTTCGTCAGAAATCAGCGTTGGCGTTTGGGTATGTATTAGGTGAGGAATCTGCACAAATCCTATGGGGTCGAAGTTCAGTACATTTGACATTGCGTGTGGGGTTCGGGAGCGGAATAGTTAAATTGCACTTTTACATATTATTGGCAACATCATGGAAAAGAAAGGAAATCTAAGTGTATTTACCAAGGACACAGAGAGACACGAGCTGAACAGGGCGAGGGGCAAACTAACGATCTTTGTATTACCTGTCCCATGCTTTACTGAGCTACCACGGCTCCTCGAATCTTGACAAACATTTATTCGTAATCTGCAAGAAAGCTTTAAGACAAATAAATATACAGAAATGGATTGGAAATTATCTTACAAAGAAACGTCAGAGTGCCTGCATTAATGATGCTAATTTTAATTTGTCCCAGTGATTGGCGTTTCTGTTGCTCGACCAGAAAAGCTATCTTGAAAAGCTCCATTTTAGAATACTTACATTTGTATGCCAAGAGAAGCAACGTTATATATGCAGAACTATTAACAAAAGCAAATTCGTATTCTATTTATGTCAACAGGTCTGGGAAGTGGCCGATGAGTCCTATCGGATTATAAATGCCATTAGCACTCTATGCTTGTACCGTCTTTCACAAATAAAGTACTCGAAATACTCAATCAGGTACGTAAATAAGATAGAAATACCAAAATGCAATACAGTCAGGTATTGCATAACAGTTATCGTCCATATAGCCTTTATGTGGAGCTTGCTTAAAAATGATGTAAATGAATTGCTAATTTCAATGACCTTTTTTTTGATAATTATAATCTGTTCGTGTAGCCAGTGGCGTCACTGGGGGGGGGGGGGGCTGCAAGGGGTACGGACGGCACCGGGTGACACCATCGGGGTGGAGGGGGTGACACCAAAATGACTGTCTATAAATGTTTTGCACCATGAGTTATCGCACATTACTGTCCATAAAATGTTTGAATTTTTGTGCATGAAGGAGGTCCATAGGGGTGACACCATGAGTTACCGCACGGTGTGACACCATGGGTTACCGCACGGGGTGACACCAATCCTAGTGACTCCACTGCGTGTAGCATTAAATGCAAATGTACAATGTGCAAATATATCCTTCAATTATTCACACGATATGCCTTTTATGTTTTGTGCATGTCTTTTTTACAATTGGCTGGCAATTTGTGGCTTGTGTGTGAGAGGAATTTGCTCATCTCCTACAAGACAAAAATTAAATATACAAATCGTTATTGAGAAATTTAAAAAAATTCTTTGGCAATACAATACCGATTTTGCTACCAGATGAACTCCATACATTACGACAAAAAATATGATGTCAGGATACATTACGTTACATTCAGCTCCATACATTACGACAAAATATGATGTCAGGATACATTATGTTACATCCAGCTCCATACATTACGACAAATATGATGTTAGGATACATTATGTTACATCCAGCTCCAAACATTACGACCAATATGATGTCAGGATACATTATGTTACATCCAGCTCCATACATTACGACACATACGATGTCAGGATACATTATGTTACATCCAGCTGGCTTGATTAATAACGTGGTTATCGTTTTATTTGTTTTAGATAAGTGAGAGTAAGCATTTAAACATGTCGCATTAAGTTTGGTTTAGTCTACTCTACCGTAAATCCCCATGTAGCTTACAATCTTTTGGTACCATATTTATTCCTAAAAATGTTTCTTTGTATGTCTCTGTACGTGTCATGTATATTCATGTAAAGATGTGTGAAACTATATTGGATGTCATATATGTATCTATTTAGTTAGTATGTTTCAATTTGCAGCTTATGTTTGCATGTTCGTGCTTTGTTGACCGCTCTGATGGCCTAATGAGTCCGCCTTGGATGCGGGAGGTCGCTGGTTTGAACCCCGGCCAAGTCATGCCAAAGACTTATTCAATTGGTACGAGCAGCTGCCTCGCTAGGCGCTCAGCATTAGGAGGTTAGTGTTAGGACTGGTATGCCCGTTGTCAGGATAATGTGATTGGTTGGGACATCATGCTACATGTCTACGGCATGACGCCCCAGTACTAGACATCACTCTAAACTTCCACATATAGCGATATGACTGAAAAATTGTTAAAGGTAATTTAAAAATAAAACACACACACACGTACCATATACGTACCTACGTACATCGGTATGTCTTTATGCATGGATTTATGGATGCATATATGCATTACATGTTTGTATGTTAGATGCATGCTCTTGGCTTAAAATGCGTATATAGGTTTATGTACTTTGTTCAACTCATGTAGTTCTGAATCGTCTGCATGTATGTATGTAATTTGTATATACGAGTATTCCGTTAACTCATGTACAATTATGTATGGGTAGGTGTACTTCTGTATTGATTGCATACTTTTTTCAAATTTGTCTATGTAAGTGCTGTGTCCATTCATGTGCAAGTATGTATTGATATGTGTACGTCTGTAATGAATGGATCTATGATTGTAAGTTTGTATATGCACGGTGTCAGCCATGATCATTTGGATGATAATGTATGTACAACAGATGCCATACGATATATGTGAGTAATTTGTCTTGTACCAACACTCTTTAACAGTACGTAAATTACTATTTAAAATAGTCCATAATAAAAGTTCATTCTCTTTGATTAAAATTAGTATGACCTGACCAAGTTTGATTGACTGATGCACTTTCAGAATAATGAAATCACGCCCACAATGTAGTATAGTTGATCACTTTGTAGTAGATTAATAGAAGAAAGTGAAGTCAAAACTGTGCAATATGGTATAGCGCCTTATCTGTAATTACAGAACGAATGATCCCTGAGGACGAAGATTAGCACGTGCAGTTGTCGTGGCTGATTTATGCCTTCGTTGCGGAAATACCGTATTTGACATTTGATGCAAACACGTACACTTAGACAAGCTCCTTAGTATACCAAACGATATGGCAAGGATTCTATATTTTCAATAAAAGTTATACATGTACAAAAACCTTCAAAAATTAAATTTTATTTGTAAATAAATTACTCAATGGTCTATGAGACAGACAACAAAATTCGTTAAAAGTATTGGAAAATCCTGATTCATGGAAATAGTCATAAACCAATCAATATTATAACCGAATATTTTGATAAACATTGTCATTGCTTCGGTGGTCTAGTGGTTAGAACGTCAACCTTTGATGCGGGAGTCGCAGGTTTAACACGGACCAAATCATACCAAAGACTTTCGAAAATGGTACGAGCAATTGCCCCGCTTGGTACTTAGCATTATGAGGTTAGTGTTAGGACTGGACGGCCAGGTGTCAGAAATATGTTACGGGGGCAGGGGGATATGATGGTATATTTCTGTGGCATTATGTCCCAGTGATATACCTCACTACAAACGGCCAAACTGCAGACATTGTAAGCCATATGACTCAAATTGTATAAGCTACGTTAAAAATCCAAATCGCACACCCCCACACCCCCCACCACACACATGAACATTGTCTGTTTACATATGTTCATTAAGTAGTAGTAATACACGACTGTGACAAAGATGTGTGTCCAGTCCGCAGTGGAAGATGGCACAGAGTGTACTAAACACGGAACCTCGCTATGCCATATATTATGATATATCTCAATTCGTTAATCATCATTTGTTTAATTATTTTCTTTTATATATTTTTTTTTGTAAAATAATAATCTCGAAATGTCTGGAAAGTTGTATCCCTATCCCTCCCTCCTCCGAAAGAAGCAAAACAAAATTTATTAAACTTTGTTCCTCTAATGAACATAAGTACTAATTGCATGCGTTTTTAATATATATATATATATATATATATATATATATATATATATATATATATATATATATATATATATATGTATGTATGAACAAATATCAAATATTTCCTCTTAAGAAGACAAGTCTAGGTATGATGAAATATTCCCATCCCGACCATAACATGTTGATACCCAAAGTTATGCATTGTAGGTTCGACGGGAGATTTTAACCGCTATATTGAACATCAATACAAGTTATGGTATACCGTATTATTGCATACATGATATATAATAATACTAATATCAAGAAAATAAGTTGGAATCCTCCATGGTCATTGCTCTCTATTTATTTCAATCAGATTATATATTGTCTTTTCTTCAGTCACCGTCTCGTGTGTCATTCATTATATAACGATATGTACAGGCCGAATTCATTACTTCTATGCTCATAACATAGATCAACCAATTAATCAGCCTACCAATTTATCAATCAGTAAATCAGTTTATTGTTAATGCATCAATCAGTCGATTAGTCACCCTTCTTTCCATTATATATATATATATATATATATATATATATATATATATATATATATATATATATATATATATATATATATATATTATATGCTCATTTTTTCCCCCGTTAACTTTACATTGACAGAATCGTTCAATATTCCCCGATACTGAACGCGCGCGACAATACACATATAGCATTCACGTGAATAAAGAAACTACTTTGTTTTGTAAATAAACAATGGACGCAGACGCCAGCACTTTTGATTTGTATTCTAATCATGTACACTCGCGTAAGAGGCTCTTTACGTTGTGGTTGTTTATTTGTTTCTGAATGAACTAAAACATGTTTCGTGGACTGCAAAAAACCCCAGCTGTCTTGACATTTTGCGTTGATACAATGTTACGGATTTAGGCTAGCTACCTTGTATAAATGACTGATTAGGTCCTTACAAATAACAAGGCATATACTGTTTTCATTAGCTGGTGATAAGAATGGCGAAATAAAATATACTTACAGTTTTACATCCTGAATTTCCTCAAAATGTTTTTTCTTAATTCTGCAAATCCGAATTACATGAATCATGTCATAGGTTTTCAATCTGGATTACACGTTTCGAAAGTGTGCTGTAATTTCGATGATACGTGCAATTGCATCCTCCTTACTGCACTCAAAATGAAATGCACATTAAATTCCATAGCGTCTTTTCGAAAATTGCAATTTTCCCACGTTATGATTTGAAACATTCAGTGACAGAAACAAAAGCACATTTGCAGACGTAAACACGCTTCTCCCTCGCCACTTCAATCCGATGTATTTCATGTATAATTTGCACAGATGAATCCAGTCCAAAATCACAAACTTTCGTCGAATCGAAACAAAACACCAAAATATATTCATTTCATATCAAATGGAAAAGTCGTTGCAATGCCCAGTCATTCACAATATGACTGCAAATTTCAATTTTAACTAGACACGCAATTTTCTTTCGAAAGTTATGTCGACCGCGCGACTAAGTTCGAATTTATCTAGGTGGAGCTATGTGCGCATTAATAATGACGTCATTTTGTAATGTCAAATCTGCGCTTGTGTATTTAGTTTGGAATACGGCATTCATTCATTTACGTTGTTTCTTGTAGTGTACTTTGTTTACATAATTAAACCTTAGGTTGAATAAAAAAATGAGAATATAATAAAAAGGTTACTGCATTTGTATGGGAAAATATGAACTCGTTTTGTCGGAAGGATATACTGCACTCACAAGTTCGTGCAGTATTCATTCCGAAAAAATCGTTCCTATCTTCCCATGCAAATGCAGTAACATATATATATATATATATATATATATATATATATATATATATATATATATATATATATATATATATATATATATATATATATATATATATATGTGTGTGTGTGTGTGTGTGTGTGTGTGTGTCCGTTTTCTGTTTTATATTTGTGCTTTGTTCTGCTCTTATCTCTTTGTTGCTTTACCGTTAAAACAAGAAACTAGACCTTCTGTAGTACAACTTCAAGCACGGCTGTCTGCTGGATGTTAAGATGAGAAAATCATCAAGATACAAATGCTATTTATTTTCTATGCCAGATAACCAGTATGGCTTGAGAAAATAAATCTTAAAATAAAATAAAAACTTAAGTTGTTATATTTCCTCCTGAACGTAAAATGCAGAAAACTTAATCTAATGTTTTTCCTAAATGAAAGTCTTTTTCCCATTACAAGCGCAGCCGATGACTTTAGCGGCGTAGGATTGTAGTCTGTCTTCCGAAAAGCGAGCTGTGGTGTCATTTTCTTCCATTTTGAAATTAAGCCTCGCTTTGAACTGCCATAAGTCGTCGTCTGCCGCTGTCAGGCAGCAGTTACATGCATATGTATTTTAATACGGCAGCTCAACCATTCAACAGTACTTAATTTGAATGGGTCATTTCCGTTGTTTAATTAGAAATAAAAATAATTACTCGGTAAAATTATAAACAATTAATTATCATGTGACAGTACACGTATATTATTGGTGAAATATAGCTAAAGTGCAATACCAAAGAATCGCAGAAATACAGAAAGAAAACACGTCTGTTTCTATCAAACTGCTTTTCACACAGAGTCCATATAAAGGCAGACATAAACGTCAATTACACGTGCTGTACCTTTCGTTCTCGGTGTAATAGCAATATTAAAGTCATAATACACATCTTTAAGAAAACAACATGATTAGCAACTGTTCCGTAAGTTTTCTTCCTCCAACATAGTTGGAAGTGGTTTTCGAAAATTGAGGTACAGTGTGCGGTCAAGAACAGGATCATAATTTATTGTTACACATATCATTAATTTATTGTTACACATATCATTAATTTATTGTTACACATATCATTAATTTATTGTTACACATATCATTAATTCTCACTGGACAGTTTATCTGGTGACTTTTCACCCGACAATGACCTGCTGCAGAAATATGAGAATAATTTTACACTGAAGATACAAATAAAAACAAGTTAATGATTTCAGTAGAAAACATGCATGTGAGATTTTGACTGCGGCAATCAGGTTAATTCCATTTGCAGCCCAAGTTACGCTTTTTTTACATTCATTTTTGACAGCAAAAAGATATTTTAAATATTTGCCTGTGATTAGGCAGCTAAAAGAATCAGTATGTGCCTTATGCATGAATAACATTCACTAGTACTATAACAGATCAGCATACTTTTCATCACTCCTTACCTATGTAGCAGACATACATAAATACGTAGCCCAAGTAGGCTGTTCATTTGCAGCTCAAGTTACGCATTTGATTTCCAATGCTAGTATAACTGTGACAGGCAGTCACAAAACAAGCCAACCCATTTTCAAGCCTAATTCAAAGTAAATCTAAAGCACAATACATATTTAGCTTCTATATGAATTTATAAATGCTAGGCTTATGATAATTAGCTTCATGCCTTCTACCTTAACAATTAGTGAGGTGTCAAAATACGCAACTATCCAGTCAGACCATACATGCAAGGGTTTCACTACTGAGCGAATTTAATAACCGCGCGAGTATGTATGGCTATGAAGTCCATGATTCACCGATATCCAAGGACCTCGCGACAGCAGGTCCTTGTCAGCTAAAGGATCCTTAAGCTCGCGAATACTAAAAATAATTTTCTTCAAATCAGCTAAAAAGTCCACACCTCACGAAACCCTGATTTCACACGTATGTGTTTTCTTCTTCTTTTCACATTTGTATGACTCATTGGCAACCATTGACTAAAATACTCATATGGTATGAATAGATGACCACTATAATTTCATTAGATGTCCTTGGTAGGTTTGATTAGATGACAACTGCAGTTAGAATCGATAAGCACAATGGTTTAAATAGATGACAAGTGTGGTTTTAATAAATGTCCACTATGGTACGAATAGTTGGCCACTATCGTTTGATAGAAGAGCACTATGACTTAAATATTTGGCCACTATAGATTGAATACATGACCACTATGATTTAAATAGATGACCAATATAATTAAAAAATATGACCGCTGTGTGTCGAATAGACAACCACTATGGTGAAGACATATATACATGTGCATACAAGTACATTTATAATGTTTGTTTCAAAATAGCTTTTGAAATGTATTATATATACATGGTTGTTTGGTGACGTTTTATAAAATAATCCAATCAACTGACTTGTTCTAATGCCGGCTGACTAATTAGATGTAGCTTTTTGTAACTAAAAGAATGTATTATATATATATATATATATATATATATATATATATATATATATATATATATATATATATATATATATATATATATATATATATATAATTAATTACATTGTATAGATTTTACTGTACTCACTTGAAGACATTGTCCAAATACATGGTGTAATGAACAAAAGTGGGCATAAAGCAAAATATCAGTTTTAGGTGTTCAATTTCCAATACAAAACTTGTAAGAAAGATTCAGTGTAAAGAGTAGGACAAATACAAATTATCATTTGCGACTATCTTCTGAGTAAGTAATTCATATTGTACGAACAGTAAATGATTGAATTGTCCCGATGTTTTGTTTGTTTGTTTGTTGTTTGTTGTAGGGTTTAACGCCATTTTTCAGCACCCGATGTTTTGTACACCAATATGTATTCACTATACACTAACATATGAACTTCGGAGACTTCGAAGAATTTGTCATGAGTGTTCGAATACCACTGCCGTGAATAGAACGTGTTTCTTATATGACATTGTAATAAATCTTATTCCAAATTAGCACTGAAATTTAATTCAAACTAAGACATTTGTCAGTCCAATTAGCTCACAATCACTGATTGTCCCTCAGTTGAGTTGACCAATATTCCAACCGACAGGCCTAAATATGTGAATTAGCTCACAATCATCGCTTGTCCCTCAGTTGAGTTGACCAATATTCCAACCGACAGGCCTAAATATGTGGTCCAATCCCTCAGCTGAGATGACCAATATTCCAACCGACAGGCCTAAATATGTGGTCCAATTCCAACCGACAGGCCTAAATATGTGGTCCAATAATGATAAGCCACAATCAATCTGTAATTGGATCCTTACCGACATTTCTGATCCTAGGATTAGAAAACGAATTATTGATGCAGAAAAATTAAAGCTTTCACATCACTTCTAGAATGATTAATTATGATCTGAATTAAGAATTTGCATCAGATTAGAAGCTTTTGTTATTGCACTGTTACATAATATATTCGACCGCCTAAAATTTACCGTATTTCACGGTTCCTATAAACTATCCGATACTATATAATACGCTACAATGAAATGGTTGAAGGAACAAATCTAAATGTACCCTATTCATCGTTTGACACGTTTATACATTATTGTTGTTGCAGCTGATATTATGGGTTTAACGCCTTTTTTCAACACATGATAGGCTATACATTGCGGCCAATATGGTGGAGGAAGAACCCTTGTAATACCCGAATAGAACCACCCACCCACGGGAAGCTATTGGCAAGCCTTTTCACATACATGCATTGGCCGAGCCCGAGACTCCACGCGGCAGATGGGCGAGTATCATATATTCCACACGAGAATCGCTACTTAGATGAACAACATTCTGTATTATCACACAAGGGCAACCCAAACTACTACCTACTAAAGCCATTAATATTGAAGTCATTGCACGAGGTACTGCTGCTGTACATCAGCTCAATATCACCAATGACATCGCTGTCTTGTAATTCAGTGAATTTACACGTGAGTATTACGACATGTAGCTATAGCCAATTCGTTTCCCGCCTGCATGCTTTCAACACGAGTTGTATCGACATAGAAATACCATACTTACGATGCATGCTAAAAACGAGTTGTTTGTGAACACGAAATCTTGCCAGGTAAACAGGCAAACACACCATGTATACTTATAAATCATATCATCTTATATATAAGCACACACATCTGTCTGTGTGCCCCGGCTGCCAAACAAGAAATCACGAGTTCGAAACTTGCTGTGGCATCCCAAATTTGGTTCAACGTTTATGTGTTCAGACTTTCTTTTAAACTCGATCATCCCGATTGTTTATATTTGGGGGGGGGGTTACCTTTTATTTTAATCTTGAAACATTCTTTTATATTATTTATATCAATCCTCACTACTAACGAACTAAGGCATACAGATTAGGTTTTGATAGCAAAACAAAACTTATTAATTGTAACGGAAATTTATAATTTGTACGCAGATTATCCAGTTTCAGCTGTAAATAAAAACGATATTAAAACCATGTTCTTTCTAGTGTATTTTTTTGTGTGGTATTATCGCGATCGAAACATTCCCACAATAACAAAGCGCACATCAAACAAAACTATTAACAAGGTCGACTCCGAGAAAATGGTAAAGGGTTCACTGCTAATGCTGCATTCAAAGAAATTCTCCAACAGGAATTAATTAAGAGTTTAATGTTATTTGTTCCAGAGTATATCGTGGTAAAAACTGTCAGTAGATGATTCACCAAGCAAATAACGCCAGAATATCGTTATGTAAGCTGTGTGAGTCGGCAACTGACAGTTTATACCACAATAAACTCTGGGGAAAAAAACGTTAAACTTTTATAATTACAATTTTATATATATATGAAAATTTGGGCAATTTAGTTTAGGTTAAAGATATTTCTTTCAGCTTTGGAGCCAGTTTAAGCGTATGAATTCTTGTTGAGGCGTGTGCTATGTAGCTATTTATAGAACAGGGGATTCTCCATCTGCCACGTAATAGCTACGTCAATAACAAACAAAAAATTCTACCAATGGTAGGCAATCTAAAGTTTTCAACATTTCACAACATGGTTTTTATCTTTTATCTAAATCGTCATATTTGATCTGAGTAAAAGTTCATTATTGAAAGAAAAGGATGTATTGTTTTGTTTAACATACTCTCGAATTTGATGCTATCATGAGTTCATTGTCACTTGGCAGAATCTTTATTGTCTAGACAAGTCCGTGACTTTAAATCTATTATTGTGGTGATTATCATTTTAGGCTACTTACGAATGAAATTACGACTATCGGTAAAAGGTTATAGTGATGAGGGTTCTATAGTCAAACAGTGCAAGACATCGACACTGACAATTACGATAGGGGTGGGGTGGTGGTAGCGGATCTCCCGCCCACTCCCACAGCGTAACTATCAATGTCAGAGTCTTACATTGTAGGACTGTGAATCCATTTGTTATAATGTTAGTTTTTGATCCCTCTCCTTCCAGTTCCTATATCGATTTACCTACATTTTTAGAGACCAGGCCAGCCAGTTCTAACACTAACCTCTTAGTGCTGAGCGCCTAGGGAGGCAGCTGTTAGTACCATTTGTATAAGTCTTTTGGTATGACTCGGTCTGGGTTCGAACCCGCGACCTCCCACATCAGAGACGGATGCTCTAACCATTGGGCCAGAGGAGCGGTCGACTCATATCTTGAACAACTGAAGCTGTGCATAAAGTGGAACGTGGTAGGAAAATAATTAAATCCTGTTTTAAGATCACTCTGTGGGAATCCTTTGCAACTGTGTTGTGATTCGAGAGGAATCATTTGTTTAAATTATTCATTGGAATTACAAATTATTCACTGACTTTGGATTCATACTGAGATATGTCAGGACATTCAAGATTATTGAATTGATAGGGAAAATTCTACACTTTTGAACGTGTGATAGGATATGTAGGAATGTATTGGTCGTAATTGACAATACTGCAGGTGTCTCTTGGATTTTCACTTTGTATTATAAAGAAATAAATAACTTGTTGCTATAACATAAATTGTCTGTTTCTCTTCTTTCTGTTACTTAACTTAAGACATGTAGTTGTAACAAAACACATTGCTAAACACACATTGAAATCAAAACGAGTGTCATATTGATTTCGAACCGTCATAATATATTTAAACGGTTTAGGAATATTAGAATATGATATAGTCAGCGTAAACAATTATGTTTTCATGGCACGTGAGGTCATAACTATATGGATTAGCTTGAATTTACCAATCACGGGTTACCTGTATTGATTGGTCCGGATACACCTGGGTTCATAAAACAGACCACACATTACTCTAATTACATTACATTAGTTATAGTGCCAAAACAATAAGTAATTAGCATATTCCAGTCAGTGTGAAATCATCTGAACCAGTCCCAAGCCAGCACTACAACAGTGCCTCAAATGTTTGAAACACATTAGAGAAAAAATAAACTATGCATTAAACTTTCTTTACTCCAATAAAAACTTTAAATAAATGTAAAGCTAATGCATACTATGACGAATAAGTGTTCAGTATGAAAGAAATCTTGTCTAACGTCAATGCCTCACATACGCAAGAAAGAAAACAAACTGTATATTTCAGGATTGCGGTATTGATATATGAGCCAAACAACATTTGTTTGCTGTGTTGATTTTACGACGTGTAAAGACAAAATTAGCTTTGAATGAAAGTAGGCTAATTGTGACGATGAAAACATAATTAGATATGACTGCATTTGGGCTAGTTATTCACAAATAATAAAAAAATTATATTAGTTATGTATGCATGTGGGCTAATTATTTACAAATGCAAAAGATAATTAGTAATTATTTGCGATGAAACATTAATAATCTAATTATGCGAGTAGGTCAATTATTATGAATGAAATTAATAAACTATTCACCAGGAATTATCCACTTTATATTTTAAGAGCATGACAACACTAATTTCCTTATGCACCTCCTTCTTTTATCTATATTTTTTATGAATAGGTTACAAGGCACATCGACTTTATTGCTTGTGTTATGCACTAACATGCACTGACCATATAAACATATCTGTATGACTGTTGCTTGTTCTGGAAGTAGTTGCATATTAATGAACTGATTGGAATAGTTGGTGCGAACATCTAAAATTTCGGCTTTGGCTTTAATTCTACTTTCTGTTAAACGCATGTGTAAGTTAATTCAATAACTGACTAATTTCCCAAAATCATAGAAAATTATGAATTATTTTCTTTAAGAAAATAAAAAAAAAAAAAGAAACAAACGAAACAGTTTTCGAAAGAAAAGAAAAACATCAGTCAGAAACCCGCTGCCAAGTGTGTTTTTTGTCCCACTCTAGTCAGCATTATGTTTTCGCCAGGCAAGCACATTTTCAAAGAAATGCTAATAAAAATGCAGACGCAAAAATACAATATTGTCAAAACGAATACTGTCCAAAATCAGCAGTGATTTGTCAGAGAGAGAGAGAGAGAGAGAGAGGAACATGACAGTCACCACTTTAAACAAGACAAATGAACCAAAGATTAATTTGACATTCCGTACACCATTAACAAATTTCGCCTTCCATCATAATCGGAAAGATTTTTTTTTATAGGGTAGATCAGTTCCATAAATACTATTGTGTGTTTTTCTGAAATGTTAACAAAATTGATAGCTTATCACACTAAAATGTCCATTTAACTGTGTAACGCTCTTAATGATTCAAAGTGGTTGCAATGAACGCTTTCGAATATGTAGCGATTGAAATCTATTGAATAATAGGAAAATTGTGTTACGGTTAGTTATGTATTCAAAGATCAAGTTCAAGTCGGATTGTTAGATGGGTAATGTATTAATAAACTATAACAATTAAGCGAATCTCTCTCTCTGATCATCAGTTACTAATCCATTCAGAACAGAAAAAGGTTTTTGTTTCATATCAGAAAACAAGCAAGCAAACAGAAAAAAACCACAACTGATAACGTGAAGAATAGCAAACATATCCGCCGGTAATACGTACAAATGACTTTTAGTTTCAAGAATTGTTATAAATGCATTTCAGCATGTGAGCAGTACGTCCTATACATTTCTTAGACAAAATCACATAGCGACAACAAACAACATGCAAACAGATGACTTAAAGGACCCACAGTACTAATTCAGTTCTCTTAGCAAACCTATGCAAACACCATGATATAAAAAATTAAATAACTTAAAAATTTTGAGTGCTCATGACCAAACTTATATTTGTCAGTATAGATGAAACCTGGCTGTCGGCTTCCGTGTAGAGGAAAGGATATATGCCGTGGCATTTTCTGGACTTACATTTGTTTAAAACATGTGCATTCAATTCAAAACCAAAGAGTCAAGCGCTAATTTTATTAATGACTGTTCCAAGCTCAAGAATGTTAAAGGACTCTAATTCCATCAATAAAACAATGTATGTATTCTTTTCACTTGCAACTAGGCTAATCTCTCAAAAGATTATTTTCCCTAAAACATAGCTTACATTATTAACGAATCCTAGTCAGCCAAAACCATATATACTATATTTTATGTTCATGCTTTTACAGGCTGGTTCCCATTTTTCAATATCATTAGTACCATGTATCCTAAACGACTGTAGTACTTACGCGAATATAGGACATACATAAGACGATATTCAGTGCACAGCCTTCATAACGTCTAGCCAGTAAGGAGGGTTTCACAATTAAGACACTTAATAATCGTCTGGAGTTTTTTTATGATGATACTCAAAGGCAATTTATTCACAGCTGTTTACGCAAAGAGGAACATTCTGATAATCCTATTATATGTATCTGATTACACTAAAAATCCTTGATAAAAAACAAACATAAAAAGCTAAAAGTCCCCTAAACATTTTAGCAAAAGCACTAAAAATATGCCTTTTGTCATGATACCGTTGTTCAAATGGTGCAAATACAACTTAATCTCCCTGTAAATGACACTAAATTGTCAGTAAAATATTTTCCTTTAAAGTCATGTTTTCGTTATAGAAGGTAAAGTGTGTAATGATAACAAATTCAATGAGTTCTTTAAGGTGCTTTATTTTAAGATGTTTCTGATATCCATCTATCCGCCAAGAAAAACGGCTCATAAGACGACACCATAAAAATGGCCAATTCCAGCACAAATCGTTTTCCGTGTGAAAGCCTCGCTCTGTAACGTCATTTATGTTACGATAAAATTAATGTTCAAGGGAGACGTTATAAAGTTACATTAACAAAGATAGATTTGTTAGGCTAAATTTTGTGTATCATTTCGTACTGTTGGCAATTCCGTTCCAAAGCAATGGTAACTCAAGATAAAGAGCCTTTCTTGCACAATTCAAAAGCAATTCTAACTCTGGGTAGAAAGCCTTTAGGAAGATTTCGAAAACAATGTCAACTAGAACTAGAAAAATCTTTCTGCTAGTTTCAAGGCCGATTTTGTGTTATGGTTCAATGCTCTTATCCCAGTTTTAATGGGAAGAAACCTACTGTGAGGTGTATGATATTTAATTCAATTGGAACGTCTTCATCTCTTGGCGATGCAAGTCCCATAACTTTGACTACCTACGATCAACTCATTTTTGCCTATAATACGTCGGAAGGACGAAGACAATCTAATAAAAGCTTCATTGTCCATGGTATATTCAGAAACATCGGTATTATTGTATAAAATAATTTCTTTGTCAGGTGCTACTAGCGGATGATCTAAATATACGGAAATAATATTTAAAAAATAAAAATAAAAAAGAACTCGTAATAATTCAATGTAATCTACTCTAGCTTTAATTCCATATAATCAACGACATTAATAATGTTGTGACATCATCTGTTCATTACGTTATTCGATATTTATTAAAGTTTCAATTTATGTCTAGATTAATTCCTGAAATAAGCCAATATCTACTTCAAAGATGTTGTTTTTCTTCAAAAAAAAAACTCCCGAAACTAATATCTTGGATTCTCTGCACCGTAAATCAAAGTATTTGTTCATAATGAGATTAAAGACGTTTCGTGCGAGGTTGTGGATAAGACCCAAGTGAACTGGACGTGTTCTCTTACTGGTAAGAATAGGGTATCATTTCTGAATCCAGTACCAAGTAGCCTGACGTTTTTAAAGCGAACCTCAATTTTAGTAACGAGCACCTGCAATACACACGCACACATATTCTCAGGGTGTGGTGGATGATATAAGCTAATCCACGCCTGCTACGGTCTTTGCTTAACGTTATCTAAGAGATGATTGACCACGATGTTATTTCCCGAATCGAATTATTAATAACATAAGATATGAGATTAATGTATGGAATAACAGAGATCTGAGCAAAGATATATAATGGAACAACACTAGCCCCTGTATATAAAATATACCAATTTCATCAATTACATAAACAAAACGAAATTGAAATTGTTATTGTAATGATACACATTCTCTTAGAAACGTACTTATAAAAGTTAATGCGAAATTCAATTAGCCGTTTTGTTTTATAGCGACCAAAGCGAATTTCGTCATAGCATCGAGTGGCTGACTGATCTAACTTAAATCTCTTTGGTCATCAAACGTAACTTGGCCGTCTACTGTCTTTCCCACAACGTGGTGAATGTATATAGCATTTTGCCTTCACAAAAATATAATATGCAACCTATATATTTTTCACGTTTTCATTCTCCAGGGATCAGACAATATACTGCTATTTTTACTCAGATATCATCTTGTCATAATTCAACATAACATTATATTTTCTAGCGGCTACTCGCATTCCTAACTGGAACTATGACATAACTAGGCCTCTTTGATAACTAGCAAACCCTACTGTTGGCTAAAATTACAGGCTGAACAAACAGGCCAATTTTTCGGTGAAAATATTTTTAAAAAACATAGTTACACAAACGAATTAAACGACTTCACATTTTGTCGTAACTACATTACTTGCTTACTTGTGATTATTTGACATAGACATAGTAAAATAAAATCTTAGCATACATGACACGTACCATCCTACATTATTATATGCCTATTTTTTTCTCTGTTAACTTTACTTATCAGATGCCTTCACTATGTTACGATATTGCACACCTTCATATTGCATTCACGTGCATAAAGGAACTAATTTCGATTGTAAACAAACAATGCACGCAGACGCCAGCACTTTTGATTTGTAAACAAATCATGTACACTCGCGTAGTAGGCGCTTGCGGTTGTTTAAATTTGTTTATGCATGAAGTAAAGCAGTTGTTTTGTGGACTGCCGCATACCAGCAGCTTTGGCACATTCCGCGTTACCTTTAAGATGCAATGTTTCGGATTTAGGGAATCTATACAATAGAGGCAATAAATGGTCATTACAAATAACATACAAGTGACAAGACATAAAATATCTACTTTAGCTGGTAATAAGAATGGCACAAAATATACTTTCAGTTTTACATCCTCAATTTTCTCAAAATATACTTTCTTACTTCTGCAAATTCGATTTACATGAGCCATGTCATAAGTTCTCAATCTTGATTACACATTTCGAAATTGCACTGTAATTTCGAATATGAGTGCAATTACATCCTCCTTACTGCACTCAAAATGAAATAAGCATTGAATTCCATAGTCTTTTTGATAACAGCAATTGAAAGATTTCACATTTTTCCTACATTAAGATTTCAAATATTCAATGACAGAAACAGATTTGCAAATGTCAATACACTGCTCCCTCGTGTATTGAATCCGATGTATTTCATGTAGAATTGTCACATATAAATCCAGTCCATAACCACGAAATTTCGTAGAATCCAAAAAAAAAAAAAAACAATACAAAAAAAAAAAAATACAAAAAATCTATTCATTCCAGATCAAATGGAAAAGTTGTTGCAATGCACATTCATTCACAATATGACTCCAAATTTAAATTTAAACTAGACACAGTAATATTGTTGTTGTTGTGTAATGATGAATCTGCACTTGTGTATTTAGTCTGGAATACGGTATAAATTCAGTTATTTTGTTCCTTGTTGTGTATTTTATTAATATAATTAAGCATTAGGTAGAATACTAAAATCAGCATATAATAAAAAGGTTACTGCATTTGTATGGGAAAATATGAACTCGTTTTGTCGGATGGATATACTGCACTCCCAAGATCGTGCAGTATTTACATCTGAAAAACACGGTCATATCTTCCCATACAAATGCAGTAACCTATAAGTACATGATAGTTACTACATTTAAAACAACCAAATCCAAAACATTCATGCCAGTGAAATACTGGATGACATCCATGAATGCAAGAGCAACAAAACATTCATGAACACACACACACACACACACACACACACACACATATATATATATATATATATATATATATATATATATATATATATATATATATATATATATATACATACATACATACATACATACATACATACATACATACATACATACATACATACATCAGTACTTCCAATGTATGTGTCTTTAATTCATTATGTCCAATATTTATAGGTTACTGCATTTGTATGGGAAAATATGAACCAGCTTTTGGATCGAATACTGCACGACCTTGGGAGTGAAGTATATCCTGCAGACAAAGCAAGTTCATATTTTCCCATACAAATGCAGTAACCTTTTTATTATATGCTCATTTTTTTATTTTACCGAAGGTTTAATTTTATAAACAAAATATACTACAAGAAACAACGCAAATGAATGTATGCCGCATTCCAAACTAAATACACAAGCGCATATTCATCATAGCACAAATCAACATTATTACTGCGCACATAACTCAGCCCTGATAAATTTGAACTTAGTCGCGCGCTCAACATAACGTTCGAAAGAAAATGGCGTGTCTAGTTAAAATTGAAATTTCCAGTCATATTGTGAATGAATACGCATTGCAACAACTTTTCCATTTGATCTGGAATGAATATATTTTGGCATTTTGTTTCGATTCGACGAAAGTTTGTGATTTTGGACTGGATTCGTCTGTGCAAATTATACATGAAATACATCGGATTGAAGCGGCGCGGGAGAAGCGTGTTTAGATTTGCAAGTGTGTTTGTTCTGTCATTGACTATTTGAAATCATTATGTGGAGAAAATATGAAGTCTTTCAATTGCAATTATAAAATAACCGCTATGGAATTTAATGCTTATTTCATTTTGAGTGCAGTAAGGAGGATGCAATTGCACTTATCATCGAAATTACAGCACAATTTCGAAATATGTAATCCAGCTTGAAAACCTATGACATGGCTCATATAATTCGGATTTGCAGAATTAAGAAAATACATTTTGAGGAAATTCAGGACGTAAAACTAAGTATATTCTATTTTGCCATTCTTATCACCAGCTAAAGAAGAGAGTATATGACTTGTCACTTGTATGTTATTTTTAAGGACCTTATCTTTCGTATGTTATATACCGTATCTAGCCTAAATCCGTAACATTGTATCAACGCGGAATGTGCCAAAGCAGCTGGTATGTGGCAGTCCACAAAACATCTGTTTTAGATCATTCAGAAATAAATTTAAACAACCAAAATGTAAAGAGCCTTTTACGCGAGTGTACATGATTTGTGTACAAATCAGAAGTGCTGGATTTTGCGTCCTTGGTTTGTTTACAATAGCAAGTAGTTCCTTTATGCACGTTAATGCTGTATGTGTATTGTCGCGCGGATTCAATATCGGGCAATACTGCACGATTCTGTCAATGTAAAGTTAGCGGGGAAGAAATGAGCATATAATAAATATGTATTTAATTCAGTACATCCAATGTATGAGTCTTTAGCTCGGTACATCCAATATATGTCTCTGTAATTCAGCACATCCCAAGTATGTGTCTGTAATTAAGTACACCCCAAGTATGTGTCTGTAATTCAGTACATCCCAAGTATGTATCTGTAATTCAGTACACCCCAAGTATCTGCTTGTAATTCAGTACATCCCAAGTATGTATCTGTAATTCAGTACACCCCAAGTATGTATCTGTAATTCAGTACATCCAATATATGTCTCTGTAATTCAGTACATCCCAAGTATGTGTCTATAATTCAGTACACCCCAAGTATGTATCTGTAATTCAGTACATCCAAGTATGTATCTGTAATTCAGTACACCCCAAGTATGTATCTGTAATTCAGTACACCCCAAGTATGTATCTGTAATTCAGTACATCCAAGTATGTATCTGTAATTCAGTACACCCCAAGTATGTATCTGTAATTCAGTACACCCCAAGTATGTATCTGTAATTCAGTACACCCCAAGTATGTATCTGTAATTCAGTACACCCCAAGTATGTATCTGTAATTCAGTACATCCACGTATGTATCTGTAATTCAGTACATCAAATGTATGAGTCTTTAGCTCGGTACATCCAATATATGTCTCTGTAATTTAGCACATCCCAAGTATGTGTCTGTAATTCAGTACATTCCAAGTATGTGTCTGTAATTCAGTATATCCAATGTATGTCTTTAATTTAGTACATTCACGATATGATTCTTAGACTCAGTATATCCAATATATGTCTTTAACTCTGTATATCCAAGGTATGTATTTAGCTCAGTACATCCAATGTATGTGTGTATAATGTACTATATCCAATGTATGTGTGTATACTTTACTACATCCAATGTATGTGTGTATCATTTATTGTATCCAATGTATGTGTGTATAATTTACAGCATTCAATGTATTGTGTATAATTCAGTAAATCCAACGTATGTGTGTCTAATTCAGTACACCCAATGCATGTGTGTGTAATTCAGTACATCCTAGGTATCTGTCTTTAATTCAGTACATTCAATGTATGTGTCTTTAATTCAGTACACCCAATGTATGTGTGCATAATTCAGTACATCCAATGTATGAGTGTATAATTAAGCATATCCTAGGTATGTGCCTTTAATTCAGAACATACAATGTATGTGAATAAATATGTACATCCAATGTATGTGTGTATAATTCAGTACATCCAATGTATATGTCATTAATTCAGTACATCCAATGTATGTGCTTATAATTCAGTACATCCAATGTATGTGTGGTTATTTAGTACATCCAAATGTATGTGTGTATAATTCAGTACATTCAATGTATGTGTGTATAAATCAGTACATCCAATGTATGTGTCCTTAATTCAGTACATCCAATGTATGTGTGTATAAATATGTACATCCAATGTATGTGTCTTTAATTCAGCACATCCAATGTATGTGTGTATAATTCAGTACATACAGTGTATGTGTGTATAAATCAGTACATTCAATATATGTGTGTTTAAATCAGGACATCCAATGCATGTGTCTTTAATTTAGTACATTCAATATATGTGTCTTTAATTCAGTACATCCAATGTATTTGTCTTTAATTCAGTACATCCAATGTATGTGTGTATATTTAAGTACATCCTAGGCATGTGTCTTTAATTCAGTACATTCAATGTATGTGTGTATAATTAAGTAATTCCTACGTATGTGTCATTAATTCAGTACATCCTATGCATTTGTATATAATTAAGTACATCCAATGCACGTGTCTTGAATTCAGTACATCCAATATAAATGTGCATAATTCAGTACATTCAATGTATGTGTGTATAATTAAGTAATTCCTACGTATGTGTCATTAATTCAGTACATCCAATGTATGTGTCTTTAATTCAGTACATCCAATGTATGTGTGTATAATTTAGTACTCCCAGTGTATCTCTGTATAATTCAGTACATCCATTGTATGTGTCTTTAATTCAGTACATCCAATGTATGTGTGTATAATTAAGTACATCCTAGGTATGTGTCTTTAATTCAGCACATCCAATGTATGTGTGTATAAATCAGTACATTCAATGTATGTGTGTTTAAATCAGGATATCCAATGCATGTGTCTTTAATTTAGTACATCCAATGTATGTGTCTTTAATTCAGTACATCTAATGTATTTGTCTTTAATTCAGTACATCCAATGTATGTGTGTACATCTAAGTACATCCTAGGTATGTGTCTTTAATTCAGTACATTCAATGTATGTTTCTTTAATTCAGTACATCCAATGCATGTGTGTATATTTTAGTACACCCAATGTATGTCTGTATAATTCAGTACGTCCAATGTATATGTCTTTAATTCAGTACATCCAATGTATGTGTGTATAATTCAGTACATACAGTGTTTGTGTGTATAATTATGTAATTCCTGCGTATGTGTCTTTAATTCAGTACATCCAATGTATGTGTCTTTAATTCAGTACATTCAATGTATGTGTGTATAATTAAGTACATCCAATGCATGTGTCCTTAATTCAGTACATCTAATGTATGTGTCTTTAATTCAGTACATTCAATATATGTGTGTATAATTAAGTACATCCTAGGTATGTGTCTTTAATTCAGTACATCCAACGTATGGATGTATAATTAAGTACATCCTAGGTATGTGTCTTCAGTTCAGTATATCCAATGTAGTTGTGTATAATTTTGGTACACCCAATGTATGTCTGAATAATTCAGTATATCCAATGTATGTGTCTTTAATTCAGTACATAATGTATGTTTGTATATTTAAGTACATCCTAGGTATGAGTCTTTAATTCAGTGCATCCAATGTATTTGTGTATAATTAAGTACATCCAATGTATGTGTGTCTAATTAAGTATATCCAGTGTATGTGTCCTTAATTCAGTACATTCAATGTATGTGTGTATAATTAAGTACATCCTAGGTATGTGTCTTTAATTCAGTACATCCAATGTATTTGTGTATAATTAAGTACATCCAATGCACGTGTCTTGAATTCAGTACATCCAATGTATGTGTGTATAATTTAGTACACCCAGTGTATGTCTGTATAATTCAGTACATCCAATGTATGTGTCTCTAATTCAGTACATCCAATGTATGTGTGTATAATTAAGTACATCATAGGTATGTGTCTTTAATTCAGCACATCCAATGTATGTGTGTATAAATCAGTACATTCAATGTATGTGTGTTTAAATCAGTACATCCAATGCATGAGTCTTTAATTCAGTACATTCAATGTATGTGTCTTTAATTCAGTACATCCAATGTATGTGTCTTTAATTCAGTACATTCAAAGTATTAATGTATAATTAAGTACATCCAATGCATGTGTCTTTAATTCAGTACATCCAACGTATGTGTGTATAATTAAGTACATCCTAGGTATGTGTCTTCAATTCAGTATATCCAATGTAGTTGTGTATAATTTTGGTACACCCAATGTATGTCTGAATAATTCAGTATATCCAATGTATGTGTCTTTAATTCAGTACATAATGTATGTTTGTATATTTAAGTACATCCTAGGTGTGTGTCTTTAATTCAGTACATCCAATATATTTGTGTATAATTAAGTACATCCAATGTATATGTGTCAAATTAAGTACATCCAATGTATGTGTCCTTAATTCAGTACATTCAATGTATGTGTGTATAATTAAGTACATCCTAGGTATGTGTCTTTAATTCAGTACATTCAATGCATGTGTCCTTAATTCAGTACATCCAATGTATGTGTGTATAATTAAGTACATCCTTGGCATGTGTCTTTAATTCAGTACATCCAATGTATGTGTGTATAATTTAGTACCCCCAATGTATGTCTGTATAATTCAGTACATCTAATGTATCTGTCTTTAATTCAGTACATCCAGTGTATGTGTGTATAATTAAGTACATCCTAGGTATATGTCTTTAATTCAGTACATCCAATGTATGTGTCTTTAATTAAGTACATTCAATGTATGTGTGTATAATTAAGTACATCCTTGGTATGTGTCTTTAATTCAGTACATCCAATGTATGTGTGTATAATTTAGTACACCCAATGTATGTCTGTATAATTCAGTACATCCTAGGTATGTGTCTTTAATTCAGTACATCCAATGTATGTGTGTATAATTTCGTACACCCAATGTGTCTATATAATTCAGTACATCCGATGTATGTGTCTTTAATTCAGTAAATCCAATGTATGTGTGTATATTTAACTACACTTAATGCATGTGTGTATAATTGAGTACATCCAATGTGTATGTGTTTAATTCAGTACATCCAATTTATGTGCTTAACATTCAGTACATCCAATTTATGTGCTTAACATTCAGTACATCCAAGTTATGTGCTTAACATTCAGTACATCCAATGTATGTGTGCTTATTTAGTACATCCAAATGTATGTGTGTATAATTCAGTACATTCAATGTATGTGTCTTTAACTCAGTACATCCAATGTATGTGTGTATAAATCAGTACATCCAATGTATGTGTGTATAAATCAGTACATCCAATGTATGTTTGTATAGTTTACTACACCCAATGCATGTGTTTATAATCCAGTGCATCTAATGTATATGTGTTTAATTCAGTATATCCAATGTATGTGCTTAACATTCAGTGCATCCAATGTATGTGTGCTTATTTAGTACATCCAATGTATGGGTCTTTAATTCAGTACATCCAATGTATTTGTGTATAATTTAGTACACCCAATGTATGTCTGTATAATTCAGAACATCCAATGTATATTTCTTTAATTCAGTACATCCAATGTATGTGTCTTTAATTCAGTTCATCCAAGGTTTGTGTGTATAATTTAGTACATACAGTGTATGTTTGTACAATTTAGTACATCCAATGTATGATGGGGATATGGTATGTAAGTTATAGATCCAAGCATGTACCATGAAAGCTGTCCTTGAATCATCTTTATACGTATATGATTATTAAGGCTATACTAGGCTACATATTATACGAGTTAGACCTATTTGTGATATACTTAAACACGTGCAATTTTGTCTACAGCAAATGACTGGGCGGGATGAAGGAGGGACTAGATGCATGCCTCTGCCACCCCCAACCCCCCTTCCAATTATAGCACTGTCTCTTTGTCTGATTATCAATAAGGCCTCGATATTCACATGATTGAAAAGACACAATAAGTGATTTCAAATGATGAATCTAAACATAGGTATGAACAATTAACCATGAGATGATTTATCCACACGGTCGATATATACAGACTCAATATAGAAACTGAACTTACAATATTTAAACTTTTGCCATTATACCTATTTTACAAAAGTGCAAAACCACCTAAAACAAAAACTAAGCCAACTAGCAGAGTTTTCCTCCAAAGCGAAAACATTTACCGCTACAGTTGTAGCCTGTAGTCCTAATGACGCAAGGTTGCTGTATTCACGTGTATTTTCAAAATGCCTCTCCCGCTGTGCTCGTAGCTTCTCTGTTCATTAACAGATGCCACTCCATAAATGAAAACATATTTAAACAGTCCAGCCATTCTCCCTCAATGTAATGTAAATCCTCTTAGACGACATACTGTTCCAGCATACGTATATATTTTTCTTAAAAGCGCATGGAGGCCGATGGTACCGCAAAAGTGATACATTTTCCTCATGACGAGAAAGTATTTATATAAAGTGTAATTTCAGTGGTTTCAGGTTATGACACGGGGGATGGACACTGAAAGACAAAGGGGAATGGCGTTGGGGTAATATTGGTTTTTAACATAAATTAGCAATCTACTATTGTGTATTAGTCTTGTATATTTCTGCAAAAGACAAATCCAAATAAACATACACTCAGTATACTAAAATGTGGATATAATTTGGTCAATAACGTTAGAAATTTGGGAATGATCTTTGACTCTTCGTTTTTAGTAAACCAGCGAGCAGGGTTAAAGTTGATAAAAAAGGCCATATTCACCCGCTATACTTCGGAATTTGTATCAAACCTGTAAAGGAAATTTTGAGTAATTGCCACGCAGAAAGAAAACGTCTGCAGTGAGTTGATGCCGAGGACGCTGAAGCTGAAATCAGCATTGCTATATCTGGGATTTTTTTCCCAAGAGGCGAGAAATATATAATTAAATTTGTGTCCAGGTACGATTAGTGAAGTATTTCCGCTCTCAACTGCATCTCGTCGTTCATGTGTTTCCCTCTCCGTTCATGTTTGTTAACTTGTCCGTGTGTCTGCATGTCTTTTTGATGGATCAGATTGAAACTGCGTACGCATGATTTTCGTTACCTTCAAAATATAATGTCTTGCTAACAATTCATAGAAGGTTTATAGGCCTGAATCTGAAGGTTTACTGAACCTGAAAATGACTGGAAATATTTTTAAAAAATTATATCCGAAGCAGACGGAATAATTATGTTAATTTTTCACCATCAGTGCCTTATATTGCGAATGAAGACCCTTCATCTTTGAACTTTAAGTACAGGTCTTTAACTTGAAATTTTTTATAAACTCCAGAATGGATTTAGTTTTAGAAATACTTTCTCAGTAATTATGTGATGTTTTAGATTGGTAACGTGCAACATACAAATGTATGTATACGATGAGAATCCAGACGCTGCGTATTCGCAACAAAGTGATTTAATTACGAATCAAATAAACCACGGAAATTCCATGATCAACACTAACCTGGACCTATTTCCCGTTATTTTCAGATAAAACGTTCTTAATTTTTCAACAGAAGGTAATAAAATCTTTACGTATCATAAAACAAAAGGAGAAACGAAAGCGGATAGTGGATAATGCACTGGGTAAATAAGTATTTATTTAAGCTGTTGTTTGAGTTTCGTTGGGTTTTATATGCTTTTAATTATTAAATCAGTCAACATTCCAATCCATTCCTAGAAAAGGGAGATAACATAATTCCTAATAATAATTTTAAAGGATAACTATCCGGTGAAAAGATATAAGATTACGTTTACATTATCTACGACATCATACATGAAACATTCAAAATAGGCATGGTCGAGACAACGCTAGTTTAGGGCAGATAATGAACACCTAATATTTGTCTGACTTCTTTAAGGAAATATTTTCATTTCACTGTAAATTTGTTTACGACACAGATAACACATCATCAGTATTTTAGAATCATAAGGCAGTTTTAACAATACGAATCAGTTAGGGGTTGTCCATGTATATAGTATAGAAGTGGAATTCGTCATGGAGTTAAAATCTTTTATGCATGTTTGCAAAAATGAGCTCTAAATACAAAGTTCCTACGATTGTTACGGCGCACATCGCCTATGTCATGGGCCATCGTTTCAACACCACCGTGTGCTTATCTCCAAAGAGGTTACAATAATGTCGAAGGTGTATTAAAACTTACTCGCCGGCCAACGGGAATTCACTACCTTGCCATGTACACAAATCCGCTGTATTTTTATTAAGAAATATAAGGTACATAATTAAATATAATCATAATTATTAAATTTGCACCATTTTAAATTCCGATTCATACAATTAAATTGTTTACTGATCAATGTGTAACAGTATTATGCGGGTCCTGTATGTACATTTGCCTCGATTTTCACGTCAGAGTTAAGTGTGCAATTGTTTTATTATCATGTGCAGTAGAGACCAGCGATGAGCCGTAGCAATGTAAAGTCTGACAAGTCTGGTATTTAAGAGAGAGAGAGAGAGAGAGAGATAGAGAGAGATAGAGAGAGAGAGAAGGGGTGGGGTGGGGGTGGGGGCACCGAACTTTCAGGCTTTGTCCAACATATTGAGATTATAATATAAACACAAAAAACAATTGCGCAGAGAAGGTCATTATTTGTATTGGTAAGTTAGAAGAGGAACTGGGTATTTATTAAGCCCTACCAAGATTAGCGGACTCTCATATCTCACCAAGAAAATGAGCAAGTACGATATTATGTTGGCCTAACAAAAAACCGCTGTAAATAACAATGCGATCACCTAGATGTCTTTTGTTTTGATTGCGCTGTTTGTAACGGTACTTTTAATATTGCTAGTTATATCATGGAAGGGAACTGGGAGATACACTTCCCAAGGACACACTGAAGGAGCAAGCTCGGGCTGATGTGGACCGGTATCGAACCCGCGACCTTTTAATTACAACGCTGATGCTTTCTCATTTGAACTACCACGGATAGTTTGCAACTTGTCGTTATTATTTGCATAAGGATTAACTTATAGTTTAATTTTTCGTACGTTATTACCTTCACAACAAAAGAGGGGAAACCTAAAGCAATAAGCAATAACATTTTTTAAAAACAACTCCGATAATGCTTGAACAAAATAAAAAATTTGATTCAGCAATATACAATTTGAATAAAATTAATCAACTACAATGCGATATACTTGTGTAATCCTTACCCCCTCCCCCCAAAAAAACCCCACAAAAGACGAATAAATATTGACCTACTCCATGTTGATCGGTATATGTGTACCAGTGATATCCCTTTATTAGTTACGTGCATTTGAATTTTTACACTGTCTCGCCATCCTCCGGCGGATGTGTTAATAATAACGCCCTTCTCGCCCAGATGGTCTCCGCGGGGGAGGCAAAGCACCTATAATGTTTGATGAATTTCCATTCCACATAGCAATTTGGGAAGAAATGTGATGAATCTCAGACAGACGGATGAAACGTGGGTATCATAATTTTCTGCAGTTTAAAAACAAAACAAGAAAACAACACAAGAAACAACACAAGAAACAAGAAAACAACACAAGAAACAACACAAGAAACAACAATGCGGAACAAACATTAAAGCATTGAATGGCATCATCAATGGTGGTTACAATCAGGATAAATCAAGGATAACAACATGTCTGCAATCGTATACACTGATACTTATCTCAGGATTATCAACTCCGATGTCAAAAGGTCATCTCTATAAATTGCTTTTCATGGATTGCATCAAACATTTGAAAGACATTTACCCTGTACATTACTGGCATTTGCTTCTGCAACGACTACGAGTACATGCCTTGTGAAACAATTACAAGTACTTACTCTGTACAAGGATTATGATTACTTTCCCTGCACAATGACTACTAGTAATTGTCCTGAACATCGATTACCAGTACTTTCCATGTACAACGATTGCTAGTACTTTTCCTGAACATCGATTACCAGTACTTGTCCTGAACATCGATTACCAGTACTTTCCATGTAAACGATTACCAGTACTCGTCCTGAACATCAATTACCAGTACTTGTCCTGAACATCGATTACCAATACTTTCCATGTACAACGATTACCAGTACTTTTCATGTACAACGATTACCAGTACTTGTGCTGAACATCGATTACCAGTATTTGTCCTGAACATCGATTACCAGTATTTTCCATGTACAACGATTAACAGTACTTTCCATGTACAACGATTACAAGAAATTGCCCTGTACCACTATTACTAATACTTGCCCTGTATTACGATTACTTGCCTTGTATAACGATTACTAGTACTTTCCCAGAACTACGAGTACTAGTACTTGCCCTGTACAACGATTACGAGTACTTGCCCTGTACTGTGATTGCTAGTATTTGGCCTTTGCGACGATTATGAGTACCTTCCCTGAATAACGATTACGTGCACTTTCCCTGTACAAATTATTACAAATACTTGCCGTGTACTGCGATTAGGAGTACATGCCCTGCACAACGATTACTAAGTACATTCCCAGAACTACGATTACTAGTACTTGCCATGTACAAAGATTACGAGAAGTTACCCTGTACAACAATTGCGAGTAGTTGTCTTGTACAGCGATTTGTTTTATTTGTCACTATTAGTAGTGGTTTAATCGCTAATGCTACTGACTGCAAAGTTGAAATTACTAGTCATGTTTTTTACATCCTTGGAGTTTTTACCATTGCTATTATTTCGTTTTCATTTTCTTCTTCATGTTGTTCTTCTTCTTGATTATTATTATTATCATCATTTTTATTTTTATTATTATTATTGATGTTGTTGCTATTATTTTTATTATTATTATTGATGTTGTTGTTGCTATTATTAGTATTATCCATGAAGAGGAGCAATGCCATCATTACTTTATTTCTAGTGACCCAGGTGCTGCTTCTAGAGTTAGATTGTTCCAGGGACCAGTATCAATAATGGCTTGGGGGTTGATTTATCTGAGAACTACGTCCAGAAAACAAGCGAATCTCCAACGATATCCGACACAGTGATCTGGTGACGTTTGGTTTCCAACAATAATTAACGGACACCATGACCGACTATCGTTTTTACTTATTCGACATGCAAAGTTGCAAATTAATGCGGTAAATGTATTTAGAGTATTTGATTGGTTACACTACGTACTGCTGCTGTACGTACTATTTATTGAATGGCTAAACGTTTGACTGACCATTTAAAGCGAATATATCAATCTTGCATTTCAACACTCCTTTTAGCAATAGTACCTTGAAGAACCTGATGTTTAACTGGGCGACAACAAGTCAAGAGTTTAATATAATACCATCTCTTCCTTTTAAATACTGAATGTCGAAAATAGCTTTGATATTAATCGACAATAACAATATGTTTAAATTAGATACTGTGTTGGATATAATGGATGTCAGATAGGCACCATTTTCATTTTGGACAAAGTATACATCATTAGAACTCCATCGGTCAAAACATAGTGCATAATGATTATTCATTCAGAAATACTAGTGATATCAGGCTGTCATAGCAGCCATATTGGATGTACGACTGGTACCATTTTCATTTAGGACCTACCAGATAATAAGAGTATACTGATGTAAATTAGTATTGATACAGGACTCACGGTACTAATTTAGTTCCATAGTAAGCCTATGCAAACACCATGATATTAAAAATTCAATAACTTAAACTTTCTGGGTGCTCATGATCAAACCTATATTTATCAGCATAGCTGAAACCTTTATGTCAGCTTCTGTGTAGAGGAAAGGATATGAGACGCGGCATTTTCTGGACCTGCATGTGTTTGAAACATGTGCTTTTCAGTTCCGCACCAAAGAGTCGGGTGCTAATTTTAGTAATCCGTGTTTCAAGCTCAAGGCTGTTAAAGAACTGAAATTCCATCAATAAAACAATGTCTCTAGTTTTTCACTTAAAATATAGGATAAGCTCTCAAAAGATTCTTTCTCATAAAACATAACTTACATTATTAAACAATTCTGGTCAGCCAAACCCATATATACTCTATTTTATGTTCACCCATTTCCAGACTGGTTCCCCTTTTTCCATAAAATTAGTACCGTTTAAACAAGATGTTAAAGATGGCCATATATTGGGCTTCATATCAGCACCATTGCAATATGAGATGAACAAAACATTTAAGTATTTCGTGAAACCCCTTCTCAGTACGACTTCCGTTCGAATGGAGTAGCGATATAAAGATTTTCTTGATGGCTGCTATGGTAGCCACATTGAACGTTAGACCAGAAACATTTTCATCAGGGCCAACTAGACATTGCGAGAAGTTATGCAGTGAAAACCCCGTGTTGATATGAGTATTCATTCATCAATAAATAAGAATGACAAGATTTTCAAAATGGCTTCTATGGCGGATATATTTGATGGGAATAACCAACCAGACCATGGGATGAATGTGTGTGTACATTTTCATGGCAATCATACAATAAACTTGCGAGGACTGGCGACAAAACAATTGCGCTAACGGACGGACGGACAGACGTTGAACGAAAAACAACATACCGTCCCATAATTTCCTCTGGTCTGTGACCAGTAGAGCTAAGACTAAGCGGATGTTTCTTCTGCATAATCAGAACAGTTATTTCAATTGTGGTTTATCACCATCTTCGTCTTCATTCATGACATTCACACAGTACAAATGACTTGGATAACATTCAGAGAGAGAGAGAGAGAGAGAGAGAGAGAGAGAGCAGTTATTTTAAGCAATAGCGATAACACAAACAAATTAAACATCGATTTGAAATTCATTGCATCCTTAACAACTTTAACCTTCCATCATTATCGGAAAGGTTTGATTAAACTACTCCCCAGATAACGTCATACACACCTCCAATTCCCATATAAAACTTTTTTTTCACCGTGGAGAGCATCGTTTTGTAAAGTAATGTATAGTACATTAGGAATTAATTTTCAAGGCAATATGTGAAGGTACTGTGCCAGAACTAGAGCTGTTAAGTTAAGCGTTAAATCTTTAAGACAAAAATTGTTTCATGTGAATAAAATACATACACTTGCATCCATTTCATACAGGATATTAACCAATGATATTTGTCAGTTACTTTACTTGATAATTATTCATAAAAAGCATTTGAGTTTTAAACTGGTAATATATTTTGAAAACTAAATGGTTTTATGAAATGCACTGTGAAATCTACATCTCAGAGTTTCTGAGCTTTATTTCAAAGTATTTGGATATGAGTAGATTGCAAACGTTTGGCAGTGGAAAGAGGATAAGACCCAAGTAAATTTAAGAGCGTTTCTTCTCCTACCGGAATGAAAGGGATTTCACATGCAAATATAGTAACGAATGTCTAAAACTCAACTAGCGAATCTGAGTCATAGTAACAAGCTAATGCAACATATTTAACTTGGTTTACATCTGCAAAAATGCTTAGACATGTCTGTAGAAGTACTTATTCTTTGCGTGAAATATGTCCCATGGGTCATGCATAACTGCAGACGTATTTGCCCTTGTAGCAAGTCCCGTTGTCATCTTAGTACGGCATACTGTAACATTCCCGTGCCACTTTGTGGCAAACACCAATGTCTGTGTTTTTAATTCTGACTATCCAGTAAAGTCCGAATTCTTCTCTCTATATCTGTATTGTAACAACTACTGCCTCACTTCTGTACTCACGCGATAAATCAGTCAGTCATTTAATGTACATGGTTGTCTGCATTATTATTAAAGGGACGAAAATATTTATATCACAGCTGGGCTGAAACAAAATCTGAGTATCGTCAATTATGATATGACTTATTGTCAAATGTGATTGAAACATAATCGATATGGCAAAAAGAAATTACTACAATTCGAATCTTACTTTCAAACCTATATCCAATATATGCAAAACAACATAAAACCAAAGACACGCTAACTGAAAATATCACGGAAAGTGGGGACTTGACCCTTGCAGTTATAACCTCCATTTCTAATTGTGCACGAAATGCGAGTGCGTCTTAAGTGCTTCGAATGGGACACGCACAACTGCCCCGTTCATCAATGAGATACCGCCTAGCAAAATAAAACATATGTTAACTAGTCATGTCATTTATTTCTGCGTAATTCAACGTCCAGCTATTGTGGATGGTTTCATGCACCACACTTGTGTATATTTGTTACATTCACTTGTGCCTGATGAATCGAGGATAAAGTTCGAGATAGTCCGAGGAATCCAGGAATAAAAAAAACTGAGTCAAACGTTCTATACAAAGATAAATTGTTTTTTTAAAAATATCCTTAATTTGAATATCCTTTTATAGGGCGTGGGCAACGATGAAAATGACCAAACTAATAAACAAAACAAAATAAATTGCAAAAAAATCAAATAATAACAATAACAATAATAATACCTTTTTCTTCGTTATATTAATTTTAACTATATCATACTAGTGGTTTTCAAAAGGACACACAAAGGCAGCCGATACAAACTATCAAGGGCGGATATCGAACTCGTGACTTATTGATTGCTATTCAGACGCTGTACCAACTGTATTATTGTGGCTATCTTACAAATTCTCTTCATTTTCAACATTCAAATTGTTATGTAATTTAAAGATGCATAAGTTATTACCTCCGCAAAAAAGATAAAAAGCATTAACGCTACCACACCCCACCCCACCGAACCACTCTCCACCCCACCCCCCAAAAAAAAAAAACAAAAGCAAAAGTGAAGAGAACAACAACAAGAAAAAAAAAACAACACAAAGATAACAAACAATTAAACAAACAAAGGGAGTAGCCTTAGACTAGAACAAAGTTGTGTCATTCTATTCTGGATTCAACCGTATAAAAGTTGAATAAATTCAGAAGTATAAGAGAGTAATTATAACCGTTGAATAAATTCAGACGTAGAAGAGTGTAATTATAACTGTTGAATAAATTCAGAAGTATAAGAGTGTAATTATAACCGTTGAATAAATTCAGAGGTATAAGAGTGTAATTATAACCGTTGAACAAATTCAGAAGTGTAAAATCTGATATATTTTCAAAGGCAAGGGGATATAATTATACAGTTATTCGAAAACTGAACAAATTGACCCATATCCCATTGATCGGTATCAGAATGCTATTAATATGCAATTATCCGATTCATAGGTGCCCCTTTCAATAGATCCCTTGTGGTTGGACAGAGGATTACCAAAATGATACAGTAAAACCCTGCCTGACGCTTATGATCAGAGAATCGGCTCAATAATAATCTGTTCGTATTAGCAAGAAAAATTAAGACACAATCGAACTAGAGTAGATTGGTTAATCTGTCACTTGACGTATATTTAACTAATCAATCGAATAAAGGATTTGTATCATAGTGGATGGGCTTTGACCATACGGCAACGCACTAATGATCATCAGCGTTCCGTGTGTGTATTTATTTATTTAGTGACATCGACAGGAACGTCGGAATCATTTACTGCTACTAATATCTGTGTGTGTGTGTGATATGGATTTTTAACGTAGCTTTAACAATGTTTCAGTCATATCGCTACGATGTCTGCAGTGTGACAGTTTATAGTGATGCCTGGCACTGGGGCATCATGCCGCAGACATGTATCATGATGTCCCACCCAGTCACATTATCCTGACACCAGGCCGACCAGTCCTAACACTAACCCCTTATTGCTGAGCGCCAAGCGAGGCAGCTGTTAGTACCATTTTTGTAAGTCTTTGGTATGACTCGGCCGGGGATCGAACCCACGACCTCCCGCATCCGAGGCGGACGCTCTAACCACTAGGCCACCGGAGCGGTACTAATATCTAAAAGAGTAAAATTAATAAATCAACTGCAGTTCCTTTTCATGGCTACCCTTTTTACTGTGTAATCCCAACCCCATTCTCGCCACCTCTACTGCCTTCCACGGTACCCCTTTCCACGGTACTCACTGCCATGCGTCTGAGAGCAATGCAGATGATATAATGCAAAATCCGTTACTTATCTTATGTACTCACGTATAAGTCGAGTCCAACTACAAACTGCAAAGACAAATATCTGCTGTCCCATAATGCGCATGCCGATCGGGTTCTTTGCAATGTGATAGAAGTAATCAGTAGAACAAAAAACATAGACCCTGATTCGCATGCGCAATATACTAAGGCAGATCCATATTTTTGTTGTTTTCAGTTTAATTCGACTTATACCCGAGGAAATAAGGTATTTAATTCGACTTATACCCAAGGATATAAGGTATTTAATTCGACTTATACCCGAGGAAATAAGGTATACCTAAAATCACCGAGGCTTAAACAATATAAAATAATCATCCGTGGGGATCAATTACCAGAGCATTGAAAGGTCTCATTAATTGTATGACTTGTGACTGGTAGTTAATATCAGTATATATTTAATGATAATAATAATAATAACATACACTCAGAAGTCTCAAGATGGTCCTCTTGAGTGTAAAAAGGTCACATCCAGTAATCTTCAATTTATCATCATAAACAAGATGTCCTGTTGCAAATGCTTAAGTGATTGCCATCAATATTGTCAAATTAAATGCAAAATATAACTGAACTATACATGTCCTGTACTACGATTGCATGGCTACTGATGCTATTGCAAACTAGAATGGCTGCCGATGTTAATGCAGACTAGTAAGGCTACTGATGTTAATTCAGACTAGTATGGCTACAGATGTTAATGCAGCCCAGTAAGGCTACAGATGTTAATGCAGCCCAGTAAGGCTACAGATGTTAATATAGACCAGTATGGCTGCCGATGTTAATGCAGCCCAGTAAGGCTACAGATGTTAATTCAGCCCAGTAAGGCTACAGATGTAAATTCAGACTAGTAAAGCTACAGATGTTAATGCAGCCCAGTAAGGCTACAGATGTTAATTCAGACTAGTAAGGCTACAGATGTTAATTCAGACTAGCATGGCTACAGATGTTAATGCAGCCCAGTAAGGCTACAGATGTTAATATAGACCAGTATGGCTGCCGATGTTAATGCAGCCCAGTAAGGCTACAGATGTTAATATAGACCAGTATGGCTGCCGATGTTAATGCAGACTAGTAAGGCTACTGATGTTATGCAGACTTTACTAATTTTTCTACTACGTTCTTTGTGCTTCGGTTACGGGAGGTCGCGGTTTCGAACCCCAGCCGGGTCGTACCAAAAACTTATATAAACGATACGAACAGCTATCTCGCTAGGCTCACAACATTATGAGGTTAGTGTTAGGACTGGTCGGCCTGGTGTCAGGAAAATGTGACTGGATGGGACATGATGCTACGTCGATGGCATCATGCCGCAGTGCTAGACATCACTATAAAACGGTCACACTGCAGACATAGTAGAGATATGACTGAAAATGTTTTAAAGCTACGTTAACTCACTCACTCACTCACTCTTTTAAAACAACCACCAATACCATTTTTTTTCTTCTTGCTCTTCTTCTATCTCGGATGCTGGAGGTCGCGGGTTCGAACATCGCCGAGTCTACCAAGACTTAAACAAGTGGTATTAGCAGCTGCCTTGATTGAAGCTCAGCATTAAGAGGTTAGTGTTAGGACTGGTCGGACTGATTTCAATATAATGTAATTGGGTGGGACACGACGTTACTGGTTCGACGCGCAAATTTCTAGATTATTGTATCTTATGTATTTAGAATGACTGATTGAAATTCCATTGCTTTACAGATATATATATATATATATATATATATATATATATATATATATATACCATGTTATTTCTAAAAACCAGAAAGTATTAATTATTTTGAATGCATTCGACAACATAGTGATTCACATTATTCATGATATTGTAATAAAGACCTGTTTGGATAAAAAATAACCTTTTTCATCCCGTATAACCTGAACAAAACGTCCACCAGAATCAGTCTTATTGTTACTAAATCTATCCATCCATATATCTACATATCTCTGTGCTTATCTGTCCATCTATATATCTACCTCTCTCTGTGTTTATCTGTCCATCTAAATATCTACCTATCTCTGTGTTTATCTGTCCATATATATATCTACCTATCTCTGTATTTATCTATCAATCTAAATAGCTACCTATCTCTGTGTTTATCTGTCCATATATATATCTACCCATCTCTGTATTTATCTGTCCATCTATATATCTACCTATCTCTGTATTTATCTGTCCATCTATATATCTACCTATCTCTGTGTTTATCTGTCCATCTATATATCTAAATATCTCTCTGTTTATCTGTCCATCTATATATCTACCTATCTCTGTGTTTATCTGTCCATCTGTCTCTGAGGGTATCTATATTCCTCTCAACCGAAGGAGGAAACCAAAGCTGAGCGAAAAATCTGAGCACATACACAACATAAATTTATGAACTGAACTTAAGTATGATTTGCATGTAAAAGGATCCAAAGACTTACCTCATTTATTTCCACAGAGGCAGCCACACAAATACCTTGTAACTTGCAACATTCTCAATTCCCAAAGTATTTACTGCAGTATTTCGACTCCCAATGTATTTATCTTCTCTTATATCCGCTTCCCTTCCCAATTCACTGATGTTTGTTGACTACGCGTTTTATAGTGCTCCCAAAGAGTGCGGGTCTATAGCGGCTATTTTATTATTACAAGCTGCCATCCAATAAAATGGCCTTTCCTCACCACTAACGACCGTTTCACACAATAGGAAGGACTATGAGAGTAACTGGGGTGCTGCAATGTACAACTATATCCTTGGTATTAAGAATCTACCACATCGTGTATATCACGAAGAAATTGCTTTAAGAGCTATTAGTCTGAACGTGAGTATTTCACATTTCATCTCAGTTTTTAAACAGACTTCGGTACGCTGGCTCTAAGTGTATATCTAGTCAGTCACAAACACTTTCCCCTCTCCGTTCAGGATGTAAATTCATGCGGTATACTTGAAACCAAATTAAACTTTTCATTGTTGTCATGTGTGATTAAAAATAGCCGTAAATTCCCCCTTTCCCGTTCAGTCCACTTAATTGTAAATCTATAGCCAATTGATCGCTCCTGGGAAATAACTTTCTGATCTGCCTCCGTTGTACAGACCCAAAAAGGATATGAATATTGTTTTCACGTGAAACCGTCTGCATATTAAAACATGTACATAAAAATTGCATACGTAGGCTTTATTACAAAAGATTATTTATTTTAAAAAGTTGAATTACAAATCTCAAAGACACAGATGGACAGTAAGAGAACAAGGAATAAACACTTTTATAAATAGTGTGATATAAACAAATAGACTGACAAAGAAACTATTTAATTGTGTCTTGGGAGACAAATTGTCTTAAATACATGTAGAGGAGAGAGAGAGAGAGAGAGAGAGAGAGAGAGAGAGATTGTATGTGATTCAATGCGTTGTCTGTTCATAAACGAGTGACATGAGTGAAGCTTACAGTAAAATGACGTATAATCAGATTCAACAGCGTTCCAAGTATACCAGTTCAAAATAGATTCAAACTGGATGGTATCAAGAGCCACGGCATTCGTAACACACAAATGAAATATAATGAATGTATTGGTTTGGTGGCCATGCTTTCTTTTTTTTATTTTTTTGGTGGGGATGCCGGAGGATGGATTAATGGACCGACAACACCCCACAAATAGTACAATAATCTCCATTTAGCTAATGCTACACAAGCTGTAAATACAATCAGTTTCAATCTGTCACTAATGTTATTTAAAGACAAAATTTGTGTGCGGATGTTGAGATATATTTTATAAAAACATACACTGAATTCAATAATTATTTTGAAAACAGAAAAGAAATAATCGCAAGATATTTTCTCAGTAAGCAACCATGTGACATACATGTTGTATAGTTGCAAATGTTGACTGCTGATCTGAGTAACTGTGGTTAGAATATTCCATGAAGCATTTAGTATTTTCCTTAGAGATTTCCTTTGCTATTTATATGTTTACTTCAGACCATGACGTCACCAAATGTGATACTAAAAGCGAACCTAATACCACACACTAACGATACCTAACGCCACACACTAACGATACCTAACGCCACACACTAACGATACCTAACTCCACACACTAACGATACCTAATACCACACACTAACGATACCTAACCTTAAAGCAAACTTTAGGTGGCAGGGTCCAGTTTCGTAAATTGGCCCCTGGCAAATTTCTTAACTTAAGGCTATGGTGTGACTTTTTCAGCTATTAATGTTTAGTATTTATAGATATGGATATATTTGTGAACTAGGTGTTTTGGGCTTGTATTGTTCTTGAAATTGATGTCAGGCATGTACACCTTCCATAGTTGTTCTGCAGTATGTTGATAATGAAATACCAATAGTTGGCTAGGAAAAAGAGCTAGCCTCCCATAGCAATAGACACGTGGGTTCAAGGCAGCTAGAGTATCTCAAAAACGGCTTGGATGACAACTATTCTGAATTGCATCAAACTATTTAGTTGACAATGTTTTTCAAAATTTTCATCCAGGGAAAGGGCTTGCGTTTGCACTGTGAGCACCACATGCTGTCAAAAATGGCATTTGGATGTGAAAAATGCAGGTATAAAATAGGGGTTGGGGTGCATAAACCTCTTCTGCTGTGAACTGCCATTGACTTCTCTGGTCAAGTGAATACTATTCTTATGCTTTGTTTTCATATAGGTATCTAAAAATACTGACCTTTTTGACCTCACTTGTGTATTTGATTTTTTATGATTTTTTTATACTAGGTCGCTGATTGCGGCATTAGATTTGTACATAAAAACTGGACCCTGCCCCCTTAGCGGCTCTGGTGATAGAATTGTACAAAGCGCTCGCCTGTATCAGGCGCCGCAGCGGACAAAGCTTGTGCTTTTAGAACGTTGCCGTTGAAATTTTAATATCATGTGTCCAGAATAACAAGTTTACGTGTTGTATCAAAAATGCTTCCATTTTTTAGATCGATATTTTAGATTGGATCTGTTGAATTAAACAATAGTGGTTGAAAGCTATATTTTCTATGTCGAGGGTTTAGACTGTGTCGTTTGAATTACACGGCGGTGGTTGAAATTTCAATGTTATACGTGGAGAATTCCTAATTTACGTATCGGTTCAAAGTGTTTATGTTGAAAGTTCCATTTCAGATGCTGAGTATTTAGATTTCACCCGCTGAATTACACAGCGCTGGTTGAAAATTCGATGTCCAATGTCGAGTTTTTAGATTGTATCTTCTGAATTACACGGAGGTTGTTGCAATTTTAATTCATATTTCGAAAGTTTCAATTTAACATTTTGAAACACATTGATTGTACTGAAAGTTCCATTTCGTATGTTGAGCATTTATATTGTATCTGTTGAATTACACAGCGGTGATTTGACATTTTCTTGTGCTTGTCAGAATTGTTTTTTTTATATGCTGAAATGATGTGTTGGTATTAAAAGTAACATTACACGATGTCCACTTAACACAATTCAAAATAATATCGAGTATTAAGATACATCGTATTCAATTATGAGGCGCCATTACATTCATGCATTTACAAGTTGAAAGTTACCATTCACAGGTCGTGAAAATTACTATGAATTTCTTCTCTAGAGGTCGCTCTCTTGAACGGACATTGTTATTTTTTAAACAAGGAGGCTGTTTCTCGTTGCTGTGAAATTCAACAGATGAAATTTAAATATTCGCCGTTTGAAATGGAACTTTCATCACAAACATTTGCATACAACGTGTGAATTAGGGATTCACCACATCTGATATTGAACTTTCAACCACCGCTGTGTAATTCAAAATATACACTGTAAAACGTCGACATAGGAAATAAAACTTTAAACTACCACTATATAATTCAAGATATAAAATCTAAAATTTCGATCTAGAAAATGGAACTTCAAGGACATGCAATTTGATCCAACACGAGATATTGGATTTCTCGATACACGACATCGAAATTTCAATTGCAACTTTCTCATTTGACCAGCTTTTGTCCGCTACAGCATCTCGTACGCCTGTACTGATCACTCACGCATCTCATATCCGACCGCATGGGATCGAGTCTCCGATTCAGCCATCGAGGCTATGTGAGAAAGCTTTCCAGTAGCTTCCGGTGGGTTGGTGGGTCTTCCCGGGTATTATCGGATTCTTTCTTCACCAAATAAACGGCTGCCACATATTGCCTACCATGCGAATCCCACAAACAATATGTAAAAACAACAAGGCAAATTTTAGACGACAATGTGGCAAAGCATGTAGTACAACCATGCAGTAGGCCTAATCACTGGAATATAACGATATTTTACCGTACAACCATGTAGTAAATATTAGCATGTGAATAAATATAACTGTGCAACCGTGTAGAAAGCACTGGACTATAAAATATCTAACTGTACAACCATGTAGTACACATTGGGATTTAAAGATATATTGTTGTTGTTGTAGTGTTTAGCGCCATTTTTCAGCACAAGATAGGCCATTCATGGCATCCAGTATAAACGGTGGAGGAAGAACCCAGTATAATCCCGGAAAGAATCACAGACCCATGAGAAGCTACTGGCCAGCTTTCTCATGTACCCACATTGGCGAGCAGAGACTCGAACCCACGCAAACAGAGGCGATACGGCAGTGATCCGTAGCGGTGAGCGCTTTAGACCACTCGGCCACTCTGGCCCCTTAAAGATATATCATTTTACAGCTGCGTAGTTAACACTGACATATCAAGCGATCTAGCTGTATAACTGTGTAGTATCTATAACTTTAGGCCTATAACCGTGTAGCAAATATTGCCATATAAAGACTTATAACTACACTACCGTGTAGTAAACAGTGGCATATAAAATATATAACTGTACAACCATGTACGAAACATTCGCATTTAAAGATATATAAAGTAGTCAATGCTAAAATGAAAAGATTACTAACTCAATAACTGTGTAATTAATATTAGCATACAAAAATATTGAGCCATACCACCGTGTGGTAAATACCACCATACAACGGAATATCTATTGAAAAAAATAATCAGCTGACGTACCCGCTAAGATTTCATGATTGTATCTAATAAACATTTAAATCCATCTTGTCTGCCCTTAAATATTTCATAGTGAGATAACATTCATTACAAACATGGTTTTATTGATTTTAGTATCATTGGCGAAAACAAACCACCCGCCTGACAGCATGAACGCATTTTGATTTACTTAATTTTAAATAATTAATATAGGTATTGTGTTGGTCACCATGGTATACAATTCATATTTCTCCATGTTAGTACTACAATGCCATTATACCAAAATTAGCGATAGAATGCCTACCCTTATTACACAGAAACTGTTTCGGAGTTCACATCATTTTTTTAAAAGTAATTCATTAGTCATGTTTTAGTGTTCACTCCTAGCTCGTTAAGAAAAGTGATTGAGAAAGTATTGTTCAAGTCCACCTAATAAATTAGGAGTAATTGAATTAACATATTTACGAAAATTCATAATTTAAAAAAATACAGATTACGTTTGATGATAATGGTATAACAATACCAAATATTTTGCTCTGTTATGCTGTTTGTCAGTTCGGAACAAGCAAATATCTTACCAAGTAATAGGCCGGCTTTCATGATGCAGCGAGTAATTGATTATTGTTTCCATTACGACGATCTCATTAGATACAGCGAACGACGTGGTCTTTGCCTGTATAGTCACAAATAACCTTGTCAGAAAATTCGAATCACTTTTACCAACTATGAACGTATTCAATTTGTTATGTTGAAAAGACATTCATTAATACATCTATAACGTAACGTATGAGTATAATACGATTAGAATGGCAAACTAAATCACTAAAGTTGATGACTGCATGAAGGACACAGATCTCATCCAAATGAAGGGTCACTTAAAAAAATCCGGGCGTGATGAATGCCCCGTGTTTACTTGATGAATTATATGAAAGGAATGATGCTTAAAATAATCTAACTCGACACAAATGCAAACCAATTATCAAATATCAAATGATGCATTTATCCTTGTAGCAAATCATATCGGGATAGAGAAAACAAATCGTCAACAGCAGACGCATGACATATTTGCCCATATTTGTAGCAATTGTTCCCCCCGTGTGTGTGTGTGTGTGTGTGTGTGTGTGTGTGTGTGTCTATCTCTGTCTCTTTTTCTCTCTCTCGTCAAATATGCGCTTAGAAAAACATTTTTTCATACATGCAAAACGGTTAGATAAACTTCTGCAAAACGACACATTATTTCGAGTACCAATACTTTTTTGAGTGGTTTCATTGTACTTGGACTAAGTCACACGTCATATAATAGCACGTTGAAGTTGCAAGATTACATATGACGTATAGGAAAATGATTGCGGTATGGTTGCGATTTCTATTGAAAACAATATAAATCGAATAAATCGCAAAGTACATAAATGGATTAAACATAAATATCGAATTCGTACTTCGCTAAACAGCCATATATATATATATATATATATATATATATATATATATATATATATATATATATATATATATATATTATGATCATCATCATCAACATTCATTTACCTCTTTATGCAAATCAATAACCCTAATTTACAGATTCGCCAGCAGAATTATTGTGTTTTTTGGAGGTTGGGCAAACATATATTATTCAGCTATTAAGTTTAACGGATGTAGGCCAAAATCTGTTTAGAAGTAAAATCGGAGGAGGGAGTGGTTGTGGGGCAATGGGACAATCGACCATTCGTTAGCATGTATCATGTGCAAAACATAGTTCAATTAAGTCAAGATGCATGTTAACATGATAATTTCAAATTTATCAAATTACCTAAGAGGGCTTTACGTACCTAAAACTTGATCGATTTATTTACATACCACCTATTGCGTTATCTCTAATAAATATCTGTTTTATTTAATTTTACGCGTACTTCTTTGCATAGGATATAACATCATTTGAGCATTATGTTTTCTTGTCGTCATAAAATAACACAAGCCATGTTACATGGCATTTATCTCACATTAGCAAGGCTTCTTTAAGGTCATGACTGGTTTCATTCTAAGGTCGATTGTTCAATGTGTCTGGGTTTTTTTTATTGAAAAAATCAGATCTTAGATTCCGAACTGCCGGAGGGCTCTCACTCATTATAAATTTAAAACCAAGCTGGAATGGTCTCTGAAATTTTCTGGAAACTGTTAAAACTCACCAAGCTTTGCTTTTGACTTCCTGTTTATAGACCGAAACTGGCACGCCCCACACAGCTCTCACTCTTTGAGGCTATGTTACTGCCTGTAAGGCTGTTTCAATCAATAGTGCGTCGGCTTTCCGCACTAATGCATGAACACGTTGATTGATTATTCACGTTGATTATTCACGTTGCGTAACTTCAACTTTTGCTCCTTCATTCCCGACCCTGCACAAATTCAGTAATGGCCCAACCCCAAAACAACACCTTGGAATTTTGAATTCTCTTCTTGAATGACAACATACGCACGCGCGCACCATAAATTTCAGGGGCCGCGAAATTTGCCTCTGGAAAGAAAACAGTTATTTACTTGAAGCACCCCCGATTCTTTTATAGTCCATTATGTTGTCTGAAACGGTCGCCTTGCATGTACTATCACAGCTTGAATTCCAAATTAAAACAATACGAAAAAGAACAGACTGTGTTTCGGAGGCTCACAAGATCTTTGCTTTGACGTTATCTATATATTGTGACGATTGTTCGGTGCTACTTCACAATGTCGTTAGCCATTTGCGCTACATCACTGCAAGTAAATAACTGTTTTCTTTTTCCTACGTATTTGACAAAATTTACAACCACTCATCTTCTTAATAGTAATGATTTAGTTGCATGTTTTGCACCCCGACTTCTCCCATAGTCCATTATGTTGTCTGAAACTGTCGTTACTGGTGAGGAAAGGCGATTTTACTAGATCGCAACCTACCTCTGCAGGCCTATTCTGCACTATAGATATCGTAGAGGAAAGATCGCATAAAATGGAACAAAGAAAGAAGGAGAAACGAACCTGCCTGAGGACATTTTAAATTATTTTATTGTGTAACGAACCCGACTTTGCTATTTACATAATATATTTTCAAAGACAAGACGATGTCGATGTCAAATAACGAGAGGAGGGATAGTCATGTATGTTTCAGATAGAGTAACATACAATAGGAGAACTGTATCAAATCTGATCTGTTTACCGACCTCCAAATTCTCTGTTTGTCTGTCTGTCTGTCTGTCTCTGTCTCTCTCTCTGTCTCTCTCTCTCTCTCTCTCATCTTTGTCGGATTAATTTGAACGCAAGCCAGCGGCTATTTAGCTTTGAGCACTGAACTGGAGACTTTAACATTGATTTCATATCCGTGTTTTCCATTAAATGGCTTTATATGAAACAAATTCACAACCTTTAACAGATAATCAATTTTACAACAGCCTGTGTTTCTGTACTGATCGACCATATCTACACAATCCACCATCAAAACCATTAACAGATTAAAGTAACCTGTCTCCCTCTTAGACATCACTATTACATATGCGCAATCCGCAAACAGCAGAAAACATTGAAACATAAATTACGGTGCTATATCCAATACCAATGCTATGGGGGCCGAGGCCAGTTTTTATGTACAAATTTAATGCCGCAATCAGCGACCTAGTATAAAAAAATCATAAAAAATCAAATACACAAGTGAGGTCAAAAAGGTCCATATTTTTAGATACCTATATTAAAACAAAGCATAAGAATAGTATTCACAGACCAGAGAAGTCAATGGCAGTTCATAGCAGAAGAAGTTTATGCATCCATCCCCTATTTTATACATGCATTTTTCACATCCAAAGGCCATTTTTGACAGCATGTGGTGCTCACAGTGCAAACGCAAGCCTTTTCCCTGTATGAAAATTTTGAAAAACATTGTCCACTAAATGGTTTGATGCAGTTTAGAACAGTTGTCATTCAAGCCGTTTTTGAGATAGTCTACTTGCCTTGAACCCACGTGTCTACTGCTACGGGAGGCTAGCTCTTCTTCCTAGCCGACTAGTGGTATTTCACTATCAACATACTGCAGAGCAACTGTGGAAGGTGTACATGCCTGACATCAATTTCATAAACAACACAAGCCCGAAACACCTAGTTCACAAATATATCCATATCTATAAATAGTACACAATAATAGCTGAAAAAGTCACACTATAGTAAGTTAAGATGTTTGCCAGGGACCAATTTAGGAAACTGGACCCTGGCACCTATAGCACATTTGCTGAAAGCGCATGTCTCTCTAAGCTGTTTCAAACTATTAGTTCATTAACGTTCTCTCAAAAAAAACCGGAGTATATGTTTATCTGGATCTAAAGATTACGTGGTGTCCTAAATAAACACGCTACCATTCAAATCAAAGGAATTAAGCTGTAATAACAACCAGATTGGTATTCTAACGAAATTGCTGAGACACAACGAAAACGAAACTATCATCATGAACATAACGAGTTTCACAATAATCGTTTATGGTGGAACGAAGTCAAATCCCTCATCAACGCCCCTTTTACAAAGACTCCATCTCCTGAGACGCTGATAACAGATCCGTCTTGAATCACTCGAAAGAACTAACTTCTACGGAAACAGTACTCTTAAATCCCTCTGCAGTTATAGCTATTGTCACCTTTGGACACCGATGCTCATCCTATTGAAAGCCTCTGTTTTGATAGCATTTTCCCAACACTTGACATGTCTAATTTTACAGAGCCTAACATATCTGAGCCTACTACCTGATCATGTTAGTTGTAATATCCCCCCCCATGACATTAACTGATACTACTGATATTACCACTAAATTAGACACCAACATTTCTACCTACCTGGTCGCTGAACTTTATTTTTGGGGGGATAGATACTACCACAGATAGTGTACGGCTGTATCAAGCTGGAAACAAATTCAGTTATAATATATCAAGAATTAATAAGATATAGAAAAGGGACACGAAACAAATTCGGAAAATGTCCTATTTCGACTTTCAGCATTTTTTGATTTTATGTCTACAATGGCAGTATATACAAACGTAATCTGTATATTAAAGGATTCGCAACATATAAGTATCTAATCGACCTGTCTCCAGATTATATTTCTAACATATAAGCATCTAATCGACCTGTCTCCAGATTATATTTCTAACATAGTTGAATTAAGATCATCAAATACTAAACGCAATCACAGATCAAAAACTAACGACGACCTCCAGATTCTGAGGTCTACATCCAAATATTTTTAAAGATCTTTTGATTTTTACTATATCAGTACGTATGTATGTATGTATGTATGTATGTATGTAGGTATGTACCTGTTGACCGTTACAGTTGCATATATAATATATAGCAATTACTTTCAAACCTTTTCCTTTGTATAAATAATATTTGATAAGATATAAAAGATAGCCTAAAGTATTGATAGCGTTGACATTTAGAATATGCCTTTTGAGTCGTTTGTGGCAGTGAAACTAATCAAAATTATTGATAACAGTGATATTTAGGATATACCTTTTGAGTCCTTTGTGGCAGTGAAACTAATCAAAATTATTGATAATGTTCAGTGATATTTAGGATATGCCTTTTGAGTCATTTGTGGCAGTGAAACTAATCAAAATTATTGATAACAGTGATATTTAGGATATGCCTTTTGAGTCATTTGTGGCAGTGAAACTAATCAAAATTATTGATAACAGTGATATTTAGAATATGCCTTTTGAGTCGTTTGTGGCAGTGAAACTAATCAAAATTATTGATAACAGTGATATTTAGGATATGCCTTTTGAGTCGTTTGTGGCAGTGAAACTAATCAAAATTATTGATAACAGTGATATTTAGAATATGCCTTTTGAGTCCTTTGTGGCAGTGAAACTAATCAAAATTATTGATAACAGTGATATTTAGGATATGCCTTTTGAGTCCTTTGTGGCAGTGAAACTAATCAAAATTATTGATAACAGTGATATTTAGAATATGCCTTTTGAGTCGTTTGTGGCAGTGAAACTAATCAAAATTATTGATAACAGTGATATTTAGGATATGCCTTTTGAGTCGTTTGTGGCAGTGAAACTAATCAAAATTATTGATAACAGTGATATTTAGAATATGCCTTTTGAGTCCTTTGTGGCAGTGAAACTAATCAAAATTATTGATAACAGTGATATTTAGGATATGCCTTTTGAGTCGTTTGTGGCAGTGAAACTAATCAAAATTATTGACAACAGTGATATTTAGCATATGCCTTTTGAGTCGTTTGTGGCAGTGAAACTAATCAAAATTATTGATAACAGTGATATATAGAATATGCCTTTTGAGTCGTTTGAGGCAGTGAAACTAATCAAAATTATTGATAACAGTGATATATAGAATATGCCTTTTGAGTCGTTTGAGGCAGTGAAACTAATCAAAATTATTGATAACAGTGATATTTAGGATATGCCTTTTGAGTCGTTTGTGGCAGTGAAACTAATCAAAATTATTGATAACAGTGATATTTAGGATATGCCTTTTGAGTTCTTTGTGGCAGTGAAACTAATCAAAATTATTGATAACAGTGATATTTAGGATATGCCTTTTGAATAAATGGAGGTAGTGAAGTTGGAGATAATTTGCGCCGTTAATACAAACTGTTATCATTGTCTAAAGTCTGTACTTAAGATTCTTGCCAACGCCGACGCATCATTTATGCACATTTGTGTATATTTATCTGAGTTTACATATTATGCGCGCAAATCCGTACTGCGAATAAATGCATTTACATGACTTTCGCGCTAAACGTTCCGAACAATCAGATCCGATATTTACCACCATCTTAACACTTCCAGCGTCTGCTATCAGACTATGCTTGAAACATTATTTAATGTGAAGCATTTATTTATTTGATTTAAATTATTTGAGCTCCTTTCCCCTTTTTAGAATCAAAATAGTACATATATTCGTGTGCAATAAATTCGAACGATTATTATGGTCACCTGACGGATATAAAACCTTGACCTGAATGTTGACATTGTCCCAAAGTTTAGAACTATTGTACACCTGCATCTTTCCTCCGTCTAGTTGTATTTCCGATCCAATTTGGATTTTAAAAAGTGTAATTACGTTATTTAATTTACCTTCACATAGTTTAGATATATATGCACTTGTCAATCTATCTGTGCGTCAGTTAGTCTATTTAGGTATATGCATATTTGTATACAGAGAAATAAAATGTAATAGGATTCTCTTGGACTTTGGATTGGAACTGGAAGATAACTTTGGATCGTCAATCATACAAGCAAACCGCATCTAACTATCTTAACATTCATACAGACATGCGGGCTGAGATTTTGAGCAATATAATATATCATTAACATAGCAAAAGTCTCAAAGCTTTGTGAAAATATTTAATATTAATATGGGTGTAGACATATTCATCTCTTCTAGGAAGTGACACCATTAACGTATATATGTAAAACTGCAAAAGAACGTTCTAACGGATGTTGGGTAAGTATCACTAATAATAATAATAATAATACTGAAGACGCATATTTTGATAATGTTTTGATTGTCACAAAAAGCATGTATCAAGTTCTCTACTACGAAAACATACGTGCTCACAATCAGAGAACCGAGACAAATTTAGCACACTACACGATCACAATTACAGCCATAAACGAAGATCCTTGCTTTTTATATTCTTTCATAATATATAACTGACATAGCGATGCTTTGACCATAAGAACATCTAAGTCGCATATCATCGTCTCCATGGATTAAAACAAAAGAACATTGTCCGGTTCTTACTGTTCTTCCCAACGATTGGATTGAAATCCCAATCAACATAAGGGTAAAGGGACCAGTCTCGATATGGCGGCTTAAATGAGTTACGTTATGACGTTATTTGTAAATTTTGACTTCTGCTCACATGTTACTTATTCACAACATCGTAAATGGGGTTCCATCTTTGAAAGTAAGGATTAACAGAATTGTATGCGGGCATGTAATCTCAAGATCATGCACCGAAGACAATTTAGTGCAAAACTCACAGGTAATACAACATACCAACTACATATATACTACAATTCGAATACGATAAATACATGTCTTACTGATAAAGTGTTGTCTTCTGAGGTCGATCCTCTGCAACATCAAGATTAACTCCGATTAAGGTAAACATCGAATTATTTTACTAATGGATATCAATTTTAGAAAACTAAAAGAACAATGAGATTTAACAATATTGAAAGTGAAACTCCCGGCCCACACAAACTTACAAAATAATAAAATAGCAGTTAGAAAAGAAAACGCTTTACTAATACAATCGAACTAATTATAAGCACACACCAAATAGACAAAGGATAGGGAACTGTGACCAGTACAAAGGTGGCAGGGGATAGATTTGTAAATTGGTCCTTTTAATTTCTTAACTTCAGGCCGTGGTGTGACTTTTTCAGCTCTTATTGTTAATAATTAACAATATGGCTATATTTGAAAAATAGGTGTTTCGGTCATGTGTTGTTCTTGAAATTGATGTGAGGCATGTACACCTCCCATAGTGAATTTACAGATTGTAGACAGCGAAATACCAATAGCTAGTCACCCACAGAATTACACATGATGGTTCCGTGCAAGTAGAATATCTATAAAAAAAATGGCTTGCATGGGCAATTATTTTGAATTGCATCAACCTGTTTAGTACACAATATTTTGAATTGCACCAACCTGTTTAGTACACAATATTTTGCAGAATTATCACCTAGGGGAGGGGCGTGTGTTTGCAGTGTGAGCAACAAATCGTGTCAAAAACCACCTTCGAACGTGAAACATGCAGGTGTAAATTTGTAGTTGAGCTGCATAAGGTTCTTGTTCTATGAAATGCGGTTGATCTTTACGGTCACGTGAATAATATTCTTATGTTTTGTTTTAATATAGCTATCCAAAACTATGGACATTTTGACCTTATTTGTGCAATTTATTTCTTATGATATTTTGATATTAGGCAAATGAATACACATTAAATGTTGTGCATTTTAAGCTGCCCCTTGAACCAAAGTATGGAGTGATGACATTTTGAGAGGTCTGCTATGTGGCAATACGCGAGATAGAAGGATTTTTAAGAGAGCTTCAGAAAATATGAGCGCTTAGTAATTCAAAAACAACCATATCAAGACAAATGATAGGAGAAAACACAAACAATAGCAGCACGCGGATCTCAAACAGCACGCACGCACGTACTTGCAATCACCTTATAAATAAAATATGAGGGGAAAAAGCATTATACGAAATATTATATCTATTTATGTCCGTACCTGACAACAACACAGGATGGTGCAAGCTATAACACTTACACGCATAAAAGTCATAATGCACAGAATGAAAACCAGAAACGAAAGTAAACTCAAAATAGACCTTGAGGGAGAAGGCCGCCTGTGATTTGAAACTATGTATGGATTGAAGAGTGAGGAAACTAGAGCAACATGAGTATATGCCCGACGGGATGAAAATACGACCCTGAAACCCAATCAAAAATATAAACTGGATCAATGTGAGTATATACCCGACGGGATGAGAATACAAAACCTGGAAACCCAATTAAAAATATAAACTAGACCAACATGAGTACATACCCGACGGGATGAGAATACGAACCTGGAAACACAATTAAAATATAAACTAGATCAATGTGAGATTTAGAAGAAAGAAAAAAAGAATTAAGTTTAAAAGAAGAGGAATCTCATTCCAAGGTCATTTTCAAAATTAGTGCCGGTTTCTTCAGGGAAATACACATTATATCAATATGGGTGTACGGGATATGCACATAAAATTATTTGATTTTCGGAAACATGAGAGTTGAACTCTAAAGTTCCATGCCGGGATGGGATTGCGAGGTTTCCACAAATTAGACATGACTAATAATCCGTAATACATATTGACAGCTGACCGGAGTGAAGTTGTTTTTCGTATCAGTCGAATACGTTTCTTATTAGGCTGACCTATATCGGCCAATCCACTGGCCAGATCCCTGCATTCATACAATTACAATGCCAAGAAACTATTGTACATTCAATCGAAGATGACGTTCGTGTCTTGTACAACAACATATACAGCAAGGATATCATGTCGTTGTTTTCTTCTGACAACATATCCAAACCTGAATGTGTTGTGTAGGCATCTATCTATCAATGGATCTATGTATGAATAGATCTGACTGACTTTCAATCTATCATAGATTTGTTCATTTTAATGGAATCAGTCAGAGAAAGGTGGAAACGCTAATCATGCAGACCAGCAACACATTTTTAATCTGACCAACATCCAATACATTTCTTAATAATTTTATACTAAGAACATTGACGAGATTATAACCATTTAAACAACATGCATTTGAAATTGAGCATGCGCAACGGTTACACACAGAAAAACCTACGATCCTCGCCGTTATATTTTATCTTTAAGAATATATCGCTGCCATAATGATGTTGGATATCCAGGTCATCTAAACCATACCATAAGTCATTGTCTCTACGGATTAATACATAAGAACCATGGCTGGTATCCACTATTATTCCCTTGGCATGCGTCGAAATCCTGGCAACAAAGAGGGCAAACGGACTGTACAAAATGTATTGGTTAAGATGCGTTGCATTGTGACGTCAATGGCAAAACTGACGTCTGATCACGTATTATGTAATAATGTCAGCGGCACCTTGTTCCATCCCTGAAATGAAGATTCCAATGAGTCTATTCCGCGGTATGTAATACAAAATCATCAGATTCTGCACCAATACAACATTAGAGAAAACGTCACAGTAATTAAATTCTACATTCTACAGGCGGCATTATACTTATAGGTTGCCGTATTTGCATGGGAAAATATGAACGATTATTTTTTCTTCTGAGTAATTCTGCGCGACCGTTTTAGTTCAATATTAATCTGAAAAATCGAATTCCTATTTCCCATAAAAATGCAATAACCTTTTTCTTATATACTCATTTCGTTTTCCTACCTAAGGTTTAATAATAAAGGAATACGCAACAAGAAACATACTTAACTGAATTTATGCTGCGTTTCAAAACTAAATATACAATTGTTGATTCATCAATATACAGCAACACTAGCAATTCTCAAGTAGAACAGTCAAGCATCCTTTGAACTTCGTCGCGCACTCGACATATGGCTAAATAAACGTCTCCTTTTGCTTTAAAAAAATTGAAATTTAGAGTCATATTTTGAATAAATGCGCATTGAGAAAATTTGTCCAGCTGGCCTGAAATGGATGGATTTTGTTTGTTGTTGATCCAATTTAATCCTGCTTTTCTGCTTATTATGGACTGTATTTATTGTGTCAGTTAATGACAGTAAGGAGAATGTGTTTTCAATTTAAAAAATATAGTCGTACTTACAGTACAGTTTCGGTGTGTATCAGGTTTTCCATGACTTGGTCAAGTCATTCGGATTTTGCAGAACTAATTAAGACAGTACATTGTGAGGACATCCAGGATGCATAAATGTAAGCATATTTTTTACCATTCTTATCACCAGCTAAGGAAGGTATATTTGTATGCCCTGTCACTTGCATACTCGCTGTTTGAGGTATCCCAGCTTCGACTTGTATCATACAGTGTATGTACACGATCGCTAGCTTAACATTGTATCAAGATAGTTAAAAGGGTAACATTGCGAAGCAGCTATTGTTTGATAGTTGATTTATCCCTAGGAAATAATACTCATTCGTCGCCTTGGCTTATTGGATCTGCTCTTAATTTCCTATCAAACCTTCAGTTACATTTTGTTCTGGAATTAAGTTTTTTTTTACTTACTTGTAAATCGGTAGTTCTCTGATAGATGTGTGATAGTCCTTGGCCGCAGCATGCTTTTCTGTGCAATTTTTATAGACCCTAGATAATACATCTCATAGTCTGAACCATTCTGTTGGCGAAAAGGTTATCAGTAGTGAATGGGGTGAGATTAGCGACAATGGGAATTAGCATTAAAAACACCCCCTGGGTAAGATTAGCGACAATGGAAATTTAACATGGGCAAAAAACCCTGGGTAAGATTAGCGACAATGGAATTTAACATTGGAGAAAGAAAATAAAAGGAAATATCCATTTTAGCGACAAAGGCATTCGAACAATGGAAAAAAATATCGATTCTAGGGACAAAGGCAATTGAACATGGGGAATAGAGTTTGGATCTGTCTAGGGACAAGGGGAATTGAACATGGGAATAGAGTTTGGGTTTGTCTAGGGACAAAGGGGAATTGAACATGTTAGGAAAAAAAAAACTACTTTAGGGACAAGGGGAATTGAACATGGGATTTTTTTTTAAAAAAAAGGGGGGTAGGCAATCGAAAGGCTATCTCTTTTCGAGAAATGTGGGTGGCCCTGAAAAGGGCCTTTGGGTTTCTTCTTCTTCGTCTTCTAACTCCTCCACTTCTTCCACCAAGTCCTCACGTTTTCCATTATTCCTTTCTTCTTCTTTTTCTCCTCTGGCATCCAGTCTGGATGGCCCAAGGCTCTAAACTTTTCCTGGACTTTGATCCAATTCTGATTTAGCCTTTCAAAATCAGCCTGTTTCTTTTCTTTCTTTATTCCATCTCTCTTTAATCTTCTTTACCTCTACCTCCATCACTTTTCTCATCAACTCCTCTCCTTTCCTCAGTCTTTCCTGAGCTCTCTCCACAAAAGAGCACTCTGTCCCATGTGACATATTTTCAAGAAAGCACCTGACTTTGCTTGCATTGTCAAGTTCTTCCTTTAGGCTTCCCACTCTGACATAGGTGGGATTTATCATACCTTTCAATCTCTTTTCCTCCTCTTCTATCATTTCTGCTATCACTTCTTTTGCTACGTTTAGGCATTTAGCGTAGTCCAGATACTCTGCTATCTTCCATTATTTTCTAGTCTCTCCACTACGTAGATACCATCCATTATCCAATTGTATATATGTACCAAATTGTTGAACAACTCACTTGCAACCACCATCTTCGTTTTTATTATTCCGTAGAATGGTTCGAACATCAAACCTTGTGGGTTCTTATAGTTAAAGTACGGACGTAAAGGAAAACATCCCCTAAAAACATAAAATTGATCTTACCTAGATCATGACCAAACAACGCGCGGACGTGAAGGAAAACATCCCCCTAGTTTTCTCATTTCATATAATATACTATCCACATAAGTGAAGCAACAATAAACAAACCCCAAATCTACTATGTACACACGCAAATCATTAAAACAAAATCCATAATCTACTATCCACACAATTGTACGTGAGCGGTTACAAAACCCAAACTATACTCTCCACATACGCTAAGAAACAATAAACAAACCCCAAATCTACTTTTTACACACGCAAATCATTAAAACAAAATCCATAATCTACTATCCACACAATTGTACGTGAGCGGTTACAAAACCCAAACTATACTCTCCACATACGCTAAGAAACAATAAACAAACCCCAAATCTACTATTTACACACGCAAATCATTAAAACAAAATCCATAATCTACTATCCACACAATCGTACGTGAGCGGTTACAAAACCCAAACTATACTCTCCACATACGCTAAGAAACAATAAACAAAATTCATAATCTACTATCCTCACAATCGTACGTGAGCGGTTACAAAACCCAAACTATACTCTCCACATACGCTAAGAAACAATAAACAAACCCATAATCTACTATTCACACAAACTTACGTGAGCGGTTACAAACACAAACACACAAACACATACACTCGCACTATGAAAAAAGAGTCAGTGTTTATATTCACACTACTCTAGCTACACACATTGGAAAATTGATGGTTATTTCTTTTCTAGAGTATTGGGTAGCCCTGAAAAGGGCTGTTTTTTGGAACTTCATGGACACCTGGTTAATGATGGCACCTTCCAGGCCTGGCGCCACATACACACCTTGTTCTCCAGTTGCTTTTTACTTTTTTGGGGGAGAGAGCAGAGGGAGGATAAATAGCTTCAGAATCCCAATTTTCTGTCTCTGGGATTCTGAAATTTCTTCTCTCCTTTTCCTCCTCTTCTTTGTTTCTTCTCTCCTCCTCCTCTTCTTTGTATCTTCTCTCCTCCTCTTCTTTGTTTCTTCTCTCCTCCTCTTTCATCCTTCCCTCTTCCACAATGGCTTCCGCGGCCAGTTCGTTCAACAGGCGCCTGGCATAATCCAGATGCACATGAAGTTCCAACAGTTTCGCTAGTCTGGTGTTCATTCTGGTGTTGATCAATCAACAAGGGTAGCTGGACTGCCGAACGAGTTTCAATTTATAGTAAAAGCACGAACGTGATGGAAAACATCCCCCTAAAAACATAAAATTGATCTTACCTAGATCATGACCGAACAACGCGCGGACCTAAAATAAACACTCACTCACTTTTTTATACTACCCATTCCTATTCTAAAAAATTGTTTCATTAATCACTTCAATATACTATTCACATACGCAAAGCAATCCAATCAAACCCCCCAAATCTACTCTCCCCACACCTCAAACAGCCAAAAAAAAAAAAAAAACATGATCTTAATCTACTATCCACACCAACGCACGTGAGATGCTACAAACACAAACACACAAACACATACACTCGCACTATTAAAAAAGAGTCAGTGTTTATATTCACACTACTCTACCTACACACATTGGCAAATTGATGGTTATTTCTTTTCTAGAGTATTGGGTAGCCCTGAAAAGGGCTGGGTTTTTTTTGTTTTTTTTTTTGCTATGGCAATCTTTTAGTTTCTAAGAATGCGATGTCCTCTGAGGATAGACTTTCTGGCGATAGGTCTGCTTCTTCGGAAAGAGAAGAAGAACTCTTTGGTGTCGATACGGCAATCGACAAAGCCTCTGTCAGGTTCAGGTTGCTGCTGCTGCTGCTGCTGCTGCTGTTGCTGTTGTTGTTGCTGTTGCTGCTGCTGTCTCTGAAGTCTGTACTTCTCTGTCCATTCTTCTTTCTCCCTGTTCACTTCTTCTCTGAAGAGCTCTTCTATCAGGTCTTCAGTAACTTTTAACATTCTCACATTCTCTATCTCTTCTGGCTTCGGTATCAGACTGTGTCTGACCCTATGCAAATTCACGTAGGCTTCGTTTAGCTTAGCTAGTTTGGAGCACATCTTCGTAGGAGGATGAGTCGACAATGGATGGTTAGACTGGAAACAACCCGGTTCTTAAAGTCAAAGCGCGGACGTGAAGGAAAACATCCCTCTACGGTTTTCGAGCCGCAACGTTCAATGAGTGTCATGAGAGGGATAGTAAGAAGTCAAAGAGCATAAATCAACATTCTTATAGCCAAACAAACCACAAAGGCATTTTTTTCAAAACACAACATTTTTTATTCAAAATCACTTAACATTAATCAACAACTCTAACATTTTTTAACAATAATCCAACAATATAACATCAAACATTTGTTTCAAATGACAAACATTTTTTTCAATTTACACTCTACTTTAAACAGGGGGTTGGCAACGTTGTGAATGAAATTGTGGTTTCCACTGTTGCAAGTCATTGAGTCATGGATGGACACTACGTTTCCTAGCTGAAGACAACAAAATAAGCATACTAGTCACAAAATCAACGATTTACTTTCTCATCGTTTCTAGAAAAATCATGATCAAAATAAGTCACTAAATGTTCTTTTGCTGATAATAAGTGATCAATTTCGATCTCGACTTTCTCTTTGAATTTGTTAAAGAGGGCTTTGATGTAATGGATTTCTTGAGTCGTTAATGGAGGACAGAAATGTTCACGCAAGTCTTTATACCACCAACGTAACACGTCTTTTTTAAACAGACTCCAAGCTTCGTCCAGATATTCGTTGAATTTTTCTTCCTGACTGATGTTTTGACATTGATAGTAATCATGCTTCATCCATATCGTAACTGTGTCTGCCAGGTATGTAGCACAGTAGGAGACCAATTGCTGTTCTTGTTCTGGACATCTCGACTTGATCATGATGTCCTTCTCGTCTTTGTCTTGGGATTCTCCTTCCACGGTCTCCTCACATTTCATGTCTAGAGTTTCTCCACTAGGTAAAGAGGGATAACAGTCTTCCATGGCTTCTAATAGTCTAGAATGACTTCTCTCAAACTGTTGATTTCTATGGTATTGTCGCATTCTGCATACAGGAGGACGTTCACTGCGTGATCTGGAGGTGGATTTGTAAACTGAAGTTCCACACGAATCTGGCCCGATTTTATAGGGTGGAAATGTCCCTCGTCGCTGCCTTGGTCTGGAGTGAAATCAAAACCCCACAAAGCATAGCCTCCTGCATAATCGTCGTACCAAATACCGTTACTGGTGTTGGTTCCTAACTGTCCCGTGGCTTCGTACAGGGACAAGTACGATCTCAAATAATTCTTTGCGACACCAAAGTTGGGCTCAAAGGGTCGGGTACACAAGGTCTTGCCGTCGCGACTGACTTCGATCTTGGACACATTGTAATGTTGAAACTCAAAAGGATTTTGATCATGGGTTCCGTTGAAGGCTGAATTCCTGACGATACCAACAATCAAACGCTTGGGTAACTGTCCTTGGAACAGATGATCTTCGATCATAGATCGCTGTCCAGCGGGAATGGTGAACGTTTTCACCTCTACGCGTCGTATCGGATACTTGGCGGTCGTTCTGCTCAACGTCTGACTGACGTCGTTTCCCACTTTAGGTAACACTTCCACACGACGCACGTAAAGTCGGGCTTCTTGAATGATAGTTTTGTATTCGTTGGCATGGGCCATCAAATGGAAAGCGGCACTGCTACGATTCAGTCTCAGACGGATATCCACCCCGTTCAGCAAATACTTTTCTTGTAACCACATGTCCAAATGCAAACGATCCATCAGTTCTAAACTTCGCCCTTGCAGAATTTTCTTACGACGGTCGTTAAACCCCACATTGTGAGGACTGTCATCTTCTGTCAGGACTGTGTCGCTAAAAGTGCCTACACCTGCCGTGTCAGGTTTCCATACCACGCAAGCATCCAGATGAGTATTCTTGGCTTCTTTTCCGTACGTCAAGAGATTTTCCAAGTAGGCACGATATGGGTAAGTATCCATGCTGCTGCTGACCAGTTTGTTATTCAAGTACAAGTCCACTTCGCTGAACAAGGAATGCATGAAATTGTTGACAGGAGCTACACGAGCATCGCCTCCTGGATTGGTGTTGTCCGTTTTGATCACTTTCACTTTCAAATACAGGTAACTGCTATTCAGATCGATGTAATCTTCGGGTTGTCCTTCGATTTCAAACTCGATGGGAGCGGAATCCGTCAAAGAGGAGACGGGATGAAATTCCACCCATTGGGATTCTTGCATTGTCATCATGGTAGGGGGCATGGCAAAGAGATCCAGTTCCGACTTGGAACAAGCACAAGACTCTCGGTGCATCATTTTGTTCTGTGTCTCAATAATCGAAAACGTCTAAGTCTCGAACGGTTCTTCTTTTCTTTGTCTTTCTCGCTTTAGACGTGTGAAGTCTGGTGAAAGGGTGTTTTCTTCGTCGTCTCTTTCTGCCTTGTCCTTGCTGAATGCTTGACTAGGTAGCGTGCAGGGCATTTATAGGTGTTTCGCGTCGGTCCAAAAGGTCTTTGCCCGTTTGCAGCAAGACATTTTTGCCTGCCCTCATGAAGGCTTCTTTAGGGTTTTGTTTGTCGATGATGACATTTTGGAGAAATTCTTTGCCTTGCGTCAGTGCCGCATCTTTCAAGGCGTGCAATCCGCGTGTCACCATCGGTTTCAACACCGGGACCACCGAACGAAAGGCCGATTTTAACATATCTCCTAAACCGTCTCCTCGCTGTCGAGCAACCCCTTGGTACACTGGATACATGACTTACGAGTCGTGAGAGAACCGTTTTCGAAAATGGAGTTTCACCGTGACTTTTCCTTTGGTGAATGGAATATTTTGTCCCAAATCTCCTTTTATATCAATGTTGACCGTGTCCAAATACGACTTGCTGACAGGCAAATAGTGAGGACGGACAAATTCGCGGTGAACGTGATAAGTGTTTCCACCTTCCTCGTCAGTGACCGTGGCAGAATCCACTTTGAAAGGAATGACACGCAGTAACGGTGCGGAGGTGTGTTCCACCACGTTGTACTCCACCACATTCGAGTACACAAACATCAAATTTAGTCCTTGGTTCAGTTCTACCGGGGCACGAAATAACTTGCTAAAAGACTCGTTGTCGTAAACGATTGGTAATTCGTTTTTCTTGAGCATGGCCATTCTCATGTCCATGTCTCCGCCCAACATGTCAAACAATTCAGGACAAAATAAAATGGACAGGATTTTACTCCCGTCAAATTTCATCAAGAAGCGACGAGCTGCTTTGTGGTATTCCATGGTGACACTTTTTTTGACACTCTCCAAAGCTTTCAGAAACACGACATTAAATCTGGAGGTTATGGTGCTCGCCAAATGTTGACCACTAAAATAATAGCCTGGAGGAATGAACAAGTGATAGGTGGTGTACTTTTGATTTTTTGTGCCAGGGGTTTTCTTGTCATATTTGCCATAGGTATCCAAGTACTGTTGCAATTGTTCGTCATGAACTTCTACATCAAAACAATTTTGATTGGGAAGGACATTGAGGACTTGGGTGGGGTGAATGATTTCTACTAAAGCCACTTCCCAATGGGCTTCGTGATCTAAGGGGATGGTCTGAGGTAATTTGGCCGTGTAACAGCACAACGTGTTCTTGGGAAAAAACCTCCATGGAACTGTCACTGGGTAAGGTTAAGTAATATTGGTTTTGGTGACTCATAATTCCAGAGTTCTGTGGCTGTCCGAGGGGTTACCGGACGTCAGAGGCGTGTCTCCGCCCAAAATGGGGTTCTGGTTGTGGTTGTTGTTGGAGTGGTGACTGGCACTGGCACTGGACACAAGGTTCCCGTGGTTCCCGTTCGAAGAGAATTTCAGGGAGGGATTAGGAAGCAGGTAACCAATGCAACTGCTCAATAAAATGGTCCACAATTGTTTGTCTCCTTGTTGCAAACTCAAATTGGCAATGGCTGCCCCGATGACACAATACACCACGAAGATTTGGCAGAAAAAGACGATTTGCGTTTTAGGCACTCGTTCTCCGCACCACACCAACAAGGGTTGTTTTTGTAAATCTTGCAGAGAAGAACTGGGTGAAGGAGTGGTCGACGTAGCTGCCTCTGTGTGAAAGGGCACGATGGTCACTTCTTTTTATAGTCGATGACTTGCGAAGCGTCTATCCAAGAATCAAAACTGGGTGGATATCCTTTCCAACGTACTTTGACTTCTTTGACACGTCGTTTGCCTACTTTACGGGTTCTGCGTTCGAGAATGCGTTCGATGTCGAACACGTCGTCTTCTTTTTTGGTGACACGTTGTAACTCGGGCAAATAAAACGTTCCTTTGAGCACTTCTCCGTTCATGTCTTCCAATTTATAGACGGCAGGATGACGGCCATGCACTCGTCCAGTGACACGAAACAATTCGGTCGTCCAGTTAGGTAAGTAACCTTTGTCGAGATGGCGTTTGGTTTTGCCAATGCGCACCCAATCTCCTACGGTCAACTCTCCACTTTTCTTGGGGACAGCCCTCGTCGGGGACGTACCAAACAGGCGCTCAAACACCAACACTTCGTTGTCGGGAGTCACTTCTTGCGGGGCACGTCCGATGCTTCGATGGTAAGATTGGTTGTACGCTTGCACCAGGTGCGGTAAGATGTCGATGTACTTCAGAGTGTGGTGATGCGTAAAATATTTCCACATGCGTTCTTTCAAAGTGCGTTGAAAACGTTCCACGATGCTGGCTTTGGTTTCGGGATTCTCGGTGGTAAAAAAATGAATGTCACGTTTCTTTAATTCTTTTTGGAAAGCTTGGTTCAGAAATTCGGTACCTTTGTCCGTTTGCCATCGAAGAGGGTGACGACCACTTGGTTTCAACACTCGTTGCAGGGCTCGCACTAACTCGCTGCTCGATTTGGAAGTCAAGGGCACGACCCAGGCAAATTTGGAAAAGACGTCGATGACACAAAACAAATATTTGTAGCCAGGATTGTAGCTGGCCAAATGAGAGACATCGGCTAAATCGGCTTGCCATTGATGATCGATGCCTTCCACTCGGGTGTGACTTCTGGCAAACTTGCGTCGAATGGGTTTGTGTAAAGTGTAGGTAGCTTGTTCTTGTAACCATCGTTGCACTTGAGGTAAAAGGAGACTTTTCAATCGAGATTTGGCAGCACGATACAATTTTTGAACTCCTGCGTAACCTGCAGGATGAGAGGGATCGTAGTAAATGCTGGCTAAGACCTTTTCCATTTTTTTGTGTTTGTCTGTTAATAAGACACCCACTCTTGGAGGATGCTACTCTTTTTCTCTTGGGGTACTTTCTTGGATTGCAATGCTTTGCGTGTGCGACCGGCAATAGGTGTTGAAGAGGAGGATGTCTGAGCAGGGGATATCGGTTCTTGTTTCACTTCTGTCTTCACTTCTATTTTCACTTTCTTTTTCTGTTGTGATGAAGAAGTGGTGGCTATGATCTTTTTAATCCATCCAATTCTGGAGGTAGGTGGTGTTGTTAACTTGATTACTTTTTCTGGTGGAGTTTGAGCCCTTCTTCTTCTTCTCCTTTTTCTGTCTTGGTCACTGGTAGTGGTGGTACTGGTACTGGTACTGGTGATGGTGCTGGACTTTTCATCAAGGTCTTAAAATCTTTCAGAGTGGGTAGTGCTGTTTCGTCTAAAGCTTTCTTTTGAAAGAGTTGCAGTCGTTGCAAGAGTTGACCGTACTTTTGCGATTTTTCTGTTTCGGACAAATCTTGGCGATCCATCAAGGACTTGCTCAAATGGGGATTGGGAGGTAAATGCGGGGTGCGTTGTTCTTGCCAACGATGGTATTCCATCCATCGTTTGTAAGGCACTAAAGCTAGTTTTCGTCCTTTCATTGGGTTGTCAGGGGTCAATTCTGAGATCTTGGGACTTCCGAGGGCCTTTTTATCTTGCTCCCACCAGTCCTCCCAACATGGTTCCCAAGACTCCTTTCAGTAAGGGACCTAACAAGAGGGGTAAAATGCCTCCACGTTGGACCAACATCTTCTTCTTTTGACGAATGGGAATTTTCTTTTGAACCATTTGGCGAAGAGCGTGACGATGTTTACCTAAGCATTGTTTCTGGTGTTTCAACAAAGGGATCGTGCCTTTCAAGACGTTCAAACAGCATTCGCACACGGTATCGATGACCTCTTTGGAGGCCGATTGAATGAGTTTTTGTCGTAGGGGTGGAGAAGCTTTGGACAGGACAGATAACATGTCCCCATGTTTAACTAAACGAGGAGGCAGACCTTTTCTTTTCTTTCCTTGGGGCTGTTTAGCAGAGGGATGTTTTCTGGAGGGTGACATCTTTGAGTCTTCAGCACCAAAAACACTGATACCCGACTTGGTCACAGACCTTTTTTATACTGGAACGCGTCGCCACTGATTGTCTTTACGTCGTATCAGTTTGAGGACAGGCATGACACGTCGTGCAGGGGTACGTAACGGACTAAATCGAGCCAGTTCTTGCTTGGACAAATCCAGTAAACTTTGTAACATGCCTGATCTTTCTTGGACTTTGATTTTGGGAGAAGGTACTTTGTGAGCAGCAGCCACTGCCACTAAATTGGAGGGTCCTGCCACTGGGGAAGTTCTTGTTGGGGTCATCAACGGAAATGTTCTTGGTATGATCAAAGTCTCCAAGTACTCTTCAGTTCTTGGTGTCATCAACGGAGAAGTGGATGAACTTGAGGATGCCGAAGACGCAGTCACCGCCGTGGCAGGTCGTGGTTTGCGAGTGTAAAGTTGCGTCCTGGCCGAAGTGCCTCTCTTGCGACTAGTTTTCATCTGTGGACTTTTCTTTTTCTGGGGGCTTCTTTTCTTTTTCCGAAGTGGCATCTGGTAAGAGGAGGGTCCCTCCACTGGAGAAGTTCTCCTTGGGGACCTGGTCTTTTTCTTCTTCTTGGAGCTTCGTTTGACTTTTTTCTTGGGGTGAAGTTTGGGGGCATTAGGATCCCATCTTAAGAGAGAGCGTATGATGACCCCTCCTAGAGTACCGCTCCCTCCAGGTTTCAAAATGATTTGTTTTTTGGTTTGAGTGTCGATGCGGGGATCGGCCAGTTGGGTCAAAGCGACTTTGTTTCGATCAAAAAAGCGTTTGGTTTGATGAGGAATCTGAATGATTCCTTGGAGTAATTGACGTGCCGTCACCGTGAACCATCGTAATACTTCTTTGAGACTAGCTTCTAAGACACGAGCTCGTGTTTGTGGATTTTTTTCTCGACTGATGCCATACAAGGAACGAATCAATTTGACGGGAAGATGCGACTGAAGGGACGTCATGTTCAAAATGTGTGTGAGACAGACGAAAAGGGTCTGATGTTTTTATAGATTTTTTTTGTGGAGTGAAATTAAGTCGAGGACGGAGACGTGTACAGGACAGGCCCTCCGTCTTGGCACCAGTGGTGAAACAAGTGGGTAGGAAATCGCAAATCCTCGGGGGTCGTAGGTTATAAATCGACGAGTAAATAGGCGTGTGGAGTTTGAGTGGCATCGTCGTACGCCTGAGTCAGCCAAGGTGTCCCTAACTGTTTGGCTAAGACTTGCACTTACGATTTATCTCGAGGGGTTTTAAACAAGACCACGTAATGCGCATTGAGACTGATGGTGCGATGGACTTTACTTTGTTGAAACAAATTTTGGGTGATGTAAACGACACTGGCATTACGGTGATGCCCTTTGCGCGTGAACCACAGTTTAATTTCTTCTTCGTCTTCTCCTAACATGTCGTCGAAAATGACCAAATGGGTTTGACGGGAGTCAGAGACGATGCCATCGTCTTCTTTAGGAATGGCTTCCACAAACACGATGGAATCGCCTTGACTTTCTCGCAAGAGGCTGTACGCCGATTGCCACTCTTTGTAACACCACACGATCCGTTGAGGTGGCCGATCGATCAAATGATGTTTATGTTCGATCAAACGTTTGACGAATTCGGTTTTGCCTGAACCGCTAGGTCCAGCAATGAGCATGTTAAAAGGATGGCGAAGATACAAAGCCTCCCAACTGGCACAATCTAAGTGTTCGTCGATGACTTTGACAGTAGAGGAAGAGGGAGCAGAGACAGCAGAGGTAGCCATAGTGTCTGGAATGTCACTTGTGACACGAAAACAAACAAGACGAGAGTTTATATACTTTTTTTCAGAACACGTTTATTGAATGTTTCAAACATGAATACGAAAGACAAAAAATACATAAAAGCCAAAGGCTTAAGTACAAGGATAAAAGGCACATGATAACCATCAACGTGGAATAAACACAAGTGTCTGTACAACATGTTTTGGGTAATGTTCTGACCAGTTCTGTAGGGGGTAAGATGACACAAGTGTCCTCCCGAAAGGGTCTTTCAGGCCTGTCCACGACAGTCCTGTCCTGGGTGACGGGTTCTTCTGGCACCGTCAGTAACACAGGTTGAAAAGTCGCAAGGCTCACAATCGCATTCCAATTCAGATCTCCCACACTTGAATTGTGCCTGTCTAAACTTGTTTTGTGTTTCTCTGAAAGTATTCATCTTGTTCGCTCGGTCTTGGTAGTCACAATGAACTATTGATCTTGCCTAGGGTTCCTTTTTATATACAGACCAATACCGACGTGTCCATACGGTAAGGTGAAATGATTGGAAAGTCGCACTCGCTTCTGGTACACGATTTGATAGACTTTTTCCAAGGGTCGACTGACGATGTGGTGAGTGGGTAAACGTACAATCTTGTTGGGTTGATAGGTGGTCACTTTAAAGTTTGCATCCTCTCCCGATTGCAAGGCTTCTTTCAATACCCCAAAGTTCACCACACGACTGGTACGATAATTCAGAGTCAATCCTTTCACTTTACACCTCGTGTGCAATTCTCCTTGTGGGTCCCGGTATTCGTAGCCGCAATTTTTGGGACCACCACTGACGAAACTTAGAATCTTGTCGTCGGGATGTTCGTCTGTCCAGGCTCCTAAACGGTCTCCTTCGATGTCAGGGTGCTGTTGACTCGGGTGATGGATGTAAATGCAACTGTCCGTGTCAAAGTACAGGACACGTTCCCCTAACAGTTCTAAAGCTTCGTACAATTTTAAGCGAGCATGAGCTGTCACGTAAGCCGCAATGACGACATTTCCAAAGGGGTCGTCTTGTACAAAGTCCAGATCTTCTTCATAATTGACCAAGATCAAATCCTCTCGAACGACGTCCACGTGTTTCATGTATTTGGTTTCGTCGTGAATCATCTGGAAGTAGCGGGAAAGTTCTGTCAAATATTCCGTATTGGGTAAACACGGTCGTTGTGACATTTTACCCCACAAGCAATTTAACATCACTTTGGCAAACGACCGCCTGCCTTCGTTTTTCTCGATGTGGTCTAAAGAGATGCCTTCTTGTTCATAGTATTTCTCTTTGAATGTCTTTTCGTCTTCGGAAGTGTGACACCAGGAAGGATAGCCGCTGGCTTCTTGCTTTAGTTTCAAAAAGGCATCCAAGTAGTCGGCGAAAATGCCTTTCTGACTGGGGTCACCCTTGTGGTATTGTTGTGTCTTGGGAAAGTGGCAAATTTCGTACACTTCTAACAGTTGGTATCCCATGTCCAGAGCTTTGAAGAATTCTACGCTGACCCAGGTTCCCGTCAAGGCCCGTTCTTCCTGGGTGTGCTGACAAGGTTGGTCTTGGTTGCACGTTTCGGCACAAGTACGGCACAAAGGAAACATCAGTTTGCCTTGGCAATGGTGAGGTAAGACGGGATGGTATAGGTTCGTGGGAGGCAAAACTTTACACTTGATCAAGCCTTCGTATTGTCGAATGTTTTTTAGGTCGATGTGTTCCGTGAAGAATTGTGGGTGCCCTGCAGGAAAGCGACAATATTTGCACACGTAAGGATACAGCGAACACACGTCCAAGTATTTGATTCCTTCTCCTTTCTCTTCGTCGGCTTGGTACAGCAAACAGGTGACATTGGTCCTTCCTCCGTACAAACTATCCCTCGGGTTTAGGGGGTCTATCAGCTTGTAACTTTCCACGGCACGTTTAAACTCGGAATCGGTTTTCATACGGTGATCGTACTCGTGTTCCCACATTTCCACCACGTGGTATCCTTGCTGTTCTAACTTTAGGCGTCGCTGACAAGTGTCCTGGTACAAGTCTTCCATGGTTCGTTGTAAAAACTGATTTTTAGTGCTACGATCAGGGTAACAGACGGGACATCCGTGACATAAGCAACCGTTAAACTCGTACACGATCTTGGGGTTTTCTAAGTCCCAGCCATCGACCGAATACGTTCCGATGGTCTTTTCGCCTCCTCCGTTGCGGGCATGCTGAATCCATTTATCTTCCTTGTCGCACAAGTAATGTAACCAACGTAGGGCTTTGACCGAGTATTGACGTTTGACATAGTGGGTCGTTTGAGGACTGATGACAGCCTCGGTGTTTTCAGGCATGAATCGTTGTCGATACACTAAGGAACACGCTTTGGCAATGGTGCAAGCTTCTTTCAAAGGATCGACCCCTCCGTGTTCCATGAACAGTTCTCGAAATTTTCCACAGTTACGCCGTAAAATGTCCACGTCGGAACGACAATACTTTAGCATTTCTTCCTGAAAGTCGAAAGGGTCGGAGGCGTGAGTCTGGTACCAAGCGTAGAAAGCTTCTCGTTGTTCGGTACGCATGTTGTCGGGGTCGTAATAGTGTGCCTCAGGTAAATGGGGTAGAACGGCGTGTTGATTGGCTTCCGTATTGAAAAAGTGTGGAAAGTACCCTTTAGCCATTTCTGTCATTCCAAACATTTTAGGCATTCGACTCAAAGGCATGGCCAAATAGTTCATCGAATCTTTAAACTGCACTTGTCCCACTTGCATGAAAATGATTTTGGTTCCGTTAAAAGTGACTTTAGGACGTTCGGTGCCTTGTTCCGTATAGTATCTGAGAAGAAACTGTCCATCGTATCCGGAGAAATTGTGAGCCATCACTGTGGCATGACGATGACAATCTCCGTAACGTTCGATGTCCTCTTGCCTCCATGTCTTGTCGATGGGATCTAAGACCCATTGGGCAAAATCGGCTAACGTGCTCGGTCTTCGAAAGATTTTTTCACGCCCTCCGGGAATCTTGCTGCAGTGAGGGCAATGACTGAAGATAGGTTCTTGAATGCACTTCTCGCACGCTCGATGAGCCACGCAGAAATTAGGAATGTGAATGCCAGTCTCTTGCATGCATTCGAAATCGAAAAAGATGAAATTGCCTTTCTTCTTGTGACCGTCCTCTTTCTCTGGTGGGGGTTGGTATTTTTGCACGTAGCATTCGTGTTGCAGGTCCACGATGTGGTGACAAATGTGACATTTTTTTTTTCCTGAACATACGTGTGTCTTGGTACTGTTGATACGTAGGCCTTGTCGACACGTAGGGCACAATCGCAGCAGTTGACAAGCACATTTCTGCTGTGAACCTTGCGTCTTCAGATGTTGTTGGTAACAGGCAGGGCTGACAAACGTGCGCAGACAAGCAGGACAATGTACTCTTTCTTGTCCTTCGCTCAGACAGGGTGGAGAGGCCAAACATCCTGGGCATTTCCATCCGCAATGTTTGTGTTGCTCTCGATTGTTATAGCCATAGTCACATTTCTCACAGTAATAACTGTATCCCAGGAATCCAGTGATAGTGGTAATGGTATCGAAATGGTCATCATGATAATAGACATGAATGTATTTTCCGTCCTTAAAGTCTTTCCCTCGAAACAACAGAGGTCCGCGCATTTCTTGAGGGTGCACTTTCAAGATGTAGAGTGGAGCTAGGACATCTTGCAATTTCTCCATCTCAGGAAAGCCACAGGGTGTGTCTTTGGACAGTCCGGTTTGTTGTAACAGGAGTTCTGCTTCGTTTCGTTGTTTGGCTGGGTTGGATCGTTGAATAGTTTTGCAGGCTCTTTTCCATTCTACCGTGTCGTTCTTGTTGGCATAGGTTCGTCCCACAACGATGGCTCGGGCTAAACACATCTGGTCTTGAGAATTGTGAATTTGGACGAGACTCTTTTTGGTGTTGCGAAGGTCGTTCACCAATAACACCTTATTGCGTTGTCCGGTCCCTTGAGGAGGAGAGACGTGGGCCATTTTCAGTGTGGCTTTAACATCGGTGATGTCAAACTGGTCATTAGATTGTTGTACGTGTTGAATCTTGTCCATGACTTTGGAAGGGGTTAGTTCTGCGGGTCTGCTAAACTCGATCCAAACAGGGGATTTCAAGCTGTCGTGATCTATGGATCGTGTCAAGCGATCGTCTTCTTTGGGTTGACATTGTCGCTTGAGTGTGGTGAGCAAAGAATCCCACATCTCGGTGATAAACCCTTCTGCTTTCTCCAATGGTACGTCGGACTTGAAATCTTTAAACTTCACCGTGTATTTGTAAGCCGTGGTTCTAAATTTTCTAGAGGAGCGCTTTTCCGTCTCTCGAATGGAATAGTACTTTTCAGGGTTGACTAAGGGTGGTTAACTTTGTTTAGAGGGTTCGGATTCTGGTTCACTCATGTCCTCTTCAAAATCACTGGCATGAATTTGTGCCAAGGCTTCAGCTCTGGTACGAGGCGATAGATCACGTTTCTGCCTCTTACTTTCTTCTTCTTTCTTCTCGAATGAATAGGATCGTTTCATCTTGAGTGCAAAACGTCAAATGACTCAAGTTTAAACACCATAGACTAATTTATAGTCATGGCAAACCAGCGTATATAAAAAGGGTGTGTGTCTTTTCCTTTCACTATTCATTTCACTCTCAAACCGAGCACAACGATGGAAGAGACTACCCAGATGGAACGTTTCATCAGAGCTTTGCGAGGGGTCATTAGAAAATTCTCTTCAGACCAGCCGACGGACTACTCTCCTTCCTTTCGAGATAAAAGTCAAGATACTTGCTATATCTGTCAGAAGAAAGGGCATTGGTCTTCAGAGTGTCCAGACCGTCAAAAAAGAAAAACAAACAGGGGCTAGAAAAGACAAAACTCAAGATACCTGTTATTATTGTCAAGAAAAAGGACATTGGTCGCCAGAGTGCCCAAAAAAGAAACAAGAGGAGTCGGAAGAAAAGAGGGATTCTTCAGAAGAAGAGAGAGATTCTTCAGAGGAAGAAAGCAACCAGGTGAAGAAAAAGAAACAGGAGAAGAAAAGAAGAAGGGAAGAAAGTGAGGAGGAAGAGGAGGAAAAGACTGTGACGGTGAAGAAATTAAAAAAAAAAGAGAGAGTAAAAGAAAAGAAACAGAAGAAGTGAATGTAATTTATAAAGTGTTCTGTTGTGAATTGTGAATTGGATTGTAACTATGGAGAAAAGAATACATTAATTATATAAGGTAAGTGTCTTTGAGTTTTGATTTTAAATAAGAAGTTACACTCACGCACTCATACACAGACATGTACTATAAGGGTAAAATGTTTTTTTTTTTTGTTGATTTTTGAGTTATTGGCAAATTGAAAGGCTATCTCTTTTCGAGAGAAGTGGGTGGCCCTGAAAAGGGCCTTTTTTGGTGTAGGGGTGAGTTTAAGCAATCAACTTTAACTGCCTTAAGCCTTTGCCACGGCCGAGGCACACTTCTGATGATGATGATTGGGTTGAAATCACTAAGGGTGGTATGATAGGCTTAGTCACAGGGTTGGCGTGTTTAGCTCGGGAAGGTCGTATTCTCTTCGGTCGTGATAAAGAAGTCTGATACATTTGTTTCAGACTTCTTAACTCCGCTAAAATGTCCAACAGTACCGTGGCCGTTTGATTTTCACCCTCTTGTTTCTTTGCTGCTACTTCTTGTTGTTGTTGTTTTTTTCTTACCTCTTCTTGTTGCTGTTGCTGTTGCTGTAGGAGAAAAGCTTGTTTCGCTTCCTTTTGTCGTTGCATAAATTTCTCCAATTCTTCTTTCTGTCTCTGTCTAAAATTCTCCACTTGCGGTAATGAAGAATGAGACGAAGGTTCCAGAACAAATTCTTGCGAGGTAAGAAAATCCACAAAATCCCAATGTACCTCTTCTGAAAGTAAATCCGGGTTCCCTTGGGCGGTCTCCATTGCTGGTGCACCCCAATGAATCGTTTTCTGAGTTTTCGTCATGTTGAATCACTGTCTCGCATCGATTGATTGCATACAGGCGCTAGCGAATCTATATAGACCACGTGACGTCACAGACTGCTCTCTTCGGATTGGATGCGGGCTGACTGAATTTTGTCACGCGTGTTTGGATTGGTCAATGAACTCAATCCGTTTCAATCCTTCCTCTCCCTATAAATAAGCGCAGTTCAGTGCATTGATTCACCTGTTCTCGGAGCCTCACGATGTGGACCACAGTTGAATCATCCACCCTTGTGTCTTCAATGATGTTTAGGACGGACATACCCATGTATGTCCGATCCAAGTGGACTGTTGTTGATAGGACAGATACTAGTCTATGGATGAGAAGAGTTTACATAGAAAGACAAGGATGCCTCAAGAGGGTACTTGTGAATGGACCTGCAGTTAGAAGGAGTTTAAGAAGAAGAAGATGTGACAGATGCCGTCTATGTTAATATTAATATTAACATAAAACCAAAGGCTCTTTTCAGGGCCACCCACATTTCTCGAAAAGAGATAGACTTTCGATTGCCTACCCTTTTTTTAATTCTTTTTTTTTTATAAAAAAAATCCCATGTTCAATTCCCCTTGTCCCTAAAGTAGTTTTTTTTTTTTAACATGTTCAATTCCCCTTTGTCCCTAGACAAACCCAAACTCTATTCCCATGTTCAATTCCCCTTGTCCCTAGACAGACCCAAACTCTATTCCCCATGTTCAATTGCCTTTGTCCCTAGAATCGATATTTTTTTTCATTGTTCGAATGCCTTTGTCGCTAAAATGGATATTTCCTTTTTTTTCCTTTCTCCAATGTTAAATTCCATTGTCGCTAATCTTACCCAGGGTTTTGTGCCCATGTTAAATTTCCATTGTCGCTAATCTTACCCAGGGTGGTTAATGTTAAATTTCCATTGTCGCTAATCTTACCCAGGGGGTGTTTTTAATGCTAATTCCCATTGTCGCTAATCTCACCCTGTTCACTACTGTTATCCGAAATAATTGTTTAGATGATCAGGATGGCATTTTATATTACTGCGTCTCTCGCGTTTTGTGTTGACACTGGGAATATTACGTTAATTTCTTTGCTTGATTGAAAGTTTCACTTGTGACGTAGTGAACAAAAAAAAAACAAAAAAAAAAAAACAACACAAAACATGCTGAGAATATTTCAGGTAGGAAACATTATTAGGTCTTTAAGTTTGTTCTTGCAGTCGAAATAAGTGAGTTTTGAGAGCCCTCTTGAATGTGATCACTGTGTCTTTGTGTCTAAGTTCAGTGGGCAAAACATTCCATGTTGCTGGGCCTTGGTATGCAAAAGAACGCTGTCCACACGACTTTGTTTTCATAGTGGGAATAATGAGTATATGATTGTCAGAAGAGGAGTGTAAGTATCTTGCTGGTGTGTACACATGGGTGAGATCGGATAGGCGTGTCGGACCAGAGTCCGACAGTGAAACGTAGCACAGAGAACAAATTTTGTGTTTGATTCTGTATCGAATGGATAGCCAGTATAGGGTACAGAGCAGCGGGGAGGTGTGCTCTGATCGTGGTACTCTAAGCATGATCCGAGCAGCTGTGTTTTGAACTTTTTGAAGTTTCTGGAGTAGTTATTGAGATGAACCAGACAGAATTGAGTTGCAATAGTCCAGTTTTGAAAGTACTAATCAACACACAAGTGTTTTAGTGGCATCAGCTGAAAGATATTTGCGAATTGAGCTGATGCGTCTCAGCTCAAGATATGCAGCCTTGCATATGTTCATGACACGTTGGTGCAATGTGATAATACTGTCCAGAGTAACACCTAGGTTTCGTACTGATTGTGTGAATTTAATATTGGTGTTGCTGATATTTATTGTTTGACGTAAAGGATGTGAATGAGAAAACCTTTGTGTTGTGATCAGAATGGCCTCAGTTTTATCATCATTCATCTGCAGCTTGTTCCATGTCATCCATGATTTCACATCAGAGATGCACCTCTCTACACCTTGGATGGTAGTATCAACTTCAGTTGGATGGCTAGATTTGTATATTTGGGTGTCATCAGCTTACAAGTTGTGAGACACTGGATGATGATCTATGACACTTGAAAGCGGCTGAGTGTACAGAATGAAGAGAACAGGTCCAGAAACCGACCCCTGTGGAACACCACAACATAGATCAACTGGGCTGGAGTGTATTCCATTTGCAGATACAATTTGTGTCCTGTTGACCAAGCAGGACTTGAACCACATTAAGGCTGTATCATGAATGCCAAATACATGCTGGAGACGGTGAAGTAATATATCATGGTCTATTGTGTCAAATGCTGCAGACAAATCAGGGAGGGTGAGGACTGTAATCTTTCCACTATCCAACGCAGAGAGAATGTCGTTAACTACTTTCAGAAGAGTAGTTTCAGTACTGTGGCATGGGCGATATGCAGATTGTACATTGCTAAAAAGACTGTTTGACTCTAGATGAGATACAAGCTGGGATAGAACAATCTTTTCTAAGATTTTTGAAATGAATGGGAGATTAGAAACTGGGCGGTAGTTCTTTAAATCGTTATGGTCTAGAGTTGGTTTCTTCAGCAGAGGCTTTACAATGGCAGTTTTGAAAAATGATGGGAATTCCCCGGATGAGAGAGAGGTATTAATAACATCAGTTGGTGAAGGCAATACTGGATCTAAGCACTCAAGCAGCAGTGATGTTGGAATTGGATCAAGTTCACATGACTTTGGTGCACTCTTCATCACGATTGTACGTACAAAATCCATAGAGACAGGTTCAAATACTGCTAATGGTTGCCGCTCAAAGTCTGTATTCCAACTGTATGGTGACGACGAGTCAATTGAAATTGTGGTGTCAAGCTTATCTCTAACGGTTTGTACTTTGTCATGGAAGAAATTTGCAAACATGTCCAGAAGGACGACTGGAGAGAAGGTAGTTGGAAGTGGTGTTGATTTGTTCCTTGACATTAGCTTGTTAGTAATCTCGAAGAGCTCTTTGCAGCTGGAACTTTCCATGATCTTAGTAGTGTAGTGGGCTCATTTCGAAGCATGGACTATATTTGTGACATTCTTCTTAGCGACTTCATAGATTTGCTTATGAATAGAGTCTGGTGGAAAGCCAGAGCCTCTCAGCTTTACGGCAGTCTCTTTTAGCAGTACAAAGCTGGTCCCTAACACTGCTATACGATGGAGAACACTTGGTAGCTGGGGCATATTTGTCAAGTAATGGACGCAGACAGTTATCGAATTGTTCTGCGGTAGGACGTAAGCAGGTTGTTAAGTTAGCTTGGATGTCGTGCATTAGTTTGGTTCTATTTATCATATGGATGTTTCTCTTAGTAGCAGATACAAGCGGAGGGTTAGGGACTGACACGTCCAGATGGCATATAATGCAGAGGCGATCTGATGCAAGGTCATGGGATACCAGGGAGGACCGTAGAATGTTATCATCAGGTCTATGAAGAATCCAGTGCAAAATGTTACCATGTTTATGGGTGGGTTGGTTAACTGACTGTTTGAGGTTGAAAAAATTAATGGAATCTATGAGTTTTTATGTATTTGAGTTTCCGGGACAGTCAAAGTGAAATATTATGCACAAGGAAAGTTAGAGTTTTGTCTCCGAAACATTTGTCTATACTTATCGGTTATTATTGACTAATTATACAAGGTAATAAAGGGCGTTGTCTTTAGATTTCCCATCATCCTCAAGCTTCCGTTGTGTAAATAAGAATTATATACTGTCAAGACAACAACTGGTTACACTAACACCACCTTTACAACAATTGTTTAAAAAACGCTATCTTTACAAAAATTGCATACACAGCACCACCTTTACAACAATTACTTACAGCAACACCACCATTACAACAAGTGCTTACACAAACATCACTTTTACAGCAATTACTTTACCAACACCACTATTGCAACAACTACTTACACCAACACCACCTTTCCAACAACTACTTACACCAACACCATCTTTCCAACAACTACTTACACCAACACCACCTTTCAAACAATTACTTACACCAACACCACCTTTACAACAATTACTTACACCAACACCACTTTCCAACAATTACTTACACCAACACCACATTTACAACAACTACTTACACCACCACCACCTTTCCAATAATTACTTACACCAACACCAGTTTCCAACAATTACTTACACCAACACCACCTTTACAACAATTACTTACAACAACACCACTTTTGCAACAATTACGTATGCCAACATTACCTTTGACAACAACTACTTACACCAACACCACCTTTACAACAATTACTTACACCAACACCACCTTAACAACAATTACTTACACCAACACCACCTTTACAACAATTACTGATGTTGATATTACCTCTGCTACAATTAGTCTTTACAACTACAACTGATACTTCTAATTTGTACACTACTATAATATTTCATTTTAATTTGCAAATTGAAGTTTCTACAAATATTAATGTTTTATATACATATATAACGGTCCGAACGATGCCTACTCAAACACATATATCCACTAATGCTTCCCATTTCTTCGAGAACAGTGTAATAAAGATACAGCTATATATTAATTCACTTATCAGCAAACAGCGTATTGTTAATGGATACTTTACTTAATTCATTTCGTATTCATTAGATACATGTTTTTATTTCCATTCTTGATGAGCTACAGGCTGAATGGTCACAATGACGTGGAAAATAGAACGCAACAAGGATCAGTTCTGAACAGGATGCCCGCACATGGTTCTGATATAAAAATCGGCTCAATTTTAATCGCAATCCTAGTAATTTGGTTTGGCACGAAGGAAAAAAAATAATCCTCAAGAGATAATAGCTAAATATGGTAATTTAGATGCATTTTGATTATAAACCGGATATTATATTTGCATGATATAGGAATTTACATTGACGGTTTGTTCCCGTTCATCGATTTATATATCTGCAATGCGATTCAGTCCAGTATCTACTTTAGCCTACTCTGCAATGACTTAGATTACGACCTATGACTTCTACTATACGTGCGACCTGCGACAACAGTCGTTAGTCTCGCATTTTTACCTTCAGGTTTACTATTGTAAACTGCACGACCTGAGCTATAATCCAATCTGAATGTCCCGAATATCAGCTGGGAGCGTTACTACCTGGCTCAATGTACATGGAACGACAGGGACTGGCATGATTTATAAAAAAAAAAAAAACAGAAAAAAAACCAAAAAAAACAAGAACTTGTTTTCATGCATTACTTGGCATAATTGTAAATAATAACTTGGAATGATAAATTATTTTTCAAAGAAAAAATATGTTCTCTATAGCTCCTAAAGTAAATGGAGACCTTTATTCCACTGCAGAATAAAGTTTCTTAAACGTTGCTGTCAACCCAATCTTCATTTCTGAAACATAATGTAAGGGAATATATCAGCTTCGAATATGAGGAAAACGGAAGACAAACGTAAAAGACTTTTAGAAGGGAATGAAAACAATTGCTAATTAGCAAATATATAATGTTCAAAATGAAACGTTTTCAATGTGCGTACTATTAATGCATTAAGGAATATTCCTGAGTGAGACCAAATTGATGCATAAGGTGTCTACAAACACTGACACCATTTACGTGACCAACAGTGGACAGGAAATATAATCGACAGGATCCCACATCTAATATCAATAACAAACATAAATTCATGAGTACCAACCAAACTAGGTGCTTGCCATAATTGTCTTTTAATATTCGGGTGCTGTAGCTTATAATATAATCTGTTATGATATTAAATCATTCCAAAATATTTCTTTATTCACAAGAGGTGTATAACATTGAAGAAATCCTTCAATATGTTGCAGATAATAAAATAGAATATAATCCACCCACCACCTGATTTAAGATGTTGCTGCAGAATGGCATCTGTATGACGAGCTGAGTTTGTTCATATGTGTGTGAGTATAGGATGTTGTCTGCGTGTGTATGTAAATATATTCTTTATTGTTAACTTGTATATCTATACACATTCACGCACATAAAGAAAGGTGCGAAATACAGGCTAATTAATAATTTGGAACTTTGGAACTAAATGAGTGACTCAGAAAATAGTGTCCTTATTAATTTTATCAATAGTTATTAGTACTGTTTCTATTGGTGCTGCTACCGCTCCGGTGGCCTAGTGGTTAGAGCGTTCGCCTCGGATACGGGAGGTCGTGGGTTCGATCCCCCGCCTAGTCATACCAAAGACGTACAAAAAATGGTACTAACAGCTGCCTCGCTTGGCGCTCAGCATTAAGAGATTAGTGGTAGGTCTGGTCTGCCTGGTGTCAGGCTAATATGACTGAGTGGGACATCATACTACATGTCTGCGGCATGATGCCCCACTGGTAGACATCACTATAAACTGCCACACTGCAGACATTTTAGCGATATGACTGAAATTCTTTTAAAGCTACGGTAAAAGTCACACACACACACACACACACACACACACACACACACACACACACATTGATGCTGCTGATGCAGGGTGTTGCTGTTACTAAAACTACTACTACTGCTACTATATGCTGTTTTGCTCTCACCGTATGTTGATAATAAAATGCTTTGACTTGTTAGTAAACTTTATAATTATAAGTCAGTTAAAAATGAACTGGCGTATATTTATGTTGACGAAAATTTGATTTCGTTCCTTATAATACTTTTACCAGTACCACATGTAACTGTTCTGTAATAGTCGGTACAAATTGCTCGGCCGTACATTCCAAATTACCGATGCTGGTTTAGAAATACGAACATCACGAGTTGTAAAAGACGCATAGCTTGCTGTAATTTTCAATGTTTACTTTCTTTGATCACTGTATAAACGAACCGTATGTGAAGGAAGATATTTTTGCAATAAAGGTAGAAGATGCCTTTATGTCTGATAAACATATACAACTGGTATAAATCTTTTCCGCAGATTCGATTTCGATGGATGGAAACATTTGGAGCTTTGGTAAATGAATGTTTATGTTGATTCGCTCTTCACATCCACAACCGTGTCATGTGTCCAGAAGCTAGTCAAACTGTTGAGAATAGTGAATTGTATTTTACATATTGACCACTAATAAACAAACCAAGGGCCCCGAGGGTAGTTGTATGCGAAACATGGGTGGGAGAAAATATGAATTTAACATCAGCCCACATGCTTTCTTCCATTATAAGGACAAACGGGAAATCTTATGCCAACATTGTGGTAGGCTTTACAGCGAGGTTGCATGGTTAAGTCGTTACAAGTGGTTCACTTCAAATCAGATTACATAATAAAAGTGTTAGAGTTGACCTCCGTATGCTCGCCCGTGCTTTTTTCCGTTCCACTTTAGACGTGTTGAATTTGCGTAGATGATTATGGATGGTGTTAATTCTGTCAGTTTAATAAACTTCCTCCATACGGGAGACTTCAAAACTGTCGAGACTCTCAAACTGTCGTCGTCAGCAGCTTGATATTGTCTTCTCAATATCGGTAGTAATGCATCCCGCAAAGCGGATATTAAACCTGGATTTTTAAATGATGGTAATTGAGGCTTGAGCTCCTTAAACTTCACCGTTTAAGTGCGAGTGGTTGTTCCACAATTTATCAAAATGTTGTATGGAGTGTCTCAAATGTGAAAATAACACTTTTGCATCTGAAATATTGTTTTAATTAGTGGATCTTGCTCCTCTCATTCTTGCTATAGCGCTAGTCTGTGTTGGTTCAGGCTTAATCATCTCATCTTGGAAATCACTGGCATGCACTTGTTCTAACTACTGAGTTAGTGTATAAGGCGACACCAAAATCATCTTAGTTTCTTGGTTTCCTCTCTTGGATCGTTGCTGGAATGTATAATCCTTTTATCTTGATTCCAAAATTTGATTGTCCTTGTTGTACGTATGCTCTCGTTATGTACTGAGAGATCGTGTCACCCTAAGAAACTATATTCATTCAGATTTCAGAATGTGGAAATGGTGGAATAGTCAAAACAGGCCGCTCTTCTCATTATGGTTTTACAGAGATCTATTCAAAGTAATATTTCCAACAAAACTACGGATTATGAAAGTCGAAATAAAAGCTACAACATATGATATATCTGTCAAGTGAAAAAAACAATAGGCTCCAGAAAGTCTTCAGCGTCAAACCAAGTAACATAGAATGAAAGAGTGACAAAAGTATATATACATGGTATTACTTTCTCAGGAGAACGAGATTGGACTTCAGTGCGCCCTATGAAGAAAGAAAACATAAAAGAGGAGTAGGAGAGTCCTTCAGAAACGAAAGACGAACCACTTTCGGTAAAGAAATTCAAGATGGCAAGACAATTAGAAGAAATGAAAAGGAAGAACCCCTACCAGCAAAGATATTCAAAGAAAAAAAAAGAGACAGATAATGAAAGACATTAAGAACGAGGTAGAAAATGAACCTTTGAAATGTGTTTAGAAATTTTATTGTGATTCTTATATAAGGAGAATATACCGAAGGAAAACAAAAACTAGGTGCTCTTAGTCTTTTATTGGCTATTTTAGTATGGATAATATACTTTAACACATTTACACAAACTACAATTGATCATTGAAAGATATTTAAGTATGATTTCACTTTACAGTCATTGAGTAATACTATCTATTGTAAGACCTAAAGGTCTATATAAGGATTGAAGATGCAAAACTCTTGGCACGTGAATGTCTTTCTCTAACTGGATTATCTAACGAAGTCTGATATATTCTCTTAACATCTTCAGTGTCAGCCAAAAATGTTGTAACATCGTTTACATTTCACTCCCTTACCTGTGAAAGCTGTTCTAAGCTTTCCTCTTGTTTTTTTTACGTTCTCTCGTTGCATCTTCTTGATGTTATTTTTCTGTTGTTGCTAAAATTATCGAGCTATTCATTCTCTTCCTGTTTGAAATCATGCACCAGTGGTAGTGTTGAAAAAAGTGATAAATGTAGTACTATCGTAGCGAGCAAAAAATCGAAATTGAAGTTATTCTATTCTGGAAGAGGAATAATAGACAGCCTCAGTAGAAGTCCTTATCATAGTACTACAGCTCCTAGTACACCATATATCCACGTCAGTGTCACCCCAAATACATTGCCTTCTTTTTATGTTTCAGCCATTGGAATTATACTCAAAACGTTTTGCAGTAGTGAACCGAATGAACACTCTTTATATATATATATATATATATATATATATATATATATATATATATATATATATATATATATATATATTGAAAGTGACCTTACGCGTCTGCTCTCTTCTGTTTGGAAGAGCGACCTTACGCTCAGGCTGAATTTGCCTTTGGAACATTGTAACCCGTTTTGAAACCGATCCTTTATAATTAATACCGGTGCATTCTTCTATAGTGTCACCTGTTCGCACAACAACCAGGCAAGATGTTGGTACAAATAAGCCATCGGCCATTATCTCCATCATTTGCTCAATCTATATTTTCTAGTCTATTTGAAGGCAACATTGGCCAACATCACGATTACGGACACGACTATCTGGAAGGGGAGAGTGCACGTGGAAAGGCATGGGTGCCTGAAAAAATATTTGTGTTTTGACTGCCAGTGCCAAGAGGTTTCGGGAGTAAGAAACGTAATGCTATGTGGTATATTTTAATAGTCTTCATTGGTTCATGACCTCAACGGCCTTTTTCAGGGCCCAGTATCGCTAGATAAGACAGATACCAATACTATCTGGCACATAATTTTTTTTGTGTATCTTATGTATTTGCCTTTCCCTCAAAAAAACAGTGTGTCTATAGGCACTTCCTACCCTTGTGTAATATGTTTGCTATGTGTAGATTGTGTGCCTCAACGCTCCAGACGTTTCGTTTTCTTTTTGTATGTTGACACCTCCCAGCTCCGTCCCAGCATATATGACTGGTTAGAACTTAGAAGTGACACCCTGTTTTTCAAAAAGTGTGTATGGTGTGGGTTTGCCATGTCCTCCCGATTATGTACCAGTATTGATGTATAAAAAACAATAATGTGATAAAAATTTGACAGGGTTGATATGTTTTTTTATCTATCAAGTGAGTGAGTTTTTTTAACCATATAGCTACCAGGTGTACTATCGAAGCCTATGTCAGAGCTTACAATGGGCCTGAATTCCGCCTGAGTAGTTTAGATTTAGGGATGTACTACTACTCAATTAGCTAGATAGGCTGATGAGTGGGTTCCTTCCCTTTTCTTATAAATTTCTTTTTATTGTGTCTAGTGACTCTGCCATAGTCAGTTGTCCATGTGTGTAGAGTGTATGATGCTTTGTTGTCATTGTATGTATATCTGTTGGACGGCTTTGGATATTATGGGTATGAGTCTGGATAACAATACAAAACAGACGGTGAATAGTGAGCGTGTGTTGGATAAGAATAAAAACATGGCTTCTGGAGTGTGTGTGTGTGTGTGTGTGTGTGTGTGTGTGTGTGTGTTTGGTAATCCAAAAGCGGGTGCTGGATATTATATTCGGTGCGCTGGATAATAAGCAAACAGCAGTTGATGGATTCTAGAAGTAGTGTTGAACTGTATATTAAAAAGTGCAACATTACATTTTATATACGTCACCATACATGTTTCAACACGGAAACAAGCAATAACTGAAACTTTTAAAAGATCATTACCTTGTCCCTGACCGATCTGCCTCCCCTGCCAACACTTTAAGCCAATATATCATTTTAACATAAGATTCCCAGTTTGCTCCATACAGGTATATTTGTTACTAAATTTCGAGAACGTTATTGTGACAAACGGGAAATACCATGTTTATTTCCCTTTGTTCCCTACATGGCCATCCGTGTTCAACCTCTGGACAATTTTAACAAAGTATTTCCCGTGCGTAACTATAGTTGCGTATATTGAGGTAAACTCTAATAATATTACCATGTAGCCAAATTAGAGGTCAACTTCTTGTAATAATGGCACCATCTACCCTGAGTGTGAAACCTTTTGGACAATTTTAACATAGGATTTAACGTTTATCCATATAACGACACACACTGTAATGCAACAGGTCACTGTTAATTACTTTTTGCCCCGCCCCATTGTGCCAAATAGAGCTACTCCCGAGGTATGCCTTATATTCATATATGTCACCTATAACAGATATAGTAAACTCTTGCCTATAGAAAATTGTCGCAGAATGTCCGAGTTCATAATTCCTGCAAATGCAGAACATTCAATATTCCAATTACGGAACCATTGCCTGAAACGATCCATTGTCGTACAGAACTTGAAGTATCGGACAACATGCGTCTAGCATAATCACATTGTCACAGTAAGCAAGGGGTAAATTAAACAAAATAGAGCGACACCTATGCCATGAAATGTTGTTTGTACCTAAATTAAGTTTCAAATGATTTACAAAGCTATCCGTCCACGTGGCTGGTTAATGTGCACACTAGGTGCATTTGCGACAGAGAAGGTTTTCCCCTTTACGCTATTTATAGGAGGTATCAATATATTAATAATACTCCTTCTATATGTCCTTCATTTTTGAACTTTTTTGTTGTTAATGAAGTACATTACATTAACAATAAGTTGTCATTTCTAAAGACTTATTTATACTAGGCTTTCACTTGAACAAACCATATTGTTAAGATGATAGATGTAGTGTATGTTACATTTTCTGCAAATATGTGCATTTTTTTAATGCAAATGACCTTTAAAGTATTCGACTCTAACATATTTATTTTGTTATCCTGCGCAAATGCCACCAGACTTAATTCAATCAAAAATATTGTTCATTTTACAATTCTTAGTACTTATTCCGACGAATTCAAGTAGGATTATTTATTAGTTTTATCAAATGTCCACGACAAATCAGAGAAGCAACATGACGTATGTCATCAGAGACTGCAGTAGGATACAATAACAGGTTATTGATTCCATTTGTGCAGTGAGATCCTGTTACGTATCTATACTCTTAAAATAAGTAACAGAAAAGAGTGAGAGGCAACAAGCTTAATAAAATTCAACAAATAATTTTTCCACTTAGAACAAAAAGTGAAAATGAGAAGAAACAAATCATGGTATTGCGAATTAAATCCCAAATAATCCAAAAATTAAGGACACAGGTCCTAATAATATAAAGCCTGGAAAAGAATTCAGTAAAAGTCCAGCATAAATCCAAAACCTGACGGCGATGATGTGTCTGTGGTAGCGTGTAGAGTGCTGAAGTGCCAATATTCTTTTGATGAATCACAGTATTGTAGTCCCATATTTGATTTCACTATAAATTTCACTGAATGTCTTTATCCAAAAAATACTGGAAACACCATATAATACAACTTACAAGTGTTAGGTCATAAATCACAACTGAAGCAAATCATCTCATTTACAAGAGTATATAGTTCTCTCGTTGACCTCATATCACAATTAATGTTTTCTAAAATAATCCATTACCTATTGGAACATAATCTTCTAGAACGATCCTGATATTTACAAAAGAAACCACATAACTTTGAGTATTTAATATTCATTTAGGAAATTACAAAACCTAGACCTAGACTGAAAAACCCTATTCACATCTATTATTAATAATACTAAATTTTATCCTATAAAAATACAGAATAAGTTAGCTATGTAGTAGTTATTAACACAGAATAAAATTAAAAAATCAATTCGGTCAAACAGAAACGAACTCAGTTTTGGATATGGTCAAGTCTAACATACAATTTTACATTGCAACAGCATGTAATGAAATATAAGAAAAAAACAATTAAAAAAAATTTCTAAAAAAGACCAACTAAATTATATGTATATAACAACCCATAAACAACTAACTTGCATGTACATAACAACCCATAAACAACTAAATTATATGTACATAACAACCCATAAACAACTAAATTAAATGTACATAACGACCCATACACCAATAAATTACATGTACATGACAACCTAAAAATAACTAAATTACATGTACATAACAACCCATAGACAACTAAATTACATGTACATACCAACCCATAAACAACTAAATTGCATGTACATAACAACCCATAAACAACTAAATTACATGTACATAACAACCCATAAACAGTAAAACAGATCATGACTAATGCTCTCCAACATTTCATCAGTCAGTTTAAATACTGTAGATACATCGGAACTTTTACATATTTAAAACATAATTATGTTTAACCGTCAAGTACTATATGTTCAGCATTTGCAATTAAAAATAATGATATTCACATGAAAATTCCCTCTAAAAGAAGTAGTCAATGCAAATGTTCGGTTCGATTTTTGAGACCAGCACTTTACTACGTGCAATTTCGATTAAGGAATTAATTTCATCAGAATTTTAGCCGGTTCGCTCTTTTTGATGGTCCTATTCATGAAGTTCAATAGATTCAGTCTCGTTAAGTTGAAATATGTATATTTATATGTGACACTATTTCGCTTATTAACTGTGAAGAATTAGAAGTCCAACAACCATCATTGCCATGTGGAGCCTCTGTGTAGTTTACTTTGGGTATATATATATATATAGCAGGTACTTATTAACTGGATGCAATCTTCAATAGTTTTCGGACCACTTTGGATTTAATTAACTGACCAATGCGAAATCTTCCAGTATTTATTGTCTGCGCTCATCTTAATAGTCAATACAGTAGTGTGAAGTTGGGCGTAATCTTTACTCGCTTATTCTAATGTTGGCGATATGTTATCTTCCTGATATTTTTGCACAAGTGTTTTGCGTGGCATTTATAATCTCGTAAATTATTTTAATTCACTTTAGAAAATTCTCGCAAGGACTAAAATAGTGGCATATATGATGAAAGTTCTAGACCTCTTGGTTTGTTTTGATCGAGTATTAGCTTTCAGAGAAATCTACAAAATATGCGTTACACATACACCCTTAAGTCATTCGTCACCAATTTATTCAGCTTATCCAACTCTCACCCATTTATTTAGCTTGTCCATTTCTCACCCATTTATTTAACTTATCCAACTCTCATCCATTTATTTAGCTTATCCAACTCTCACCTATTTATTTAGCTTATACAGCTCTCACCCATTTATTCAGCTTATCCAACTCTCACCCATTTATTTAGCTTATCCATCTCTCACCCATTTATTTAGCTTATCCAACTCTCACCCATTTATTTAGCTTATCCAACTCTCACCCATTTATTCAGCTTATCCAACTCTCACCCATTTATTTAGCTTATCCAACTCGTCACTAAAATAATTACGCTTCACACAATTTGACTGCTTCCTGTATCCGATTAAATACAATATTGGCATCTAAATTCTTGCATATTTGTAACAATTATGATAGTTAGCCCTAAATAACGGTAAAAATTGAGAATTGTAGTCTTGCTATTCACATGTACATGCAGTCTTGATATTGGTAAATCCAGACATAAAGTAGATTTTTCCTCTACCGGAGCATGATTACAATGTGGTCAAAATATGTGATGTGGGAATATGTTAATTATAAGATAATCAAAGTAAAAAATTGGTGAAAGTAAAAAGTGAAAAAAAACATTTGTATTTATTGCTTATATTCTTGTAAACTGCATCTCATGAAAGTTAAAAAATGAGTCAAATTGATATCAGGTTGTCAAGTACTCTCGTTATCTATACTACTGATTACATCAAACTGTGTGCACTTGGCAAACGCTTTTGAATGTTACAACAGGATTGCCATGTGTCCGCTACACATTTGAAAGTGCAGCTGTGTAAGATAGTGTTTCGCACATCTATACATAATTTCAAGACAAAAAAAAAAAAAAAAACAATTCAGGAGGTACGATCTGAAGTTGATGTTTTGATCCGATTGAAAGTAAATTCTATTTGACTCAATCAGTCATAGCTACAGCTCTTTAAAAGGGAATTAACCATACTTTATTTTAAGGGTGCAACTGATAGAATTAAGAAGAAGGGCAAAAGACTCAATAACTATTTAGCATCGAGGACAAGTCAAATCTAGTGAATTAGTTTTTTAATGCATTAATGGATTAAATGCGCAGTATATATAAGTTTGTTAATTATTATAGTTTAACATGTTAATATTTGTTTTTCTCAGTCACTGTCAGATTCTTTGACAAGAACTTATACTGCTGCGTGACTCGTTCAGGTCAAACCAAAAACAAAACATTGTGTTTCACAAATATACATATGTTTCGTCTCTGCAATCTTCAAAGTGTTTTTCTTTTAGTTTCTGCAAATAGCCAAACATATTCCCTCAGTTTATGGCTATGTCTGCTACTTGCACCTTTAATAAATGGTATACATTATAATTTAATTCACAGGCAATTAATCTTCCTACATTCATTCATGTATATAATGTTACAGAGTTTGATATACTATCTTTTTAAAAAGTATATATGTGCCCCATTTAACTGTGGATCAACAATCCATGAAAACAATTACCTATGACCGTTCACTTGGAAATGCCAATGATGCTTTAGGAACACAACCAATATTCTCGAGTTCAGCCAAACGCGAATTATATTGCTCTAGTTATCTTTTGAATCATCAACGTTGTAAATGGGTTAATCGAAGAGCAAGAGTTAAAGAGCGATGATAGTAAACAGGATCATAGATGACAAACCAACGCAACTGTTAGAATCATTTCCACAGATTATGTATTGCCAGATGGAAACATTTGAAGCTTTCGCCTCCTGGATGTTTTTTCCCTTATGATTTACACTTCCTGTCTTTACATAGACAGACGTATTACAAAAATTACTGCTTCACGATTTTCTAATGTTTTTATAGGGCTTAGAGGTGGAATTGTTTCCATAGCAATCACGCCAGTTTATCTTGACAGCGTTTTGATCCATGTCGTCCAAAACATATAATATTTTAGACATGCGCATTGATGATTTATGGCTAAACTTAAATGCGGAAACACAGAGTTGAGTATGGTGTTTGTGCAGGATTGAGGTATTTTGTTGATTGTATTTTAAGATATAAAAGAAATAAGATAAAGAAAATAAAATTTCATTTTATGAGAAATACAGTTCAATCGGGAATAAAACTATTTAGCATTCAGTGTTCATTCAATAACATATACTAAATTCCAGATATACTATGCATTTAGGAATCTTCAGCAAAAGGGTGGTTTGCAATGAAAAATAATGGTAAAATGCGAAATATTTTAAAATAGACTGAGCAAAATTGTTTGCAGATAAACAGTTGAAAACGAACTGAAGCAAGAAGAACATAAAGATGACAACATAGAAATAAACACATAAAGTCAAGGACATAAAGACAAGAACATAAAGACAAGAACATATAGACAAGAACATAAAGACAAGAACATAAAGACAAGAACATATAGACAAGAACATACAGACAAGAAAATAAAGACAATAACATAAAGACAATAACATAAAGACAATAACATAAAGACAAGAACATATAGACAAGAACATATAGACAAGAACATAAAGACAAGAAAATATAGACAAGAACATACAGACAAGAACATAAAGACAATAACATAAAAACAATAACATAAAGACAAGAACATATAGACAAGAACATATAGACAAGAACATAAGACAAGAACATAAAGACAAGAACACAAAGACAAGAACATATAGACAAGAACATATAGGCAATAACATAAAGACAAGAACATAAAGACAAGAACATATAGACAAGAACATACAGACAAGAACATACAGACAAGAACATATAGACAATAACATAAATAAAAAACATAAAGACAAGAACATATTGACAAGAACATATAGACAATAACATAAAGACAATAACATAAAACAATAACAAAAACACAATAACATACAGACAAGAACATATAGACAATAACATAAAGACAATAACATAAAGACAAGAACACAAAGACAAGAACATATAGACAAGAACATATAGGCAAAAACATAAAGACAAGAACATAAAGACAAGAACATATAGACAAGAACATACAGACAAGAACATACAGACAAGAACATATAGACAAGAACATACAGACAAGAACATACAGACAATAACATAAAGGCAAGAACATAAAGACAATAACATAAATACAAAACATAAAGACAAGAACATATTGACAAGAACATATAGACAATAACATAAAGACAATAACATAAAGACAATAACATAAACTCAATAACATAAAGACAAGAACATATAGGCAATAACATAAAGACAATAACATAAAGACAATAACATAAAGACAACAACATAAAGACAATAACATAAAGACAATAACATACAGAAAAGAACATAAAGACAATAACAGAAAGACAAGAACATATAGACAAGAACATAAAGACAAGAACATATAGACAAGAACATGAAGACAAGAACATGTAGACAAGAACATATAGACAAGAACATGAAGACAAAACATAAAGACAAGAACATAAAGACAATAACATTAAGACAATAACATAAAGACAATAACATAAAGACAAGAACATACAGACAAGAACATAAAGACAATGACATAAATAGAAAACATAAAGACAAGAACATATAGACAATAACATATAGACAATAACATATAGACAAGAACATATAGACAAGAACATACAGACAAGAACATAAAGACAATAACATAAAGACAATAACATAAAGACAAAACATAAAGACAAGAACATAAAGACAAGAACATAAAGATACAGACAAGAAAATAAAGACAATGACATAAATACAAAACATAAAGACAAGAACATATAGACAAGAACATATAGACAATAACGTAAAGACAATAACATACAGACAAGAAGATACAGACAAGAACATAAAGACAAGAACATAAAGACAAGAACATACAGACAAAACATAAAGACAAGAACATAAAGACAAGAACATAAAGACAATAACATAAATACAAAACATAAAGACAAGAACATAAAAACAATAACATAAATACAAAACATAAAGACAAGAACATATAGACAAGAACATATAGACAATAACATAAAGACAAGAAAATAAAGATAAGAACATAAAGACAATAACATAAAGACAACGTAGGATATGTCGAGTTGTATATAAAACGTTGAAGGCAACATTTATGAATTCCTTCAGGCATATGGTCACATACTTGCTATATAAACAGCTTATTCTACTTCATTTGATCAAAAACTTATTATTCATCATAGACCAAACAAAGCATATTGTCGATTGATTTGAAGAAAGAATTGTCTATATGAACGTGAACTTACCACAGATTGCCATTTCGCTTGAGAAAGTTTCATATCAATAGTAACATGAATGAACACGTTTTAGGTTTTAATCACGCATACACTTTTTTAGTTTTTTTTGTCTTAATGTTAATGTGTATTTCTCTCTCTCTCTCTCTCTCTCTCTCTCGATCTGATTACCAGGAATGCGATTATCAAAAATGATTCACGCAAACATATGATTTGGATGAATCGATTTTTTGCAAAGTTCAATCGAATGATACTTACAAATGTATGTATGTATGTATGTATGTATGTATGTATGTATGTATGTATGGATGTATGTATGTATGTATGTATGTATGCATGCATGCATGTAGGTTGGTAGGTAGGTAGGTAGGTAGGTAGGTTGGTAGGCATGTTGCTATTAAAGAAGGAAACTTCTGCTGTTCCTAAAAGACTTATACAGTAGGTATAAAAGACAACATACGTTTCTAATGAGGAAATACTATACACTAAAACAGTGATGCAAGTCTAGTTTAACCCGTACCAGTACGGTACCCAACCTACACATAACCTCGTCTTTCCGGTATCGTCGTACTTTTAATAAATGTATTAACATTAGGGTTATCTGACCGTAACGGCTTATATGCACCACTACATAACGACATACATCCTACATCAATACCTTTTTTTCATACCAGCTACAGAAAACACGAGCAATGGAGCATTTTTTCTCCACTGTTATCTTAAAAACATATGCTTCCTGCATCTACCTCGCATCTAATATCAGTGTTCACTGCCTAAATGTTTTAACTGACATACGTTTTAAAGTGCTAAAGAAGAAGGCGTTTTATAGGACTAAAGAAGGTGTTTACATAGTGAAAGTTAAATGGAAATATTGATTGACTGAAAATGCAATTATTGCATTCAATTTTGTTTTATTTATATTTAAACCAGTTCCCAGGAGAATGTACAATAATAGTATAATATTCTAATAGATCTGTTAAAGTTAAATATCTCTCCCCCTCTGTTATCAATGCATGTCTCCTGTAATACCAATACACAATACTCAATATAGCGCAATGAAATTAGCATAAATACTATGCATATATGTAGAACGATATACCCATAAAAACTACAACGTTCGCATCATTGATTATTCATAATGTCATTAACAACGGAAGACGCATTGCCATATCCACTAATGCTTTGCTATTACTGCAGTATGTATTGTAAGTATACAGTTGTTACTACAATGTGAATACCTGTATTGATAAGAACCTCATATAGATGTTTCGGAACATCAACTGTCGAGACTGCTTGAACCAAGTACATGTACCGATCTAGTAATGGCTTAAGAAAGAAACAAATATTATAATCTTTGTAACTCGATGTGGAATATGATGTCACTGAAGCAATACTAAGTCCATTGCCCTTGAGTACCATCAGGGTTACAGGAGATGCCATAGCTGGACGTGATTGTTCAGTGCGGAAATGTATGTCATGAGCCCTTGTTGAATTTTACTTTGATTCTTACCTGGTTGACTCAACGTTTGCCTGGGAACCACAATTATGTGGATTACACGTAGTTTGCCGGGGATTTGTGTTCCTTGTTCATGGTTGGAACACTTAAGGTCTTTAGCTGTGACTTATGTAAGAACAGTGGCGGAATGTTGCACAGCCGTGTCCTTGTAGGGAACAGATGAACCCTGAAAATATCAAAAATGACACTTCTAACTCTATCCAAATAGGAAAACTGCGAACCCATATCTATAAGGCAAAATTCAGTGGTGAATACCTCTATTTCAATGTTTAATTTCCACAAGAAAGTTTCTCGATTTGTCGAAATTGATTCCACCTGAAAATCTGATCAATATTGGGCCTTCATTTTCTTCGGCTTGCTCGTCTGTAAATGAGTATATTACTTCAGTATCCTACGTCAAGCGTGGTTTATCGGGACGCTTAAAGTGTAACATGCCATCATCTTTTTCACCAACGGCGAATTATTTACGTGATGGGTATTTTATTGATGGTTTCCAGCAGCAGTTGAAAAACTTTCATACATTTATTGCAGCAACTCTACGAGTTAGTGGAAACTATTGACGAGTTTAAAAAATCTCCCAAATAACGACACTGTTAATTATGACTGGAAGCTAACGACTTATTCTGCAAATCTACATTATTCTGATATCTTTGACGAAGAATTCGATCATGACAATGCATTTTTTTAAATCGAAGCAAAAAACTTCTTCACATTCTGATGTAGGTGCTGTCATTTACGACACATATGCCAGTGAGCAATAGGTAGGCATTTTGCGTACTCGGGTTTTGCCATTTTAGTCACAGCCGCCACCCCCAGCAAGTACCTATGCGCCGACAGTAACGAAATGCTTTTCTTCAAACAAGCAAGGAATTTCATCCTCAGCTATACTTACTTCCAGCCAGCCTGAAGGTCTTGCCATTTATGCGATTTCTTCGTATCGAACAACAAAGTTGACCCACCAGTTTTAGATTCCCAGGTCAATCCTAATATGGTCAAAGAAGAACTGTCTGATCAGTACAAAAGACAAATTGACTCTACCTGCATGGTTGTGATAAAATGTAACTCAGTAGTTTGGGACAAACTTCATATAGCCACAACGGCTACATATATAACATTTCAAAACGTTCAAAATCATGTCATATCTGCAATGGTAGCATTTGTTACTACAATGCACTCCTTGTTGAAAGGGCATTTGAAAGGTGCGGCTCGTACAATGTGCCAAAGATGGGAGTGCAGATACATTTCGTCTGTTTTCCATCGTTCAAAATGAACTGTTTCACAGACGTCGTTTCTTCATTCGACTAGATTTCCTGTTTGATATTTCGGGGTGCCTATAGCCAACAAAAGCAGACATATATTTGCCACAGAGAGCAGGCTAGTGTTTAGCTCCGGTGTCCAATACCAAGTGGGGTCGCTGTCATCCATACCCATAGGAACACTATTCAGTGACAGGCCAAACATCTAGAGCATTCCTTACCTTTTTTGGATCTCACAAAAATCTCGAGGCAGAACAAGGACTCGATCAGTTACGTAGCGCAAAGTAGCAAAACGTTTGAACAATTTACTCAGTATGGTCCCCGGCACTGGGATTTTGTGAATCTGCCTTTTAATTGTAACCGGAGAAAGTTGCTCAATTTCATTATAAATGAAATAACATTACTTCTGATAGTACCATAACATGTATTGTCGAAACATACGAAAATGAATGTTGGAATTACAATATGTGTCCCCGTTTTTATTTAAATCCTTATGAAACTGGATCATCGGTTCTAAAATTGCAAAATTATTACCAAATGGACTGATTGAGGCAACTGATCCAAAATCATTGGAGTTTATTTCTACAATTTTCATTCGTCTTTAAAAAGATAGAACTTACATAATGAATTTGAATATCGAAAACCTCCTTTATGTAGTGTTTCATCACTTGAATGTGGAATCTTTAGTTTAGAATCAGAGCTTAACTTCATGACCAAAGAATTGCTTGTTTATCTTGTATATTTGAAGGATGCATGCTATACCATCAGAATATCCTCTCACTACAGAGCAAAAAAATCTGAGGTTTATCAGCAAGGTTAACATTACCAGTTACCTGCATTCGAAACAGTCATGCAACTGCTCCAATGATTTTTATGTAACTAATTAAACAAGTTTTATTCATCACTTCGGAAAGTAGGGCGCTGTAATGCGGCTTACATTGATGATATTTTACATTTAAGTGATACCCAATATGGCTTGTGACATATTATTCTTTGAAACGGTCACGTCGCTTCATGATTACAATCCACTAGGTAATTTAGTTGATTTATCTGCTTTCAAGCGAACAGTCATAAATTTTGAACTGATAAGAAAACCAACAATACGTCTGCATTGCGTTGGATCATTACAAGAATATTTGCACAGACGTATGATATTTGTGAGAATGAAACTTCACTTTATTGGTTTCCAAATGCCACAGATGCGCGTCACAGCTGGGTGGATACAATTAGTCATGCAGGCAGAACAGGTGACATTTCTGGCTGATCGCCACATAGTGCCACGTCGGCGTCTTGCTTTGCTGCTACAGCCTGGAAAGTACCCATTAGTACAATTTTAAAAATAAAAGGTTGTCACAACGACTCAGATTTTAGGAGTTTGTGTGCGTGTATGATTTGGATTTTTAACGTAGCTTTAACAATTTTCAGTGACATCTCTACGATGTCTGCAGTGTGGAAGTTTATAGTGATGCCTAGCACAGGGGCATCATGTCACAGACATTTAGCATGATGCCCCACCCAGTCACATTATCCTGACACCTGGCCGACCAGTCCTAACATTAATCTCTTAATGCTGAGCGCCAAGCGATTCAGCTGTTAGCACCATTTTTGTAAATCTTTGGTATGACTCGGCCGGGAATCGAAACTATGACTTCCCGGATCCGAGGTTGGCGCTCTAACCACTGGGCCACCGGCGTGGTCAGGTTTTAGGAGATATTATCAATAAACAGTGACTATTAACAGTGTCATCACCGATTACCTTCTCAAAGGCTATCATAACTAACTTGATCATTTTTTCCATAACTCTCTTCCTAATTACTTTTGCTGTTGAATCGTTAGTTTCATAGTCTTGATTTGTAAGTTTGATATATAATTCAAATACGTTCCCCTATCTCATTACCATGGGGATAGTACCATGGCCCACTAAAATAACAAAATGGTCTTTTTCTATCTCATGAAACCAAAGGGCAATAACCCTCGCCAATTATTCATTCTTGCCACCGCCAGATATCGCTAGATCTTAGTTTCGCTACTGTGCTGATAACATCGTACAGTTTACTTCCGATAATCGAAGTCATTTTAGTGTTCAAATCGGACCAATCAACTTTCTCGTTGTATTTATTATGTGTGCTAATTATTTTACTGCTGGTTGTATTCATTATGTTCAAATGTGTTGCCAAGTTTGAGTGAATTTGTCACCTTTATGGACTTCTTCTATTTAAGACCACGTTGCATCACGTTATTTTTAACGAATAAGCGTGACATTGTAAATTTGCGCTTATACAGTTATCAGCGGCGATTATACTAGCCCGTTAATAACATGCTGCAATGCTAATTTATCTTTGCTCTTTTGCATACTTTTCTTGACGAAATGCCCGAATGCTTAAATTCAAAGCATGGTCTCGAGGACACTAAAAAGTCGAGGTTGACTATTTAAGCTTTTCCCGTTCGTAACGGGAGTGATATTGATGATTAATGTATACGCTGAATTACTAATTTTTACTTTGTTTTCTTCTGTTGTGTCGTTTCAGTGGAAATATCATCCAAATGTAAACAATGCAAAATGTTGAAAGCAAAGGAGGACAGTCATGTATCCTGTATTGTATCTACTAAATGTTCTTCGTCTGTGCCATACAGCATATACAATATGTGCTCAGTGGAAATCTTAGCTATCGTGGTCTAGAAGGCAGCTAAAGGGAAGAAAAGATGATATACGTATATAAACGATAACGTTGAATTTCTCAGGTTACGTCCAAAGTCAGCCTCCAAAGGAATTTTCGCTGAAGATGCTGTGGACCCCGCCATAAAAAATTATCCGTTTGCAACAGTCAGCCACGGTGACAGCGCAAGGGTAAGAGGATCATGTGGAAAGGGTAAAACCGTCTGACATCGAATGGATGCATTGTCTGGTTCAGTAGACGACGAAGCAATTATTGCCTTCAGGCCAAATATTACCTCTATTTCCTTCCCTCTTGTAAGTCCTGACTCATGTTTTTTTTTTTTTTACTAGATCCATTGGATCAAATTCATAATACAAATGTCCAGAAGTTGTCAGCAGCCCAGATGACCAGCAAACCCATTTAAAACAATCCGCAGAGCCTATCAGTTTTGATGCATTCTTCAGTGAAAAAAGTTTTATTAATTAACTTCTTAACCATATGTAAAGTTTACATATCAAGACTATGTTGCTGATTAACGAAGAAGAACGGGTTATCGTGCTCATAGGGAATCCAGCTATCATTCCCGAGAAGGATACCCGAGACAGAGGTTGGATTCTCAGCATTAAGTCATTTTACCTATTCTCCTAATGTAATGTGATTGGGTAACGTATTTGAAGGAGAAAGCAATTGATTGTTTTCCTAGTATACGTACCCTATAGCATTACCTAAAAACCTTCCCGACCACTCAGCCACGATAGCATCTCATCAGTGTATTGCTCAGTTAAAACTGGTGGTGCCAAGCGGAGACCATGGACAAGAGTTACTGACTTTGTCTATTATAGACAAATATAACAAGATGATTTCTTCTTTTAGTATGATTTGATTTTTGAGGTAGCAGAGTAATATTTCCTATGTGATTGGATAAGTATTCTCGGAGAAACATAGTTCCTTTAAACGTTGCATTTTCTTTCATACGTCGACTCTAAAGTAACATGAAAACATGAGGAATTGGTAATTACAGGATATTTAACTGTAAGCTGAAAGTTGACGATAACTGCATTGCACCTAAGTGAGTGGTTGAAAGGACCGTACTGATAATTCCACCCTAGGCTTTCTTTTTCTTCCTTTTCCGTAACATTATATACATAATGAGAGTGCGGTTTTTTAAAAATCATTTTAATGAATGCTGATCATAGAAATGGAATAATTTGATATTTACGTGCTGGTTGATGTTTGGATCTGCGTGTTGCCTACAAACAAAAATTGAATCGGATATGTCCTTTTAATATAGTGTTTCTGCTGCTATTATTTGTGTTGTTGTTGGGAAACGGCAATATAATACGTTCCTGAAGAGACATATGTATAAACGTCATTATAAAATAGTTCGTACAACGTTCATTCAGTTCCACGTACTAGTGAAAGTTCTGCATGTATCTGAACGTTTATAAATGCTCCCGATTATTGTATTAACTGAAATCAAGCGTGCTGAATTGTCCCAAAGGTATTGTCAATGTATTAATTTAACGAGTCATTGGTAAAAATAGGAAATAGTTTCCTTGCTTTATTGCCTGATTTATTAATCTGAAGTGGACCTCACGTTGTGAAGTTTTTGGAAATAAAGGTGGCCACACATAAGAACCAATTATTATTCAAATCGTAAAGAAGACAGTCCAAAATTAGGAATATGAATATTATACAATTTTGAAACTAACGGACAAATAATAACGTTGACATTCGCCGAGTTCTTCTCTTGATTATCACTTTACTGTTTAATTTTTGCATTATGAACTTCGAATCCCTCTTGGTTAGTGTAACTAAATGAATGCATTAATAAGGTCCACGTGTATCCACGAACATTTCGAAAATTATGCTTTTGAAGTCTGGGTGAATTGATCAATGGACCATTCTGAAAGATTATGCACGTATATTGTTCTAGTAAGTCTCATTGTGCGTAAACTGGTTGAGAAACTCTTGCGAAACAAAGATTATGCATAATGTTTTCGATTATAAATAATAACGTACCTAATTTTTTAAGCGACTTTTATCTACAAAAGAGATATGATCCGGTTAATTACCGTCTACTTCACTCTCAATGCTTCGCACTAAACCTTACTCTAGATGTTTCGGACGTAGTTTGCCCATATACAATTTGTCTTTGGACGTTTCTCCCTGATGATATGCAAAATTATCCTTATCGTTCAGGCTTTTAAAGAAATGCTTATCAAATCTACCCAACGGGTTAACACCGTATGATCCTTTTTGTCAGATGTCACCTTAATATCCTACACAATAGACTTTGATCCGATAGTTACCGAGTGGATATTGATAACAATCCGATGGTGGCGTTTTTGGTTATAATTCGAGAGCTGTTGAACACTACAGTTTTCATAGTACTTTATTTAATACTGAGTGATCACAGATGGTTGTGGCCCTATCCTGAAAACTATATATATATATATATATATATATATATATATATATATATATATATATATATATATATATATATATATATATATATATATATATATAACTAGATGTTTTTGGTACTTACGGTTACTGTCTTAGTGCTTTATCTGTGAAATAAACCAAATAGATTTATGTTATTGCCAATTGTCTTTTCTCTCGTTTCTGTTCTGTCTCTTTCCTCACTTTTCTTTGTCTCTTTCAGTGGTTACCAATTAACTTAATTATATACGTATACGTTTATTTTGTTGCCTTTGAAATGTTATATGTCTTCTAATTAATGTAATATATGTGATGCTTGACATTGTATTAAAATGTACGTGGTCATTTGTTTTTAATATTAATGTCAACTTCGATCACGTTTGTTATTTTGCAAAACAAAAGACCAAACGACTTAGTCACCTTGTGCCCAATCCTACAATCGTTAATCAAGCAACATCAAACTTAAAACGAAAACACGTTATCCTCTTGACTATATTGTTAGCGTTGCAATTTGGTAATGATGAAATATATAATTGATAACTGAGTAAGATAATTTAGCAATTTAAATACATCTTATAATTCAGTTACTTCTTTAACGCCGACATCATAATAGCAAGGAAAAGAAAATTAATTTCTTCCAGATGTCATGTTCATGTAGGTGTCAAGTATTTATATGGCAATATCAGTATCACACAAAATCACTGAGCGATACAACCGTGCACAAAAACTCCTCTCCTTTAAACAGCTCATAAATAAACATAAAGTCATGAATGGTGAATGCCACCAATAGAGCAGTCATTCAAGAGCTAAATATATGATATCTTCTGGGCCTTGTTTCAGGATTGGGGCGAATCAAAGATTTTAGTACGCCCACTTAACCGTCTTTTATCTTACAATCACTGTATGTCTGACATCAAGGTTACATTCATCACACCGTTTGCCACATTAAGAAATGTATCGGTGTTAAACAGCTATTTGTTGAAAGATTAAGGTCCATTAATGAATGTAAAATCTAGCAAATAAACGGAGAATGTCTCGGATATCAAAGTTAAGCCAATTTTATTTACTATGTAAACAATGATATGTTTGGGGTATTCGTAATCGCTGCATGCTAACAGTATTGCAGTCATTTGAAAATAACTTTCATATAGGTTGCTGAAGGCATGGTACAAAATATTGTAAGTTATCGAAATAGTGAGTCATTCTTCTCTACAGATTTAATAATCGCCCTAGCTAAAATCTGAACTGCTTTTCTTACTTATTATTTTTCAATGCACAAGTATTGTAGGGATTGTAACAGTATGAAAAACATTTCTCATTGCTCGAAACACTGATTAGATTAGAATATTTGTCAAAGTTAAGAACATATGTCCATGTCCTGTTCTCGCTGAGTATCGAATGTAAACCATTGTCATCAGCTTCTATTTTTTACATGTCAAAGTTAATGATAGCTGTCCTTGTTATGTTCTCGCTGCATATTGAAAGTAAGCAAGTGACGTTAGCTCTTCGTTTATACAGGTATCACGTGACATACATTCGGATTAACTGAACAAAATAATGAGTGTGTGTGTGTGTGCGTGAGAGAGAGAGAGAGAGAGAGAGAGAGATTTCGGTTTTTAACGTAGCTTTTAAATTTTTGGTCATATCTCTACGATGTCTGTGTCAGTTTCTGTCGATGTCTACCACAGGAGCATCATGCCGCAGACACGTGTCTTCATGTCCCACCCAGTCACATTATACTGACACCAGGCCGACCAGTCCTAACACTAATCAATAATGCTGAGCGCCAAGCGAGGAAGCTTGATGTATGTATGTATGTATGTATGTATGCATGTATGTATGTATGTACTGATTATATTCGTGTAGACAAGTTTGAGCAGTTGCGACGGGTTCCAAAAGTTGGACCTACAAAGAAACGAGTCTTCAAGAAGAATGGTTTTAAGTACATATTCAATATCCTATCTATTCTGTATTATACAACAAAGAAGAAAAACATTCTTGTATACATATTTATTAGAATCTAGCTAAGAACATAATGATATTGCTAAACATGTGTTTTAACTATATGTACGCATATGCCAGTAAAATATTCCGTGCGTCGACTCTATTCCTTGCGTATCTACACTTCTTCCCGCCAGATTAAATCCAGCATTAGTTAACTGGTACATTTTGAGAACGGGTTGAATAGGATCTAGCACATTCTTTGTTATACTTTTACCAAGTCCTGTATCTGACGCACTGTTTTGGTAATGCAAAAACATTATCCATCCATTAACATGATGATGTACGTGCATTAACCATCCAGTATAAGACTGGTGTCAATGAATGAACCATACTATAATTTTTATTTTAAGTGGTTCTTCCTCCACCAAATATATTGGCCTCCATGTAAATCGCCTATCATGTGCTGAAAACTGGCGTTAATCCTATAACTACTGGCACTACTGCAGCAACTACTACTAGAACTATTGCTAATATTACTGCTACTACTATCAATAATAATAATAATAATAATAATAATAATAATAATTCACTAAACTGAAAATATTTTAAAGAAATATTTTAAGAAGACTTGCAAAATGATTATGCTAGCGTGGCAGAGCTGAGCTCCTAAAATGTTTATTTTTTGTTTTTCATTTCTTCAAATAATGAGGAATATTGGAAGAAGAAGAGGAAATAAATTATTTAAATTATTATTTAAATTTAAATTTGCATACAAGTTCTCACTGAATTTTAAATTAAAGTTTACAATATTTCCGTAAAAATGCGCTGTCTAGAATTTGTTTGATGCCACCCTAAATCATAAAATATTAAAAAGATTGCTCACATTGTCTTTGTATCAATATGCCAATTTACTTGTATGGGTGTAATTTATGTAGGCATATACATACTTGTACGTGTGGCAAGGTACACATATTTTAAGAGCATATATACTGTAACAATGAAAGCATAATATGATGAAGCCTGGTTCATAATTTAGAAGAATTCGAAACAGCTACTGAAATGAAATACAATCCATAAATATTTGTTCAGTATTACAATCGTCACCATTGGAAGGTAATACACGGAGTAAGTTCTGACATTTGATAATATCGTTACAAAATTGCATTGCAATGTCAGTAATAGCTACACCAATATTTGAAATTGGTAGTAGTCTGTTAAATATAACTTTAACATATGCCGGTAAATGTAATACAGGATTAGATAGAAATTATTGCATTGCCCAGGAACACTGTGTCTAAGTAACTGTAAAAGCCGCATATTATTTCTCACAAGCATTTGGCCTTTAAACGAAAAAGAGTGTCAGAAGTGTTACCTTTAGCTATGCTTTTCTGCGGTGTATAAAGGAGAAAATCTCTACATTAAAACTGACCTCTGTCGGACTTCTTCATACGTGTATTCCGCGAGTAATTGAAGCATTTTTGCGCGTGTAGTCAATACACTAGTAATGACAATAGTTATCATCGGTGATCGGGGAAAACAAAGGGGGGGGGGGCAACCATTCATATATCCCCGGGGCCCGGATCCGTAAGGGGGCCCTGGCCGAACAACACTTTTTAATTTTATAAAAGAAATTTTTTGTTTGAACAAGAACTAGGAGAGGCCCGGATGTTTCTTACCCCAGATCACGCGATCGCTCTCTACGGTGATGGTAAGGATATAATTTACAGTGCAGCTTCACTGAATCAGTCATCTATCGGTGTTTACATGAGGTACCTGTGTAGCATAGGTAAATATAGATGTGACATGACCGTACACTCTGATCAAGCGTAACTAACATATAGAATATGAAAATGATCTAAGTAACACAAGTTTTGTTCCTGGGTAATAAGTGTTATTTCGTAATTGTTTATGCCTAGGAAATGTAGAAAATGGCTATTATTCTCTACAAACTTTGCTTTTGCAAAGGTGGCATCGGCACCTTCCTGGGGTTCACCAGTGGCTCCCATTGGACGTTGTTCCTTCCCATATAGAACACGGTCCGCCGTGGCCAGTCCAGCCTGTGGTAGTGCGCCTTGGTGTCCCTGTTGTCCAGTTTGAAAAGATAGCAGGAAAACTTGGTAAAACCGCCATGGAGAGCAATCAGGAATGCCGCCATTTGGAGGTATCCAGTGACCTCCCAGCCGTACTCATCAGACTTCAAGGCGTCCAGAAAGGTATTGAAGGTGTTGTAATCCTCTTTGATGTGCAAGTGATGAGCCAGGGGAAGGGATGGTTACTTGTTCCCATTATGGAGCAGCACGGCTTTGAGCGTCCTGGATGAGCTGGCAATGAAGAGGCGCCACTTATTATGATCATATGCAATTCCGAATGCCTCAAACAGACTGATCACATTGTGGCAGAATCAGAGTCCATCTTGACGGGTGAAAAAGCTGGGAAAAGCTTGATGACGTTTCCTCTGATCTGCGACTTGCACACTTTCAACCAGCAAGTTCCACTGCTGGAGCCTACACGTCAAAAGCTATGCATTGGACTTGGTGAGGCCAATATCTTTCATCAAGTCGGTGAGGTCTTTCTGGTTGGTTTAGTGTGGGTTCCTCTCCTCAGCTCCTCCTCAGAAATTATCATCTGGAGCTACAACGTCTTCCTCGCTCTCTGAATTGCTGCTCTCTTCTACAGACGGATGCCTCTCACTCTGGAGTAGTAGGTGCGGGGAGATCAAGGCAGTGTGTCAGAGGGGCGATGGATAAAGGACGGTCTGTATACGTGATAGCAGGTGCAGTTTCGCCAGTCTGACGTTTTGAAGGGTCCACCATGCAGAAGTAGTAGATGCTTGAATAACAAACTTCATGGCACTCTTTTCCCATCTGTACCATCGTAAAAAAATACATATATTTCACCCATGGCTAATGTGTAAGAGATTTTCTCAATATTTTTCATATACGATATATATTTTAATAAAATTGAAATATGTGAAACATTTTAAAGTTAAAAACTTGTACAACTTTTGAAACTTTTAACAAATTTTATAATATACAATTCCGAGCAACAATTGTCCATCTTACCTTCCAGAGTTTGTTTGCAGTGCTAGCAGGTGAAATGAGTTGCCCAGGGTTTGTATTGATCATTGACAGGCATGCCGAAATATGTATTGTATGCCTCACACATCATAGCAGGTGTTTCCACGGAGTAGTTTTTCGCTTTTGTCTTGATACATTTTCAGCAGAAGTAGCAAAATGCGTCTGCCGGATGCTTGCAGCCTGTTGATGCCATCTCAGAAAAATGCAGATATCTATCCACTTTGGCAGCTGAAAGTAAACTGAACTGGTGTGGTTAAGTCCCCTGTATGTATACTACTATTTATATGACTGGAAAGTTCTAGAAAGTTTTAGAAGTTATTCCAAGTATACTCAGCACTAAATCTATCTGGAATTTTTCTGGAAAATTGGTAAATTTCAAACTATCACTGTCCTGGTCACAAAAGCAAATTTTGTGGGGAATGATAGCCATTTTCTATACTTTTTAGGCATAAGCAATTAGGAAATAACACTTACTACCTAGGAACAAAAAACAAAAACTACTTGTTGCACAGTGCAACACAAATGGCGGCGCACGGGTATAAACCATCCAGTATAAGGGCGATGCACGTGTATAAACCATCCAGTATAAGGGCGATGCACGTGTAATAACCATCCAGTATAAGGGCGATGCACGTGCATAAACCATCCAGTATAAGGGCGGTGCACGTGGATAAACCATCCAGTATAAGGGCGATGCACGTGTATAAAGCATCCAGTATAAGGGCGGTGCACGTGTATAAACCATCCAGTATAAGGGCGATGCACGTGTATAAACCATCCAGTATAAGGACGATACACGTGTATAAACCATCCAGTATAAGGGCGAAATAAATGCATTAAACAGCGAGTAGAAGGTGATGTCAGTTCATTAACCATATATATAAGAGTGATACAAAATCGAAAGAGAACAAAATCCGCTCATTTGAAGTAAACACATTGTAAATACGGATCTGGCAACTTGACCTAACTTGACATAGCTTTATTGTGTCTATCTCTTCGCTATTAATTCACCTCAGGTTAGCTATTAAAGCACATGTTTAGAAATATCAGAGTGGAACAAACGGAAATGATCTTGTCTGCAATCAATAAATTGAGGGTCAACTCAAAAGTACCAGTGCATTTTAATGGCTACTAGCATAAACTGAACTCTGTATTTTATTTCCACATATTTCATTTTTAATTATAATAAATAACCTTGATATGTGTGAAGGCAACGTATTGCGTTGATTCTTAATTAAGAGTGGTTTGTAAAATGCTAAGTTGCCGGGGAGGTGCAGGTTTCGTTTTTTGTATTTTAAGTACTATTTTCAGAATAATAATCGCATTTGTGTTGTCGGGACTATATTTCTCTATTTCCTGCATTGTGTTATTGCTCTTTAAAATCGCTGATATTTTCAATATTGTCATCATGAAGCAGTTTTTATAATTCAATAAAAAGTGAACTTGCTTTTAAATATAAATTCAGGATCAATATTGATTTATAACAAATATAAAATAAAATTGCTGAGATTGACTAATTAATAATCTATAAAATGCATTTCAAGCCCTTCATCTGTAAACCAATACCCTCAGAATGGATACAATTTTGTGGGCAGTTTAACAAAAGTGAGAGCAATTACGTCAGTTGAGATTTCATTTTATATAAATAAAAATTTTATTTTGTAATTTATGACGCAAGGATCTGGCACTGTTTACCGTGATATTAAATTTATTAACCAGCGTGTAATCAATGATTACGTATTTAGCTACTATAAAGCTCTTTATAGCAAACACTATAAACGTCAATTATAGTGCAGAAAATAATCGCGGACTAAGCTTGACAAGGAAATGTTGACTGCAGTATTTCCTATGATATTAAATTATTGCTATTTATATCTATACAGTATGTTTAACTTTTGTCCATGACTGTAGATTTTAATAATAAGATTACATAGCAAAGTTTTGTCCATGTGGGTAGATTCTATTTTCAGATAATGAGCTATAAATATGTTATTCAACTGTGTTTGAGTTCTAGAAAATGAACATTTTTCCAGTTTGAAAAAATATTCTGATTGGATGGTTGAGGTATTGCAACATATGTCAGCTGGGCATGTAAGGTGAAATATGTCAGGTTGGGACGTATTACCACACATGCCACCTGGTGATGAATCTGCAATAGTTTTTAATTTTGTGTTTAGATTTAATTTGATAGGAATGATTTATCTAAATTATTTGTTGAATTACAATGTGTACATTACATGTGATCATTTTTATTAGGTTATATGTCGGGGTGATTGTGAATTTATTTAAACGAGTTTTTGACAATTCCATTGTGATTAATCAATACAGTTGTCACTTGGGCGCATTAAAGGCTACTGGTACATCTGCAAACTCAGGACCTGGAATTTATATTATTTTGGTCTTATGATAGAACCTTGAGAGTTATTTTTGTAATTCACAATAAAGAACATTCCTCTTAAATTTGCATTTCATAACGTAGATGATTACAAAAGGTGGTTTTTATTTTTAAAAAAAACTTGTTCGATTTTTCTTCTTTCTGTTACATAGCTAAATAACATAGATTCGTAACGGTAAAGTTACTTTAATATTTAGATATAAACTGGAAATAAATTTTATTTTTCATTTTCATTGTTTCCAAAACCTGCTTACACCAGTAATTACGGCGATTATCTACTGCAGTCAAGGTTGTAAATTCAAGCAAAACTTGTCAACAAGATCACTAAAGTATAAAATACAAGTCAAATATAATATTTTTAGAAAGAAGAATGTACTACATACAAGGATGATTTTCCACCACGATGTATGTCTCTAAGTAAGCTAGTACACATCGTATAGTCATTTATTCAACCCTCTCTTCCACTCTCTTTCTCTCTCTCTCTCTCTTTCTCTCTCTCTCTCTCTCTCTCTCTCTCTCTCTCTCTCTCTCTCTCTCTCTCTCTCTCTTCCACACGCATTCACTATAAGGATCAAATGGCCATCATTAGATGAATCAAATTCCTAATAATGCAAATCCGGACTTAGAAATTACATTCAACACTAACATCATTATTCTGTGAATTTATTACTACCGTTCGCCGTTTATCAGACCTTCCATGTACAAACGCGTTACGTCAATAAATTAATTGTATTTGAAAAAGGGGAAAAAAGTAACTAATACAGGTCCAAAATATTTAAATCAAAATTTACTTTGCTTGATATCATTATTCAACTACTTCAGATCATAATTGTACAGCGATGTGTCCCTTAAATGTGTCTTGAGGCACTTAACCCTACAATGTTCCAGGCCCAAAGTTTCATTCACAGCTTTGTATGACCCCTTTACTGTATATAATTGATCACCGGAAAGGGCGTTGCATCATGGGTAAATTATGGTAATTAATAACCCTAGGGCTTAACAGCCTTATCGAACGGGCCTATAGGGCTTGCTGACTAGCCTCTCTATCAACATACTAGCAATCTCGAGCAGTAATGGCAGAAACAAGTAAAGCAGGCTTAAATACATTTTTCACATGAGGGCAAGGACTAAGAACTAAGAAGTAGTACTATCATTGATTACTAGTGCTAGTACACAAATTTTTAATAATGAAATAAGTCAGTTAAGTAATCAATCATCATGTACAGGAATAAATCTATATATTGATCTTGTGATCTAATTTCATATGTTTGATAATGAAGATAAAAAGGGCTGTTACGGTTAAGCAATAACACACACACACACACATACACACACACACACTTTTTGAGTCCGACTCCCACTTTTTACATTATTGACTTGCGTTACAACCCGTACATCATAAACGTAAACAAATTACCTTTCCCACAAAACGTGACAAATCGTGGGTTAGCCTCCAATATATTTCACTATCTAGATATTTGCAAGCTCTTTTCCCTTCCTACTAATGTGATTTTCGACAACGCACATATTTGTATTTGCCCAGACATTATCCAATACAAACTCATTGTGCATGCATTGACGTCACCTAATCGCTGTAGAATGTAATGTCTTTTTTTATCTTCAAATTTTGTAGAAACATGGAAAGCAACAACAGCGGAAACAAAACTGTTCAAAACAAACTAAGGAGTGTTAAACGATTTTGCAGGAATATAGTACATGAACCTTAGACACATCCAGGCACATAATCAATTGCTCTAATATTGCATCTTTTGGATGGATTTTCGAAAGCCTTTCATTGACAGATACCATATATAATATGTTAGATGGATTGTCGAAGGCCTTTCATTGACACGTACCGTATATAAGCTGTTGGATGGATTTTAGAAGGCCTTTCATTGACACATACCTATTATAATCTGTTGGATGGATTTTAGAAGGCTTTTCATTGACACATACCGTATATAATCTGTTAAACCGAAGATCCAGCTGTAAACTGCCCTGACCGTTGCAAATATGGATACATGCAGTTGTCTAGACTAATCATTAGAACAAAAAATATACACTCTGACCATACAAATACAAAGACTATTATTCACAATTGAATGCAGAGTCGATAAATGAGAGTAGTTGTACTTGGAGTTAGGGGTCATATGGGAATGAACACTGAGCCATAGACTTTTGCTTGTTTGACAATTGTTTGTTAATGGGGAATTCCGTTAAAATAGACTATATGCTTAACGTTGGGAAATCCTATGTCCAAACGGTATATAGCTTTTATCCTGGAGATGGTACTATTGAGTCAACAGTATTTATAGGGTCCAAAACATTTCAGAGGTCAGAATTTTTATAGGGTCTAAAGTGTTTATAGGGACAAACGAGAAATGTTAATATTTATTTTTGTTTATAATACAACCCATGATGTATACCATCCCAACACATACTCCTACGATCCAACACCACCTTTTTACTACTATCCAGACATGTCCCTACAATTTATGTATGTATGTGTACTATAGTTCCACATAAGTACTTTCAACGTTATTTGAAAATGTTCTACGACACTGGTTATTATTTCAGAATTTTCAGTGGTGAATAAATGAGTGTGTGTAGTCTATAATTCGTTTTAATACGCTTGTCTGAGAAATGCATTGTATTTGTCTCTTTTAAATCATAAAAATGGCGCTTGTCTGAGAAATGCATTGTATTTGTCTCTTTTAAATCATAAAAATGGCGCTTGTCTGAGAAATGCATTGTATTTGTCTCTTTTAAATCATAAAAATGGCGATTACATTGTTTATTAACCAGTCCTAAAGCCATTACTAAATCTGAAATTGTTTTAGAACCCTAAGGAACTATCCAAGATCGTTTAGAAAATACGTGTATGACAGAAAACAATAATGTGTGACCACGGTTGTCAAATGAGATACATCGGTTAAATCTGTTTGTCATTGATGATCGATGCCTGCAACTTTAGTTGATTTCTGTAATCTTTTAGTCGAATGGGTTTTTGTCACGCATATGTCGATCTTTCTTTTTATTATTATCGCATATCTAGCAAACATACACTTTATCTTCGGTTTTAGTAAAACGGTACAGTTTTTGGACTACTCCGTAAAATCGAACATCTGAAGGATTGTAGAAAATACTGGCTAATAATGTCTTAGAAGAACCCACACGTCTTAAAGTGGCTTCATTTCAGGAATATCACACACCATCTTTTTGGAAATAACTGCTTCATGTGAGAATAGCTATTCTTGTTTCGTTGTCTGGCTCTGTCCGATTGTCGAATACTCTCCTATGCTGTTTTCATTTCCATTTCATCGTTCTTCTCTGCACAGGCTTGCCCAGCGGTGATATAGCGGTTTAAGCACATCTGGTCCAGTGAGTTGTTAATTTGCACGATATTGAGTTTGATACTGAGAAGTGCTTCCACAGATAACACTTTTCAGTCTGGTGCGCTACATCTGAGAGGTAAACTGTGCATCATGTGCAGGGTGGCTCTTCCTTCGTGTCTAACTCGACTTGCTGAGCGGTAAAATGTGCATCATGCGAAGGGTGGTTCTTCCTTCATGTTTAACTCGACTTTGCTTAACGTGTTTAATATTGTCGAATACTTCCGAAGGTGTTGATACTGCTGGTGTACTAAACTCCATCCAGACAGGAACCTTCAAACTGCGTGACGGATATATAGTTTTAATCGCTGCTTTATCTGATGGCACTAAGACATGTGTAAAATTTGATTTTAAATATTCTGGGATTCAACATTTGTGAGACTCTCGAAAGTGAAAATAATCTTAGGGAGCCACTGGTGTCGTTCTTTCTTGGCGGATCTTGACTCTTTTTGTCTTGTGAAGTATAGGTAGAGATTGGTAATTCAGACTCACTCATATCTTCGGAATCAGCAGCATGTGTTTGTGCTAACAATTCAGTTAGCATCGTGTTTCTTTTGCAGGTATCTTGCTAGAAACATGTGATCATTTACTCTTGATTCCAGCATTTGATATGGCCAGGTTTTACACACACACACACACACACACACACACACACACACACACACACACACACACATCTTCTAATCTAAAATCATGTTTCACTCAGCTTTTAGACATCGAAAACGATGCGAGACTTTAAACATATCGCACTTCTCGTTGAAAGATGTACAAGGCAAAGTCATTCGAAAGTATACTTCGGATGAGTTAGGGACTACTCTTCTCGAGATAAAGGTAAAGATAATTGCAATATCTCTTAAGTTAACTAACACTAAGCTCATGAAAGTCCACAGCGTCATCCCAATGGAAAGACAGGAGAAACGAAAGAGAATGAAAAATATACCTGATATCATTGTTAGAAAAATGACACTGGCTTTCAGATTTCCTATGAAATATAAAAACTAGGAGACTTAGACGCAAGCGGAAGCTCTTTCGTCAGAAACAGAGAAAGAACAACCAATACATTATTTATTAACCATAGGTATGGTACTCCGAATTTTTATCAAAGGTAAACTGTAGAGAAGCGGGTACGACTATATATTGAAAGTGGCGTCACGCGTCCATCTTGATTGCAAGAGAGACCATACACTCTGACTGAATTTTTGATACGCATGCTTTGATTATTGGAACAATTCAATAAGTTTCGACCCACAGCTAGACTATAGTGTCACCTATTCTCAAGACAACTCGGGCAAGATATGGACCAGTGTAGAGTCATCAACCATTGTTTCTAGGATGCTGTTCAACAAAGACCATCTCTTTTATGTGCATGAATCGTAGGACTGTGCAAGGATCACATTCAACACAGCGATCAAGACAAGTCTTTGTGAAAGGCAGGGGTGTCTGACGCGAGTCTTACTATACGAACCAGCCGTGAGACGAAGTCTGAGACGGAGACCAGTGAAGAGATGCCACTTATGGTAACTGCTTTTGGTTGAATGGTACTGGTGTGTGTTTTGAGCCTATGTGTGATATGCTGGATCGTACATCAAAAGTGTACGACTATTATTCCCGTTTGTCCGTATAGGTCCTATACAACCTTTGACCCCACAAAAACACGTTTGATCATATAAGCACCTTTGACCCTATAATGCTATCCCCCCGGACCAATGTAACATCAGAATATCCGTTACGTAGCTATAATCGGGCATATTGAGGTGAACTATACCAATGTTACAATGTAACACTTTTAACACTGCTTCTATATATCCCCAACATTAAATACATGGTCACGTTTAAAATAGGATTTCCAATTGACTCCCATATACCACACACATGTAGTTCTACACCCAAATTCCCATATGTCTTACAGACTGAACATACCAGCAGTAACGGGCATGCAGAAAACAGCTTCAACACAATTCATGATGCTTACATCTAGTAATACCACAACTACTTGTGCTACTACTACTACTACTAATACAGTTACACCAGTTGTGGAAATAATACAATTGTTGTTGTTTCTGCTAATACTGTTTCTGATAATTCTTCTAGAGTTCTTAAAATACAAAAACAAATCAAATGACCATACCATATTCATACATCGAACATTGCAATGTTGTCATAAATTTTCGTCGTCACTACCAAAAGATGTGCTTACAATAATGAATATTATAGTCATTATCATGATAGTCATTATCATCGTCGTCATTTGTTTGAAATAACATTTTATAACATTTTATATAAACACTTACATGTAACATTAAAATCTTGATTTGGAACATGTCAAACATATATACCAATATATCACTGGTTATGGCAACAACAGTAAAAACACATTAACTCACAAACAGATTTCAATGTTTATTTTTAATAGTAATGATAAGAGACACGAAATTATATATTTAGTTAATTGTATCGCTACATAAAAAAACCGTGCTTTCAATTATTAATTAGGGGATGTCAACATATCCTAAGAATACCGATCCTAAAATGTCACATTTAGATTCATATACTGACCTAGGAGTAAAGATGATATATTTTCTGTCAGTAATCAATTTGGCCCACATCTAGCATTTTAAAGTGTCATTGGCAATAGGTTTTGCTGGAAACTTGTTTGATTCGCATTATATATTCATGTTCGCGCTCTTCGTGAAAATAAACGTTAATTCCGTCTCTTCATAATGGAATATTTCTGATACATCATTAACGATAATATTCTTAACATGTTCACAACAGTTTTATAATTGGCTATGATCCCTGTGGATGGAGCGAGAAAGTTTTCCTTTTGTTGTCTTTCAAATCATCATGAAGGCCACGGATATAATATAAGTAAGAGCTGCATGGTTACAATTCAGGTCTTGCCCCAGTTGTATAACAAAATTGTCCCTTGAAGAGCACGAGGAGATAAAATCAGACATATACTCCAACTACAATCTCAATCCTCAGTCGTTGCGTTCTTCATCACAAATGGATTGTTCTGTGATACATGCTTTACAAATATATAATTTTAGCTTAGCAATGCTTTCCTGTGGGTTTTTAAAGGTAAAATACTTTCAATTTGCTTACTGATAGCATTCACCATAAACTTTAGATAAATAGTTAGACTGTGAAGGAATAGTAACGCTTTAAGTTGTAATTGAATATTCTACGACTCAGTAAATATTATCTTGAAGCATTAACGTGGTGTGCTGTCATGACATTTGCACATCTATACAGACTTATTAAATCCTGGCGGAGAGATATATAAACCTCTTTGCACTGAAACTAAAGAAACGTAAGATTTATTTATTGCTAAATGGTTAAATACTTCACATAAAGTTTTTGGGAGAATTTGGTCTTTATCCAATTCTTTCTGCGGATTGAATCAATTAAGAAAGCTTTTTATTGTTCTTAATGATAGCACTTGGTATCATAAGGAACACGATCATCTTCACTAACAAACAGGAGAGATCAAATGATTGCTGTGGTCTAAGGCAATTAATTGGTGTGTTTGCTGGTCTCTCCTTGCTCCATTTAAATATGGTTTGACAAACAAACATACAATAATGCATGAAATGATGCATAGCAAGTTAGATATAATTGTTTTCTGAGCCATGATTGGTTTAGTTTTCATTTTTACATCACAGAAACTCCTGAAAATTAATTTAGTATTGGATAATTTTGGAATACAGTACAATGTCCCGGGATAAACCACCTTATTAGACCCATACTGATCCAAGGGTATATTTTCAACCTGCACCCTGTCGATTGCCAGTCTGCCAGCCATATAAATAATGAAAGCTACATCTACTCAAGAAACCAAACACAATTTGGATGCATTGAATTATTTGTGGTAATTACTAAGTTTCCTCATTGCGATAAACTATTTCCTAATTAGGAATTCTACACACTAATACTATTTCCTAATTAGGAATTCTACACACTAATACTATTTCCTAATTAGGAATTCTACACACTAATACTATTTCCTAATTAGGAATTCTACACACTAATACTATTTCCTAATTAGGAATTCTACACACTAATACTGATCTGCATTTCTGAAAACAGCATATATCATATCATGTAATTCTTGCATAAAAAATGATATGCAATAAATTCAATTAGCAATGGATTAGCTTGCAAGGAATCAAAAGGAGTAGAACCTTGAAGACGCGAAATGCTGCGGAATGACATTTTGGGTTGGAGGTTTGGGCAAAGTTCTAGTGATTGAGCTCGCAGACACGATGCTAGATTATACACTTACTGGGCGAGTAATTTAAGTAATGTCTGGTATATGAGTGGTTGATATTTTGGTTCCCGACGGTTTACTGTAATAATGGAACTTTTCTAAGCGTAATAGATCTGTCAAGGCCAATTAATATGATTGTTTTCTACTTGGCGTAGCGCAGTGTCTCGCAATTCAAGCAACTTGTGCTTTACGTGACCATGATATTTATTATGATACGAAAGGGGTAATGAAAGCCTGCAAAGTCGAAAGTAGGCACAATGTGCTATTAAGCGAAATTATCGTACGCCTTGTCCAATTAATCACAAGAAAGGGAAATAGAAAGGTGGACTGTATGATCAGGAAAGACATGAAATAATTACTTAGCTTTGTTACTTTTCTCTCTCTCTCTCTCTCTCTCTCTCTCTCTCTCTCTCTCTATATATATATATATATATATATATATATATATATATATATATATATATATATATATATATATATTACAGGATGCAATTTAGTTTCGAAGATTATTGTTCTGAATAGTGCATAAACTTCCTAGTTTACCATATATTGCTACTTTAAATGATCGTTTGTTTGTCTGAACGATGCTATATGACATATTATTCATGCTACCCATGTCACAATTATAATAAGACGGATAATACAATTGTCGATATTAAATCATATTTTTATATTGGGTCATAACAATGTCAATAATAGCTCATATTTGTTCTATTGCTATTTCTATTGAATTCGTGAATATTTATATTGGATTAATGAATCATTATCTTCCATCTATGACTATTTCTCTTGCATCCATTAATAGTTCAATCTTCCATCTGCAAGACAACGGAGCTGGCATCTGCATGCTCTTTTATAACTCCTATCATATTCAATGCAGGGAGTATTCATGGGAAGGCACACAATGTCTAAAAAAACATTGGCAGACTGTCAGGTAAAGTAACTCATTGAATCTTTAAAATGCACTTGTCCCACTTGCATGGAACTGAACTTGGCTACATTCAAGGTCACTTTAGGACGTTCGGTACTTTGTTCGGTATAGTATCTCAAACGAAATTGCCCATCGTATCCCGAGAACGATCGACGTCCTAATGACTTCACGTCTTGTCGATGGGGTCTTAGATCCGCTGGGCGAAATCGACTATCGTGTTCGGTCCTCGAAATACTTTTGCAACTTCTCTAGGAATCTTGCAGCAATTAGGACAATGACTAAAGGTATGCTCTTGGATGCACTTCTCGCACGCTCGATGAGTCATACAGAAATTAGGAATGTGAATGCCGGATTCTTGCATGCATTCGAGACTCTTTTCGGTGCTGCGAAATCGTCCACCAATAACACCTGTATGAGTCACGTTCCTCGGGGAAGAGAAACGTGGATCATGAACAGTGTCGCTTTTTCATCGGTGATGTGAAACTTGTCGTTGGATTGTTGAACATATTGAATCTTTTCGATGACTTTGGAAGGTGACAGATAAACTCGATCCAAACATTGGACTTTAAACTGTCGTGATGACTGGAAAGTCTCAAGCGATCGTATTATTTAGCTTCATATTATGGTTTCAGTATGGTTAACAAAGAATCCCACACCTCGGTGATCAAATGCTCTGCTTTTTTAATGGTAGGTCGGACCTGAAATATTTCAACTTCACCGTTATAGGTCGTTGTTCTACTAATGATGGTGAATATCGATTGAGTGTACACTCTCTTGTTCTAGATTCTTGCTCACTCATGTTATCTTCAACATCACTGGCATGAATTTGTGCCAAGACTTCAGTTACTGTGCGAGGCGATAAACTACGTTTCTTTCCCCTTTCTTTCTTCTCTTTTCTCCACGAAATGATGCGATCGTTGAAACATGACTGCAAGACGTCAAATGGCACATTTGAAATGCTATGGTCCCCTATATATTCATGTCATACCAGTGTGTTTATGAAAGGTCAATGTCTTCCGTTTAAGTATTATTTTCACTCTAAATCCGACCAGTCCGATTGCACAGATCGAACTTCCGATCAGAGATTTGCGAGGTGCCATACAAAATTTTTATTCAGACAAGTCGACGGACTACTCCCCTTCCTTTCGGAATAAAAGTCAAGATACTTGCTATATCTGTAAGAAGAACGGGCAATGGGCTACATAGTGTACCGACCGTCAAAAAGCAAGACATGTGTAGGAGGAGACGAAAATCAAGATACTTGTTTTCATTGTCAAGCGAAAGGACCATGGTCTTCAGAATTCCCTAAAAAAAGAACAGGAGCGAGAGGACGAGAGGGGTTCAGAACAGGAAATAGAGGTACCCTCCCCAATGGATGAACCCGGACACGTCAAGAAAGAGCAAAAATAGAAGACGAGGAGAAAGTGAGGAAAAAAAGAAGGAAAAACCTGTGGAAGTGAAACAATTCCAAAAACAGATAGACACAGGAGAAATCTATGATCTTTTTAAGTGTTGTGAATAGGATTGTAAATTTGTTCCAGAATAGACTAGACAGAAAACCCAACTGTCTCTTTGTTTTGATATTTTAGAATAAGAACCCACACTCACCCATTCACAGACGTATATCATGGGCATGAAAAAACATAAATTTTGAGCTTTGATTTTGGCAAAATGAATAATATCTCTTTTCGAGAGAAGTGGATGGCCCTGAAAAGGACCGTTGGATGATTTTTTTCTCTTCGAAACAACAAACTCAGGAACGGTACGTAATCCGCTTTTACTGCCTAAGCCGTTGCACGGACACGGCCTACTTATGGACTGGCACCTGTCGATGACTTGGTAGAAGTTACTAGGGTGGATATTGCAGGTGTAGTAACAGGGTTGGGCTGCTTGGCTCGGGAAGGTCTTTTCCTCTTGGGTCGTAGTAAAGAAGTCTGACACATTTTTACTGACTCATTAGCTCTGCCAAAATGTCTAAGAGTACTGTCACCGTTTGACTTTCACTATCCTCCTTCTCTAGTTAACCTTGTTTATTCTCTCCGTCATCTTCTTCCTGTCGTTTCCTTCTGGCCTCTTCTTCTCGGTGTTTATGTTGAAGGAGAAAAGCTTATTCTGCTTTTCTACTGGTGAGATTTTTTTAAAATATCCAATTCTCATTTCTGTTAATATCCTCTACGTATGGTAAAGAAGGAGAAGGTGGTGAAGATACTGGTACCAGAACATATTCTTGCGAAGAAGAGAGAAAATCTACTAAATCCCAATTAAACTCGGTCTCTTCTGGAAGTAAGAATGTGCTGACTTTGGTAGCCGCTCCTATGGCATCGCTTCTTGTCTCCACAGCCGGTGCACGCTAGTTCATCTTCTTCTTAGTTTCCGTCATGTTTGAAAATTATGTCTCATTGATTCACTGTGCACAGACGCTAGCGCATCTATGTAAGGAATGTTACGTCTCAGACAGCTCACCGATACGAGCGTTTGGAAAAGAAGAATCTATGTGGAGAGACAAGGCTGTCTGAGGAGAGTCCTCATCTGTGGTACATATGTCAGAAGAAGTTTGAGGAAGAGAAGAAGACTTAAGCCCTCTATGTTAACGGAATGATTTTAACAAGAAACAAAGGCCCTTTTTAGGGCCACTCATATGCCTTGAAAAGATTTGCTTTCTTGCCTAATTTTTTTGTTGGTCTGTTGTATAGTTGTTTGTGTGATAGATTGATGTTCATCCATCTATATATATTTATATATACATTATTCCCACTATGAAAACACAGTCATATGGACAGCGTTCTTTTGCATACCAGGGCCCAGCAATGTGGAATGAATTGCCCACTGAACTTAGACACAAAGACACAGTGATCACATTCAAGAGGGCTCTCAAAACTCACTTATTTCGACTGCAAGAACAAACTTAAAGACCCAATAATGTTTCCTACCTTAAATATTCTCAGCATGTTTTTTTTAATGTTTTCTAATTTCATGGTGTTTGTTTTTGTAATCATATCATTATATGTTTTTGTATCTTACAGATGTTGTCTAATGTTGTAAAGCGCTTACAGTTTCTAAAGATTAGGCGCTATACAAAGTCCTCATTATTATTATTATTATTGTTATTATATGTTGAATGTTATATGTGTTATATATGTATATGTCCTGCCAAACGTTCAAGGTTTTTTTTTCCGCAGCTCTTTTGAACGATTGAGGTCAGCCCATTGCCACATTGTTACCATTCTTAAGTACCGTGACATCACCTCATCTGTTCAAATCCTATTGTCCTTATACAGCAATCTCACTTTCCCTTCGCCATATAAAGGCCCAATATTCCCCGTGTTCAATACCCTTTGTCGGTAAACAGCCCCACGACCTTTTTGACTGAGATTTTCATTGTCCGGAAATAGCCCCCATACATACTTAGATACATACATACATACATACATACATACATACATACATACATACATACAGACAGACAGACAGACAGACAGACATACAGACAGACACAGACGTTGTTGTTGTTGTTATTGTAGGGTTTAACGCCATTTTTCAGCACACGATAGGCTATACATGGCGACCAGTATTAATAGTGGAGGAAGAACCCGAGAAAATTCCCGGAAAGAACCACCGACCCACGATAAGCTACTGGCAAGCTTTCTCACATACCCATATTGACTAAATCCGAGACTCGAATCCACGCAGACAGAGGTGAGATATCAGTGATCCGTAACGGTGGGCGCTTTTGACCACTGGGCCACTCGGGAACCCCGCACAGACATACATACATACATACAGACAGACAGACAGACAGACAGAAAGACAAACACACAGAAATTGATGTTGTTGTTGTTGTAAGGTTTAACGCCTTTTTTCAGCACACGATAGGCTATACATGGCGGCCAGTATTAATGGTGGAGGAAGAACCCGAGAAAATCCCCGGAAAGAACCACATACATACATACATACATACTTTCGTAAAGCAACCGTAGGTGTGAGGAGATTGGAGAGGGTTGGCAGTATCCAAGCTAGGTAAATTCCTTTTATTTGAGCTCTGATATAATCGGAAATAATACATATACTATTTTCTGCTTTATGTGGGTCACACATACCATTGAAGGGGAAAACGCATATGAACGTTTATATCAGAGTGTTGGATAAAAAGCTAGATAAAACATCTTTGTGGAAAGATGATTTGTCCATCAGATGTTTGATTTTTTTTCCTGGATAGCCGAGCCATAAGAGACTGTTACAAGGAAGAAATTGCAGATTAGAAATCGAAATTTGTTTTCATTGTCAAGAAAATCTTCATTAAAATATGTATTGGTATCCTAAAGTTATAGCTTAATAAACAACATAAAATACTACTACTACTACTATCACTGCTACTACTACCTCTAATAATAATGATAATAATAATAATAGCAATAATAATAATAATAATAGTAACAATAATAATAATAATAATAAGTATAAGCATAAGTGTAGTAAAGAAATATAGTTGTCAAGGTTATATGAATGGTCACTAGCCTCATTATTGGTAACTATCATAGCTATTCTCATCCTCATTATTTTAACTAAACATATAAACAATCAACTGACTAATACAACGAAAGCAAGTACAGACATATAAACAATCACTGACTAATACAACGAAAGCAAGTACAGACATATAAACAATCACTGACTAATACAACGAAAGCAAGTACAGACATATAAACAATCACTGACTAATACAACGAAAGCAAGTACAGACATATAAACAATCACTGACTAATACAACGAAAGCAAGTACAGACATATAAACAATCACTGACTAATACAACGAAAGCAAGTACAGACATATAAACAATCACTGACTAATACAACGAAAGCAAGTACAGACATAACCACCGTCACAAATAAAAAAGAATATAATGCCATTAGTTTGAGTCTCACGTTACCTGTTACCTTTTCAAACGTAGCATGTCAAAGTTATTGATTTGATAATAAAGTCAATGTAGGTGTTGCATATACTTTGTCTGAAAAGAATGTTGATTGATCGTGATATGCTGTGCTGATTTAATTATTGCTGGATCCTTGTATCGTTGTAAAATCACTAAATAATTATAACAATACGAATAATAAATGATTTACCCATCCAATGCATGCTGCCAATCGCATCTGGTAAACCAATATAGTCAGTAGGGAGATCTTGCATTTTATAAAAATACAATTCATCAGGACTTCAAGATGAGACGTGCTAGATCACATGTATTGATCGCTGTCAGGGTATAGGATTTGTATTGTATTGCTAATGCATTTTATGATCAGCATTTAATGGACCTCTGGCTTATCAGTGTTTATGAATTAATTTGATACAACGTCTATAGGCATCAAAATTTCACTGTGCAGGGAGTAACTAGCCCAGTGATTCGATTTTTGGACTCGTAAACCAAAAGTTGTGTGTTCGGTGCCTGCTCATGCCAGCTCTGGTCGCCTATAGTAGTAGTGTGTCTTTGGGAACTTCGCTTAGCTACAATTTCCTGGGAATGATACACACAGTAACGAGTTGACGTACTTTAAAACCTGCGAAGCAAACCAGTAATTTACTGTGACATTGTCATCAGAGCAGTTGCAATTAAAATAACTACTATCACAGGTTCAATTAACACATAAGTACAAACAGTACATAGTGCTTTACTAATAGTATTTCCTCAATGCAATCGAATCGCTAATGCAACTCCTATGGATTACTTCTGATAACAGCATTGCACTCGCGTCTATTGAACTATTTACCGGGATCATAACATTTAAGGGTGGTAGTACATCTAAGGATCCGTGATTCGGTTCTTGCCAGAGATAACTTTTCCTATATTAACAAAAACTACCTCTATGCACCCGGAAGGAATTATATAACACGAATCCGACCAATATTAAGATGACCTACATGATCTGAATTTTTTTTTCTATTAGGTACCAATTAAAACATGAACACAAAATATAAGGCGTGGTAACAAGCAAATCCATGCCAGATAGACATGTGACTACGTTTACCCAGAGGCTGCAGTAGGCTCTCTTAAAGTCACACCCGGAATAGATCCTTTTTATAGAAAAGCAAGAAAACAGCATAAAATGTTAAATAGTTCTAATTTTGGAGCACATATGCTTACGGAGGAAGTGGAAATATGCATTGTTTTCACAATACAATGTCTGGTACTGATAAAGTGCTATACCATTTAATTTATCACCATTTTGGATCACTTTTCTCACAAAATGGATGATATGCATCCGTTTAAAATGGTCAAGGCCTCTATATCCTTCCTTGCCTATAATTAGACACTCTGTGTTTCCCAAACAACAGCAGGTCCATATTGTATCGTAAGTTTCACATCACATCAAACGAGCACGTTGTAATACTATCTGTTATAGGACACACGGTACTAATTCAAATCCAATAGTAAACATATGGAAACACCATCATATTCAAAATTCAATAACTTAAAATTTCTGGTTGCTGATGATGAGACCTATAATTCTCCATGCACATCTAACCTTGGTGCAAGCTTATGTGTGGAGAACACCATATGAGCCGAGGCATTTTGTTTATTTACATGTGCATGAAACACATGTTATTGATTCTGCACCAAATGAAAAAGGTGCTACTTTCATTATTGAGTACTCCTGAGTCAAGCCTGTAAAACTAATAAAATTGCATCAGCAGAAATTTGTCTATTTTTTAACAAATTACATATAGGATAAGCTCTCAAAAGATATTTTTACTAAAATTTTAATTGTCATTATTAACCAATTATGGACCACGAAACCCGTACATACTCTATTACACCCATTTCTAGACTGGTTCACAGTTCTTCCGTATAATTGGTACCGTGTGTCCTATAGGCACCAGTTATTTAGTACACCAGATATATTTGACAAACTAAGGAAACCAAGTTGCTATTATTAAAGAAAATTTTGTAACCCACTCCCTGACCAGAATTTTCTAATATGCATTTTCACGGTGATAGAAGGTTAAAATAATCAGTGACCAAAAGGTGACGTCAGATTAAAGCGAGTAGAAAAACAAAGATAAAACTGTTAATGGATGCGTCTCTAACGAAAACAATGAGTATCTGGATTCTACACATAATAATGCAGTTACTAATAGTGATGCTAAGTCTTCAGCTTATACAGCTACTACTAGTATTATAACTTCTGCAATTGTATTATTGTTAGTCATGGCTACAACTACTACTAACACAACCACTACTTATACTGCTACTAGTATTTGTACTAAACAATCTTATGTTACGTGTTTAGGCTCCAAAAAACAGTAACAAAAGCGAATGAAAACAACGAACTTTGACAAAATTAACAAATAATTTATTTCCATGGGAAAACTCTGTAAAAATGAAAAAAAAAAATAAAAGCTTGGGGGTTTTAAAAATCAAATAAGAAATGATCTAAGAATAATCCACTAATTAAATTTTTGAAATGATCTAATGAATTCAAGTTTGAGCAACGGCGAAGAATCATTTGTGGTGTTGAAATGTCTACAGCTCTGTGTCATTCACAAACAATAATCCGTTGTTTGAATTTCCCAGAAAAAATTAAATAATGTCCTTGTTGAAGAATTCTGTGTGAGCACACATATATTTCCAGGAAAAAGAATTAATTCTTTTGAATTCAAATTATTAGAACAAACATTAAAATGTAATTCATAAACTAGTCACATACAAACCTTGACATCAAGTGTTTTAAGACAAGACTGATAAAAATCTCTATAAACAATGATTACACAGTAACTCGAAACTCAAAACAAACTCCCGGATGAGGGTCAACCTTCCAGAACATTTGATAAGTATTTACGTATAAAAGTAAGTAGTGCCAGTATGACCTGGACGAAAACCAATAATTTTACTATAAGAATAAGATAAAAATAAAAAAGGTGTTTACTTGTTTCAGTGATTTCTGAATTAAGGTCAAGGGACTATGTCTGCAATATGTGTTTATAAATGAACAGTCAAGGTCAAACAATTTTCTGGAAAAGAATCGAGTTCATAGTAAACAAAACTATATTATTGTGACATATAATGAATATAAAAATGAAAAGTTTTAAAACTTAAAAGCAATTAAATTAAATCAAATATAAATTAAATCAGATATACGTAACAACAACAAATTGAACTGACTCTGACAGTAAACTCATGAGAAAGTATAGGATTTTTAACATAGCTTTAAAAAATAATTCAGTCATATCGCTACGATGTTTGCAGTGGCAGTTTATAGTAATGCCTAGCACCGTGGCATCATGGCGTAGACATTTATTAGGATGTCTTACCCATCATATTATTCAGATATCTGGCCGACCAGTCCTAACACTAAAATCATAATGCTGAGCACCTAGCGGGGAAGCTATTTGCATTTTTTTTATAAGTCTTTGGTATGACTTTGTCTGGGTTCGAACCAGCGACCTCTCGCATCCGAGACGGACGCTCTAACCACAGTACCACCAAAACGGTCTCATGAGAAACTAGCATACGTTTTGATTTCAATACTAACATAATAAATAAATCTAAACTCTACCAGATTTGGGTACATTCTGGTTCGCTTAAAAGAAAAGAGACGAATGGGTTTTAAGTTGGAATCAATGTTCCAGAACAGTCTTTTGAGTTCAGGTACCTAGTATTATAACTGAAACAAGGCAGCAATCATTATTAAAAATTGCACAATTGTTACTGTTTAGCACGATACAATTTAAATATCATGATAGGTTTTGACAGAAGTTAAATCTTTATTTTCTTATGACCATAAATATTTCTGCTTTTTGTTCCTGTTGTTTGCTTGTTTCCTTTCTTTTTCTTTTTAAAAAAGAAAGTTGACTCGTTTATTTGTCCTCACGTTCTTGTTCGAATTGAGTTTTTCGTAGTGTACCACTAGACACAACTAAACTTAGTACCAAGGAAAATGCCATTCTTTATAAAAGCAACTAAACTTAGTATAAACAAAAACACCATTCTTCCTAAAAGCCACAATTAAACTTGGTAGAAACGAAAGTAGCATTCTTCGTAAAACCACAACTAAAATTGGTAGAAACGAAAGTAGCATTCTTCGTAAAGCCACAACTAAAATTGGTAGAAACGAAAGTAGCATTCTTCGTAAAGCCACAACTAAAATTGGTAGAAACGAAAGTAGCATTCTTCGTAAAGCCACAACTAAAATTGGTAGAAACGAAAGTAGCATTCTTCGTAAAGCCACAACTAAAATTGGTATGACGAAAATGCCATTCTTCATCGAGCCACAACTAAAATTGATAGATGCGAAAATACCATTCTTCTTAAAGACAAAACTAAATTAGTAAAAATGGAAATACCAGTTTTCGTACAGCCACACGTAAAACTGGTACCAACGAAAATGTTATTCTTCGTAAAGCCATAACTAAATTTGGTGGAAACGAAAATACCATTCTTCGTATTTTCTCCACTTTCCGTATATAAAGTTTATGACACGTTGGGTAAAAGCTGTCTATTTTCGCAAATCGTGGCTGCGTTTCAAAGTTATGTAAAGTATTATACACAAAGTTGGAGCTTATTTTTTAAGCCACATTACATTGTCAGATAAAGGGGGAACGGGAAATCTGGTATTTATCTACCCATCAAGTTTTTACAGTCTGTCCCACAAAACAGGCATGTGTTATACTTTAAACTAGGAAATAAGTTTAAAGATAATCATCTACAATATACGGATATAGGCTCGAAAATATTTGACCTCTGTGCGTGTATATATATATATATATATATATATATATATATATATATATATATATATATATATATATATATATATATATATATATATGTGTGTGTGTGTGTGTGTGTTTGAGTGTGTGTGTATGTTTGTGTGTGTGTGTGTGTTTGTGTGTGTGTGTGTGTTTGTGTGTGTGTGTTTGTGTGTGTGTGTGTGTGTGTTTGTGTGTGTGTGTTTGTGTGTATTTATTTATTTATTAAAAATTTATTGAAATGAGGACCCATGCTGAATGTTTCAAATGAGAGAGAGAGAGAGAGAGAGAGAGAGAGAGAGAGGTGTAGAATAAGAAAGTACCACGAGACAGGAGCAAAGGGTGTAATCCCAATCGTAGACGTTTTATTACATTTTCTATGGTGCCAAATTTTAGTAGTAAATCGGATTGGGTGGTCCAAAGTAGATAATATAGAAGGAAATTAAAATAATTAATAAAACCCTATTTTTACGATTATTACGAATATTCACTAAATAGAGAGAACTAAGTACAAATTTGTTAAATTATGTTATGGCAAAAACAGCATTTTTCTGTTTATATGCGAACTAAAAAAATCGAATTGGAGCTTCATTTTTTGCCGAAATCTAAACGACGTACTATAAATTAAAGAACCGTGTTCTCTGTGTGGATATTGTTTTGTGGGACTGATTTGAAAAAGGTGCTATTTATTTCTATGGATGCAAGTTTCACATAACTTACTGAGCCATATCGTTAGCCCCATAGTAAACTCGTTTGGACCATAATTTTGCTCATATCTTTTATTGACCTTCGAACCATCTTTTGCCTAACTACAAAATAAAGATTATTCATTACATCTTCAACGCAAGCAGTTCATCTAGAGTTCTTACATTTTGTGCTACTTTCATAATATAATTTTCTTTTGCCTTTATCAGAGAGACAAAACTGTTTTTGAGATATTTAAAGGAAATGATAATTAACAATAATGGAAAGGATATCGCGCATGTTACGTCCATTTTAAAATTGCGGATGTTACACACCTGTAGTGAATTGCTATTATGTACGCCCATTTTATATTGTGAATGTTACATAGATGTTGTGTACTGTCATTGTATACACCTATTTTATATCTTACGGTTTATGTACACCTGTAGTATATAGTCAGTATGTACACCCAATTTATAATGTGGATGTTGCATACCTGTATCCTACTGTCATTGTATATGGTGCATATAGTACACCTGTAGTGTACCGTCATTATGTATAACCATTTTATATTGTGGATGTTGCAAACATATATTGCACTACCCTTATTTAGGCCTATTTGATATTGTAGATGTTGCACACATATATTCCACTACCCTTATTTAGGCCTATTTGATCCTGTAGATGTTGCACACATATATTCCACTACCCTTATTTAGGCATATTTGATATTGTGGATGTTGCACACATATATTGCACTACCCTTATTTAGGCCTATTTGATATTGTGGATGTTGCACACATATATTGCACTACCCTTATTTAGGCCTATTTGATATTGTGGATGTTGCACACATATATTGCACTACCCTTATTTAGGCCTATTTGATCTTGTGGATGTTGCACACATATATTGCACTACCCTTATTTAGGCCTATTTGATATTGTGGATGTTGCACACATATATTGCACTACCCTTATTTAGGCCTATTTGATCTTGTGGATGTTGCACACATATATTGCACTACCCTTATTTAGGCCTATTTGATCTTGTGGATGTTGCATACATATATTGCACTATCCTTATTTAGGCCTATTTGATCTTGTAGATGTCGCACACATATATTGCACTACCCTTATTTAGGCCTATTTGATCTTGTGGATGTTGCATACATATATTGCACTACCCTTATTTAGGCCTATTTGATCTTGTGGATGTTGCATACCTCGAATTTACTGTCATTATGTAAGCCGATTTTATATTGTGGATTTGTACACCTGTAGTGTACTGTCATTATGTACGACCACTTTATGTTGTAGATGTTGCACACCTGTAATGCACTGTCATTATGTACGTCTATTTTATACTTTGGATGTTGCATAACTCTTGTCTATTTCTTTACGTACGCAGATTTTATAATGCGGATGATGCTTACCTGCAGTGTATTGTCGTTATTCAGACATATTTATATCGTGGATGCTGCATGCCTATATTGTACCGTCATTATATACCCTTCCTTAATATTGTGGATGTTGCATACCTATATTCTACTGTCATTATATACGCCTACTTTATATTGTGGATGCTGCATACCTATATTGCACTGGCATTATATACGCCTCCTTTATATTGTGGATATTGCATACCTGTAATGCACTTTGCTGCATCACTTTTGTGCGATGTGTGCTTAGTCCAGATGGAATATGGAAGGGTGTGTGCAAACAAAGCCATGGATGCCGTTTACCCGCGGACCTGGTTTTGAATCTCTCCGTAGAGTATGAATTAAAAATTATCTAACCTTAACGCCAAAACAAATCGACGCCGTTTGTTTTCGACAGATATAATAATTCCAGAGTAACAATGTGAAAATGTTCCAAAATACCCTAACCTACAGAAATATAACTTTACACATGAAGTTACTTTTTTCCCCTCTCTTATGACATAATGCAATGAAAGTTATCATTACTAAGAAGAAAGAATTTAACTTGAACATAATACAACTGAAGGCAGAAAAATGTACTAAAGTTGGAGTCTGAATTTCATTAGCCAGTTTTAGTCAAACTTAAATGTCTTCATATTAATTTGCACGTTGGACGATTAATTCAGAGAGAGATTTACGATTTGTCGATATCGTAAATGAAAGGTTATGTTATGAGTATAAGCTAGACATATCGAGGCAGTGTGATATGAAGAGAACAAAGCTGATTTATATGTTTAACATGGATTTGCTGTTTTGTGGCACAGCAATACAAGTATGTTATTTAATGCCGTAATAAATTGGAATCTCAACTTGCCACAGATGGCCTACTAAGGTTATCAGCATATTCAGTTCAAAGGCCAGGTAAAGTGTTTGCTGAAAAGGTTGTAACAGCTGCTATCTGATATTACGGTGAAGTTTTACCACATTCAACTTATGCAAGAACAATCAATAACTACACTTTATAGTCTTTCCTTATGTTTCATTAGTCTCTTTCCTTAATCTTCAGGAAATGATACATCAAGCCAGACGAAAAACCACAATTTGTTCCGATATTTTTGGAGAAGTAATGTATAGGATTTTTCATGAAATATTTTTAGTCTGAAAGGTTATATTTTACTGAGTGAACAAGCAGACTAATATGCAGTGTTTCAAGAATATAAATAAGATGTACACGGTGAGAGGAAGGAGCATCAAAGGATGCTTCAGGGAGGTTGTCTTCTTAAGTTTGGGGAAACTGATATAGCATTAGATTATTCCCTTTAAAAACTCACGTTTCTCATTTTATTTGTTGTTAGGGATTTACCTTGAGTATCATCCGATTTCTCACAACAAAGATAAACACGTTTGAGCAAGTATTTATGTACAGAGACGTATAAAATAGTTAACGGTACATTTTACGCCCGTTTTCTTTTCAGTTATCCTCTGTGTAAACACTAGTAAGGCATCTCTGACCCTTAAAGTGACTGGCAAACTGGTATCACTGACCACGACTTTTGGTCAAGATATGCGGTCATGAAATAAATTTAATATGCAGACATCATTCTTAAAAGAGCTAAAGTGACAGTGATCTCTGAACATATGAACCCAGAATTAATGTTTCTGAGGTACCCTAAGTGCAAGGCGTCCATACATTTTGGTCAAGGTACTTTCTCTAGAACAATCAACATTTTCCAAAAACAACTTTTTGAGTCACATTGATCTTGCCATTTTGCAGCAAAATCAACATACATATTCCATATCTTAAGTGCAAGCTTGTCACATAAATTTATCTGCTTACCTAGAAAAGAATTAGAGTTATTGAGCCAAACAATGATAATAGTGTAGTCGCAATGACATGGACCCTTGACTAAAATCAATAAGCTTTTACGTTACCCAAAGTGCAAGCCTTTAACCTATCATGATTGAGATAGGCGGCGTAGAGCAAATGTAATTGTGCAGAAAACATTTTTCTTCTTTCAGTGATGGAGACCTTGACTCTATACTTTTGAACCTGAAATCGCAAGATTATTCCTTCCACCAAGAATAATCGACTCACTAAAGATAAAGGGCAGTTACTTTTTTGCCCGAAACGAATTTGGGGGCACAGAGTCATACGAAATTATAAAAATGCTAGGTTCAATATTTTATCAATAAAGTGCAATCGTTAAATATGTAAAGTAACTAGCATAATATCATCACGGATACAACTCAAACTGCATGCTTCCTTTAGTGTCTTTTGCAACATGTAACAAGATGGCATAATACGCGTATTTTGCATCAGCGAGCCAGCAAGGACAAGTGCGATTTGCTGATAAAATATGTGCTTTTAAAAAGAAAATGCCAAAAATTTGTGATAAATTAAAGCAAAAGCAAATTTATTGAAGATAAATGATTCATTGTGAGACTTTGTATTCCGTAAGGTGGATAATTAATTTGACTATGGTAAAGTAAAAATAATCTGGTCTAATATTAATCTTGCATTAGCAAGTCCTTTGTAAGATGCAAGAGAAAGAAAAAGTATTTTTAAGTGTTTGTAGTCCACGTTTGTACTTACCTCTTTCCTCTGGCAGCTCTAGCTAACGTCATAGTCTATGACGTTTGAGAGCTTTTCATGCCTAATCATTCAATATGACTAGACTGATTACATATTTTTCATAGATGAATGGACACGAATCGTTCTAGGTCACCACAGAGTTATATAAGGCAGAACATGAAGTTTGTAAACCCCATTCTTAGAGATAGATGATGCTAAAGAACAGACTGTTACTGAAATCATTTTGCACAAATTGTGAGACTACTTGGCAAAGTTTTACGGGGCCTTCACCGGAAGTTTTGCATCCGGCCTGTGTTCTAATTTAAACATACATTAATTTATCTAGACACAAGTGTGAAAAAACATGCATGAAAATATTATTTAGAAATTGAAATTCTCAGACTTAACTATGTGTAGCGCATTAACTCTGTTGATGGAACGTATGAATCGTAATCCAAGGAAAGGCGAGCTTTCTTGTTAGTGTTTTTCAACTGCATTCTCAAATCAGTGGAAGATTGACATGGAAATGATAAACAATAACGCACCCATTGGAATTAGGAGCAGAAATAGACTCATTTTTTTTTTCATGTTTAACATTTCCTCCTCAGTTTTGTTTCGGTGTTTACTATTAGTTTTCTTCAGCCATCAAAACAATGCAAATTTAATATCGTTGGATTCATCCAATGCCATTGTTTAAAATTAAACATGTGCTATATACCCAGAAGGCATAATGAAGTTATTATTTTCGGAATCTTAGTAAAGTGGAAATGAAGTTTGAATAATATTTTCAAGACATAAACACCTTTTTAGATGATAACAAAGGATAGTCTCTTAAAATGTTATGTAGACAACCAACATCAATGTCCATACGCCAGATTCATTTTTCATTTGTATAGTTTTATGCATATTGAATTATATTGTTTGTTTGTTAGTTTTAATTTTGTTAACTTCATTACATGATATTATAATGAACCATTGTGTGCTGGACTTGACCTTGTCCAAAATTTAGTTCATTTCTGCTTAACCTGATTAACTTTTTAATTTTTTTTTCATTGTAAACAATTTATGCATGGTTACATTATTATTTCTGTTGGCTGATGTTTATCTGGGTGAATGTTTTGGAGACTCCTAAGTGAATTATAGATTATCTAGGCTATTGTTTTGTAACAATTAGGATGATTCTACAAGGGTCTTTTCCATTATATAATGATTTTATTTAGAAAATGCTAATAGTAACCTCAGGTCAAGTAGACAACAATATAATCCTATGATTGTGAGGACTTGGTCATTCGTGCTTTAACATCTAGCACATTTAAGTTGTATTATGTCGTGGCCAGTTGAGTTGAATTTTATTTTCGCCAAATTACTGAATTCAAGTGATTATTTTCTCTGGAAATACAAATTGCTCTGAAATAATTATTGGATAGATATATTCACTGGAATTATTGTCAAATCTGGAGTACTATTACTGTGATTCAACAACTGTTGACACATCAGCACTTTATTAGCTATAACAGACACTTCATCGCCTTCAGTTTTAGCTGTCTTCGGGACTTGTACTGAGTTTTATTCAGGATTTTAAATTGCTCTCACTTGTGTCTGTAATTCTAGGATTACTTACGGACTTAATTCGCAATACTAAGTTCTTTTGTCTCATTTTTCCTTTTGTATTATATGGATAAAAATTATATTTAGTAAAGTGTAAATAGCTTGATGATTTTCACTCCATTCTGTAATTTTTTAATAGCAGATTCATTATAAAATTAGCTATTACAATTGTCATTTTTAATTAGGTCATCATACAATGGAGCATACCGCACGAACTATACAAAATATTTATATTTTTCATAATCCATCTCTCTGGTCAGTTTATATCTTATAGTTTACAAAATCATTGTTGTTTGTTAGTGGTTATGATTTCGTATCTTCTTGTCACACGTGACACTATAATAATACCATTACCCGCACTATTTTGGTTTTACCTTTGTTCTTTTGCTGTCTCTCCAGGCAGATATAGACAGTGAATGGTCTCGTTCCAAATGAGTTGACAACGTCTAATGGTCATCGCGTCTGTTGCTTTTTTTACAATTATATTTAATACTAATTGCACGTTACAACATATAATCTATGGAAATTATTCGCTCTAAATGGTCTGTTTCTGGCATCTAAATATGTTTACTTATCTTTCTGACTCTGATCATAAAACCTTTTGCATTGTTATGTAAATAAGGAAACAGTTGTTACAAGAAATTTACGAATATGTTTACAAACGGTATTTGTTAATTAGTTACAAAATACTTTAAATTACGTTTCCGGCATTGAAGTAAATAAAATAAATTCTTTATCAGACCACAGCTGGTGAAGAGATCAACAAGCAGGACGCAGTTTGTAATGGTCAATATGTCTATAAATAGTTTTGTAGAATAATAACGCTAACATTAAAATAATCGTGGACTAACAATGTGTTGTTATCACTAGAACATTCATGTTTGCAGAGATTGGAAGCTCTTGCTCTTAAATGTTCATAATTAGTCTCGTTTTCAACATACTTTGTTCAAGTCTTTTAAAGAGCTAATTGTAGTAGAGTTTTTCTTTAGGGCTGCGAGAAGTCAAGAGGTCTTGAACACGATTTAAACATATGGGGCTGGCATTTTTAGCATTCATGCGGAATATTTGGTCTAGAAATAGATTTTGAATGATTTTTCAGCTAACGCACGTCTAAAACAATACAGTTACTGTGTATGTATGTATGTGCATATATGTATGTATGTATGTATGTATGTATGTATGTATGTATGTATGTATGTATGTATGTATGTATGTATGTATGTATGCATGTACGTATGTATGTATGTGTGTGTGTATGTATGTATGTATGTATGTATGTATGTATGTGTGTGTGTATATGTATGTATGTTTGTTTGTATGTATGCATGTTTGTATGTATGTATGTATGCATGTATGTATATACATACTTACACACACATATGTATGTATGTATGTATGCATGCATGTATGTAGGTGTGTATGTATGTTAAACACATACATACATACATATATACATACATACATACACAAACACACACACACACACATACATACATACATACATACATACATACATACATACATACATACATACATACATACATACATACATTGATACATACATATATACATACATACATGTATGTATGTATGTATGTATGTATGTATGTATGTATGTATGTATGTATGTGTATATGTCCAAAGTTTTATGGCACATCAGCACAATTATGGTTATACTCTACAGAGTAACACTTACGTAGCAAACGTGTGCATTTTTACTAGCCTAAATGTTTGTCCATGTTTTATCGTTTTCTATATTGATTTTCGTCTGTTTTTGTGCATTATGTGTATTTAAAATAAAAGTTACATGCATTTACCATATGCAGTACAGAAATCTCTGAATCAAACATTTGTCCGTTATTGAAAATGACAACCTTCCCCTAATTATTAGCATTTTCACTCAGTATATTAATTCAAAACTAGTCTTTTTGCATAGTAGGAATAGTATAATACCCTCTTATGTTTATAGAGGTGTCCGTTTCCAATTGAAAATCAAAATGATTCAGTTGATACCATATCTTAACTATGTTTGTAAATGCTTTGAGTAGGTACATAGTTATACATTCTATCTGTGTATGTTAGTACAAACTGCCAAGCGGGCGTTTTTTTTATTGTGGTTATAGCCAGTCGGTGTGTGATATTAATACATATTGTCATTGTAATTCCATTGTAGCTTTCTCCTCCAGAATGAAGGCATTTGTTGTTTATGCGAATTAGAAAATAATTTCTAACAAAAGATTAGAACGTGCAGATTTTGTGATTATGTAGACATTGAGGTCGAGGAAAGCCATGTCTTGAGAAAACCACTAAACATTGATGGACATCATGATCCTGTACCAATCTGTACGTTTTCTGTTTGAAAACAAGAGCTCTGATTTATCATGGTAATCCTAAACTAACATGAACCCGTAGTGTTCATTTTAAGCTACCTATAACCCGACGATGATTTTTACGATACACTATTTGTATTAATTTGCACGTACTCCACGGCGTGTCATCATTAACTGCAACGCAAACAGTACTTTCATGCAATTAATAAGGAATGACTTCTTCAATTATTTGTAATAAAATTTTGCATCTCACTAATGCCAAATATGACAGATAATTATAACGATAATATTAAAGATGATTTGGATATTACGAGAAAGAAACAAAAAGTGAATGCTCCAGATAAGTGGGAAAGAAATACCTACGACATTCATGACAATAATCTGTCTTTACATATAGATGCTTATTGGTATTTTCATGATGCATTACTTTCCACAGACAGGATTTCAGATTTATCATAGCACTTACAAAAGTCTGTGCATGAAAATAAAATGGAAGTCAAGACTCCGTAACGGAAACCATTTGTTGACCGTACGATACGATTTAACTGCGTAATCATAAACAATATAAAATACAGAAAATCAATAACGTTTTTGGGGCTACATTACAGACAGGAATCTTTGGCATACATTTGAATATAACGTGAATCTTTGGAATATACTTGAATATAACGTGAATCTTTGGAATATACTTGAATATAACGTGAATATTTGGAATATACTTGAATATAACGTGAATATTTGGCATATATTTGAATATAACGTGAATCTTTGGCATATATTTGAATATAACGTAAATCTGTGGCATATATTTGAATATAACGTGAATCTTTGGCATATATTTGAATATAACGTGAATCTTTGGAATATACTTGAATATAACGTGAATCTTTGGCATATATTTGAATATAACGTAAATATGTGGCATATATTTGAATATAACTTAAATCTGTGGTATATGTTTGAATATAACGTGAATCTTTGGCATATATTTGAATATAACGTAAATCTGTGGCATATATTTGAATATAACGTGAATCTTTGGCATATATTTAAACATAACTTTGACGAGCCATAAGCTTTACTCTTCAAGAATTTTCTTAACGGACGTTTTGATACTCTGCATAAAGATAAAAAGTGACCCTAATTTTAACTCAGCAATAAAAAAAAATATTAAAGACTATAAAAGGCATGTTATCAAAGTTTTCATTTTGGGAAAATGTTTCCGAAGCGACATAGTATTTTTTTTAAAGAAATGCTAGTAGCATAGATGACTTCAAAAAGTGAGTGTTGCAATTTTGTACACCAATGCATCAATCAGAAAAAGACTGAAAATATCTCATTATCTGGGTTTAGATTGTTGTATTTGTATTATTATTTTTTTTACTTCAATCAAAACTCTAAAATTATAAATCTACATTGCACTGGATTTGCGGATATGATATTCTTGTTTTTCAAACTGACAAAATCTTATTTCTCATCAATATTTGTTTCACGTGAACTAATTGATCTTTACCAAAATGATTGATCTTTAACAAATGTGATTCGACTATTTGGTTATAAAGTATGTTAGATATATAAGTAAAACCATCACGTGTAATGACACTTCTTTAATTATCAGTGATATAAATAATTAATTTTAGAGGATCGTACAGTATGATGAGGTTAATGCAGAATAAGACACACGATTGTTTCGAATACCTCTTTCTTATGCTGCTAATTTTTTAACTTAGAACTTAGACATAATGAGTCCTATTTCTTGCAATCAATGCACACAGGAAGATATAACGATGTCTGCTCATGCTTTTCAGATGTTTGATTTAATATGTTTTGCCAGATTTGTAAGGACTCACTTGAAACGGAGGCTGTGTCCTAGAAATCATCTGCGGAGAGGAAACTCTATTGACAAATGAAAAATTGTGAGTAAAGGAATAGTCGGTACTGGACGAGCTGCGTTTTCTAAAGTGTATACATGTGCTCATCAAGGTAATTCTAAACATCACTTTGGACTCAGTTCTTGAATTATTCTACTAATAAGAGTTGTTTAATTATGTCATAATATTTATCAATCTTAATAAATGCACACCACATTTGTAATTCCGAAACCTCGGTCGATATGCCTCCAGTACCAACCCATAACCCTTTAATATACTTTCCTTGACCAAGCCATTATCAGCATTTGCTTCTACTGAAAGTGAAGTATAAACATTAGGAGCTTTGATAATAAGTACACTCTGTAGTAATAATGTCCAGTGGTATCTTCTCCGTTTTAAATTACCAGCTACTGTTTTTCCAGATTTTACTTCCAATGGGTCTACTAATAAACTATGTTGGTAACATCAAATACTAAATTTTCGTGTGGGAATGCTTGCTAGGGCCAATTATGTTCAATTCCAATTGCAGCTGCATATCTCTTTCTTCTTTTTTATTTGCACATTCATTTGCACCTCTCTTTCTTCATGTTGCATTTGCATTTTCATTTTACATGTTCCTTTCTCTTCTCTTTATTTTTTTATTGCATATACCTTTGATCTCTCTCTCTTTATTTGTATGCCTTTGATCTCTCTCTTCTTTTTTGATTTTGAAACTCATGTTTCCTTAGCTTTATTTCGGTCCGGCATTTTTATTTTAATTCTTTTATTTTCATATCAGAGCTAAATAGAGACTTGCTAATTATTTCTCGAGCATTTTGCCTTAAAACTTTCTTTCTTACTAGAACCTTGACTACAATATTTGTAATTACCTGCTTTGACAACGACGATTTTACGTTTTAAAGAGAACATTAACTGGCAAGCTCCAGCAACTCATCTGTCCTTAAATACTCATTGACTTCCTGGATCGGATTGGGATGACATGGTGAAAACTTCTTGGTTTCGTATAAAAATTCAACTGACTCGGGACTTAGAATACCGAAAAAGAATTAATTTAAAACTCAAAAACAAACTTTAATATCCTTGAAATATGTTTGATATTTGGACGAACCCTCCCAACTTCAGTTACCAATACTTGTTCATACACCAAAGAACAGATATAAGCAAAGCCAAGACGTTTTGTAAAACTTAATTAATTTAATTATCAAAGCTGAAAATGTGCGAGGAACTTAAATTAATTCAATCCAAAATGATAACGAAAGAGTTATATTAAAGTCCAAAGAACAAAAAGTTCCAAATAAACTTCAAAACCGGAATTGTACTGGTCCGAAAAGAATCATGCAGTTGTCAAAACGGTGTTATCAAAACCTTTTGTGAATAATTAACAATAGTTCCAGAAAAATATTATAGTCCAAACAATGAGCATTTTCTATTTTCTATTTCCACTAAACGAGTACAAACAAATGAAGTTCCTCTCAAATAATATCAAAGTACAACATCAAACACGTTTACAGACTTTACATTGCAAGAGGAACACAAGAAATAACAATGACTCCGTAATATAAATTGATCTATTTGCTCAGTTCTCTCCTTATACACACATTGTATTGCAAACATGTTTCACAATGTACACCCACATGACAGATCATAATAATCAATAAACATTTCGAAATGCCTTTTTGTGTCTAACGTCGCCCTCTTAGTAAGAGGGTGGTTAATTGGATTTGGCAGGCGTTATCTAGAGCATGACCTCCCTCGATATTTTAGCCCGGCGGGAGTGAACGAAGATTAGAATTTCAACACAGAACTGAACGAGAATACTGGGGGGGGGGGGGGGGGGGCGGGGGGGGGGGGATAAAGCCATGCGAGTCCCCGTTTGACAAGACAATAACAATTTGAATCAGAAAAAAGTATTACCGGCTATTCCAATCCAAGCTAGCTTATATCAATATAATTTAACAGATGTGTCTAATTCGGATTTATTTAATCATCATAACGAGAGGTGAAAACAAGCGCGATGTCCACGATTGATTGCATCACCTTCCTTCCCTTTGACCGTATATCAACGTATCCTAGTTCGTCCTTCCTACACTCTATACTTTGCCCCTTCGTGGACTTCCTGGTCCTTTTATTCTGACCTCGTTCTTTTTTCTTTCTCTGGACTTCTGTCTTCATACTGTCTCGTCTTTCTCTCTGAAAGCTGTTCCTTAAGGGACAAAATTGCCCCATATTTCTGTATACTCAATTCTCTAGAGGTACATACAATTCACTTACATTATTCAGAACATGTTGCTATCCACACAATGCGTAAATTCTGATTTAGTACGGTAGGTCATTGACCTCGCTTCCAGCGGCAGGTCTCAAATTACCACGTGAACATCTATCGAATATTACCGTATTATTTTACATATGCTACTACATGTTCGATTAGTATGGCATGAAATTCACAAAGTGAAATCACATCAACCCTTAATCTACAAGTTTTTCTAAGAATTACAAAATCAGATATAATAAGGTAAGTATCGTTGACTCATGATATCTGTATCGCATAACAAAGGAAATTATTTCATATATGACTCATGATATCTGTATCGCATAACAAAGGAAATTATTTCATATACCACAATGAAATCCTAAAAATATTAATATTTGGATCGCATGTAATCAATTCTACCAATGAACTAATAACTGTAAAAGTAAAAGGTAAATTGCATAACAATTTTAGTATCAATACCTTTTTATGAAATTGAATAAAATAAATTGCATAACAACTCTAGCATCAACACATTTCCATGAATTGAATAAACGATACATAATATGGAAACCTAGTCAAAGCAAACACGTTTGCATAAAAAAACAATCGAATAATAGAATATTACGTGAAACTAAAATTGCGTACCTTGTCGCTGTTCTCTTTCAGAACTTGTGCGACCTAGCACTAAACATGTCTTTCTTTTTACAAGACATCCACCTGGACCCTTTCTTGTTTCACTAGGAAAGCATTAATCTCTTTCCACGGAATCGAGACTAAGCTCCCTCTTCTAGGAAATTTTCAGACTAAAGAATTTCGACTAAGGTCGTCAGTTTAATGTCTGATTGCTCTAAAGTGTACACCCTAATTTATTCAGCCCAATTGTAGGCAGCTGTTGGAAATTTTTCTCAAAGAAATAACTCTTTCTATCGGGTTTAGACAGCTCAGTATATGTGAATGAAAGTGCTTGACAATTTCACTTTGAAAAAATGATAAGTGCACTTAGGTTCCTACCAAGCGGTTAGGGTTGTTAGTTCAAATACCTACTTTTTAAAGACCGTGTTAAGATACCCCGGTCAATTTGACTGAGTTGGAATGCTGTCTCTTTGACATGGGGGGGGGGGGGGGGGGGAGATGAACGAAGAAAGGTCGAAGTGACCCCTCACAAAGACTTTTCTGGCTCAAATGCGATAAAATGTTAATGCTCAATGCATCAAACTTTAAAGTTCGCTGCAGTTCAAAATTCGACACTTCACATTGTGAAACAAACTTATTTAAATTTTAAAGGTTATCAAATGACAATGTAAGACGAACGTACATTATTATGAAGAGAATCCAAAATATTCCTTTAAAAAAAGTATATTTAAGTCGAAACAATGAAATGAATAATTTCAGATAAAGAAATGGGCGGTTCGTCAAGGATGGGGACTATATCTGTATGACGTTGCCCAAAACTCCTTTGAATAATTCACAATAATTCATGAATAAAAATATTGTCCAACGAAGACTTCAATTTATATTGAATAGTCCGAACAAATGTTTTTCCTCTCAAATAATATCTAAATGCTACTTAAAATACGCAGACCGGATGTTACAAAACGAATACAAGAAATAAGAATGAGGAATCTGCCCAGTCAAATATATTTTCACGCAGTCGAAAATGCTAAAAGACACAGAATATCACTACTACTGCTTGACAAATCGCAACTTTCCAAAACCGTAGAAGAACTCACTTGATTTAATTATTTAAACCCTGGCGTCACGTTAAAGCGTCAATAGGTAGTACATTACTTCCGAGCTCTGTGACGTCATAGTCATTTTAGATACACTGAAGTAGGTGGCATTACAGAAAGGTAGAAAAATGTTGCTCTACAATGGTACCAAATAACCTGGACGTTCAAGTCGCATTACAAAATGCAAAGGGAAAATTTATATTTTGAGATCCAATTATTTCACACACAAAATTTTATCTTGGTCCGAATCCGATTTTCTGTCCGGACTTTAGACTTCTTGACCTCATATTTAAAGCAGACTGGTCTGAACTGCACACAGACAGGAGAACCTCTGCAAAACGTGGGATGAGATGGGAATTTGGAGTAGAAAGTGGCCAGGACACGAAAATGATGGGTCCAATAAGCAACAACAACCACAGTTCTAACTTTAGCCCTTCTGTACATGCGCGAGTGAAATTACCAATGAAAAGCAACGTTTCTCATACAACACGGACGCACGCTAACCTAAAATCTCTTGCAAGCCGATCATTTTTGGATATATTCAAAACTAGCCTCAAAACTTTGTTTCCTACTCGCATTTCAGGCGAAAATGATAAATATATCCAGTGGTTAATGAGTTAAAAGAAAAAACAAGGGGAATTAACAATTATTCTTAAATACCCCATGACATACATGTCCAATGGGAAAAAGCCTGGAGCTATCCAATATATTTAGTAACAATTGTATTGTTAGTAAATATCAACACCTGCGTTATCATCTATTTATAAATCTTACGAAAGTCGCGTTCTTTAATGTCATAAAATAGAACCTATGCACTTGCAACATATCAAAAAACGTTAACCACTACAATTTGCAGCCATGGATACAAATTATAAAAGTTATAAATATTCATAACAAATAGTTGATCTTTTCGGCATTTAAACAATTTATTTTTGTCTCTGCATACCTTTACTAGCGTTATTTTCACTAAATGCTGAATTTATTTATTCAATCGAATATTATTCATTAGCGTGAACAAAGTCTTTCTCGAAATTGTATTATGTTTCTTGTTCATTGAGTTATTCAGTTCAATATAATATTAAGTATGCAGTTGATCTTCGAACAAGATAACTATGTCTATATAATTCAGTTGTAACATGAACTAGATATAAGGGCGAATTTATCTTTTTAATTTTTATGTGTATGTAAAATATTTCGTGCTGTTAGTTGTGCACCTTTGTAATCATCAATAATGTTATTCCACAAGTCGGCAAATCATTCCCGCTCAATGCCATTGCAGCATACGGCTAATCCAGGCAACAATCCTGCAGGTTTACGCGATTATACGCGACTTATTCTAAATCATACATATTTCATAGTCATTTGCTAACAATACTATTTTTCTAGCCAGTTGAAGTTGTGCGTCAATCGCCAATATATATATATATATATATATATATATATATATATATATATATATATATATATATATATATATATATATATATATATATATATATATATATATCCGTTTTATCACGTTAATTCCAAACTCTGCGTCATTCACAGTCGCATACCATATCAGATTCTGCAAGCTATTCTAATTTCATACTCGATATTTTGAAACGCATGTCACATAGTCTGTCCCATGAACCTAAACAAGTTGTCCAGTTTACTGTCACATGGTTCAAAACTATTTACAACCCTAGCTGATCATTTAAATGTTACTTCTTCGCCATGGTTTAATAATCTGTGAATTATAAAATCCTTGCTTAATCAAATATAGCACTGGTCTTTGTTTCTTATGAATTTTGCGCCTTTATCAGAATCATTTTAATCAAGGATTTGAAGAATAAATGACTGTTATGACCGAACAACTTGTGTAATTCGGGATATTCTGATTCAACCTTATATCATGAACCTTCTATTTGCCTGTTAAAAGATCTTAGCATTGTACATTTTTAGATATTATTTTCTCTCAAAATCTTAACACATATCTTGAAAGAAAATGTTTTTTATTTTGTTCATTTTTTTAATTTTATATATTCCATAGTTAACAACGTAGTTTTGAGTTGTTTGGCCTTACCATCTTAGCACATTGATAAGTAACACAACTGGTATCTGAAAACTATTGGCTTGTATCGATTGTATACTGATGTAACAGGCAAACAGAACCATTATTGTTGGTGACTGATTGTTTTGATGACCAGTACTGTGCTTGCAGCAAACAGTGCATCTGGCACAGCACATTGTTGAGCATTGCGTCGCCTTTGTTGAAGACTGACCTTATCGGTTTACCAAAGGTGCACTTTACATCGTATGCGATTCGATGCCTACGATTCGCTGTGTTAAAGTTTTTACGTTGAATCAGGCACTTTTCAGACAATTATAGAGATCATGCTCACCCTTGAATTGGTGTTGGTTGTTCTTAACGTTTATTGCAAAAAACTTCTTTGAGCACTTTATCTTTCGTAGTGTACTTATTGTAACATTGTATGTTCTGTTCTGATAATTTTCCTTGTGTATCGAGACTATATAAGGATTCTCTAGAGTATAATATTATTATTTCAGAATATATATATGTCTGAAATGATATTCATTTTGAAACAAAGATGTCTTTCAACGTAGTAGTGTCATCCATTTTAAGGTTCGCCACATTGAACTTTAACGGATACATTAGCAGGAATGTATCCCAATATCCCAGACCGGAATTATGCAGTTCATAGCAATGCCTCCCTCTCCCAATATTTCATACACATGAAGACTCTTTTAATTTTTTATGATAAATTGGAGGACCAGCTGTTAAACCAATTACTGTATCCATTAAGTATACTTTTGATTAACAATATACATGATGAATTGGTGTGCATAAACAGTATCCAAGGCATGAGAGGAATTCTACCGTCGTTATTTTCGAATACGTCAAATTATAACTGTTCTTAATCAACTCAGAATATATATATATATATATATATATATATATATATATATATATATATATATATATATATATATATATATATATATATATATATATATATATATATATATTCAATATATATTAATTAATATAGCCAAATCTTGTTGGGGCTTGATATATATTGTTCTCGCATTAGTATCATAAAAAGAAATGCTAGCTGATCGAATTTCAAATTTTATTTTAATGTTCTCGTATCCGTGAAAAGAGTAAGACATGCTTGGTCTCTGTTGTTCCACACCTATATTACAACATGTCAACTATTATACATTGTCAATACATGATACACTAGTTGTTCTGGTTTCTCATTAGTTTTGCAACAAAATGCAGTAAATTACATTATTGACTTGAATAAACAGAAACTGGTTGTACTTCAATTATGTTCTTTATACGTCAGCTGAGAGTGACAAGCCGATTTTTTCATTTCACGCTACGTTATACTGGATATGTTCAAGACCAACACTATTGAATTATTGAGCTCTGTGGAGGATTTTCATACGGGTCGCCACCAGACGAGTCTCGTTAACCGCACCAAGCTGGTTTTCATTTTATGGCACGAATGTTTATAAGATTGCTACGATAGGAGAATCAGATGGTCTTTTGCCATTTCAGAAAGGTGTTTTAAGTCCGTTGGTTTCTATTAAAGAAGTCACGAATGCTGTAGGGTAAATAGTTTATACGTATAATAAATGAATCAGAATTTACATTTAAATTATTGTTACCAGAAACAGCTTTCCCAACTCTTGGGTCATCATAGCTGAATTACGTCAATCACTCAAGTTAAAATAAGTACCATTCGTTAGCTTTATTAAAGCGGGGACATTCGTGGAATTTTCTTAATTCGGAAAAAAACACATTCTTAATATATTAAGAATATATTGAGTTTATGTTTGTAACACAATGTTCCTATCCTTGCATTTTATTTTTATGACATTCAGCGAAGGACAGATTTGCTGGATTCTAAATATATAAGAGAAAAAGCAACCCATCATTGGAGTAATATACATTCGTTTGGTAAATGCAAGATTACTGTCTTCGCCTGTGAAGAGAATTAGATTAGAACGCTCTGTAATGAGAAAATCTGTCAATGCACGAAAGGTCCATTTCTTTCTTTCTTCTTTGATTTTGATTTAGATTGGCAGTTCCCATCGCCGTTGTAGCCACAGTGGATGTGTGAGACCTTCTGCTTTCGTTAATAAAGGCTGTTCGAATGTCAAGTCTCACAAATGACAAATTACGTTACTCTATGTGAAGTCAGTTTAATTCCTTCCTGCATTTGAGATAGGTATTCTGCACAAACCATCCCTCTTATTGACACAGCGGATTTATAAGACACTTTCTGTACAATCAAAAGGGTGTTTGAAAATATCACTTTTATTTTTTGGCAGCATTATTTGGGAAAATACAAGTTACTCAGTTAAACGTTTCTTACGCAGCTGCCTCTGGGAAGAAAGTAAAATGACTTCAATTGACTGGTGTTAGTTAATTCAGCTTAAATCTAGAACAAGTATGTTAAGAACCGCAACAATCTGGTTGTTTAAGAAGGGTTATTGCATAATGGAGTGAAATTGATATTTACGTTCAGCGACTATATGATGTGGCTTTCTGTTACCACGTTAGACAGAATAAACTAGAACTAATAACTTCTTTGCAATACTTACAATCCTAATATCATAATCAAGTCATCAGCTCACAGATACCTTGGGGAATGTTTTCGCATGCTTCCAAGCGGAAAGAGAGAAAACTGTCAGTATCCTGGGCACATTATCGGGAAGAAACTTAATAATAATAATAATAATAATAATAATAATAATAATAACATTAATGAGGACTTTGAATAGCGCCTAATCTTTAGAAGCTCTATGCGCTTTACGACATTTGACAACACTTAAAATAAATATATAATGATATGATTACAAAAATAAAAACAAGCACCATGAAATTAGAAAACAGAAAACATGCTGAAAATATTTAAGGTAAGGAAACATTATTAGGTCTTTAAGTCTGCTCCTGCAGTCGAAATAGGTGAGTTTTTAAGAGCGCTCTTGAATGAGATGACTGTGTCTTTGCGTCTAAGTTCAGTGGGCAATTCATTCCACGTTGTTGGGCCCTGGTATGCAAAATATTGGTGTCGATATGATTTCATTTTCATGGTGGAAATAATAGGAATACGAGTGTCAGAAGAGGAGCGTAAGTATCTTGCTTGTGTGCACACATGGGTGAGGTCAGATAGGTACGTTGGACTGGAGCAATTCAGTGAAACGTAGCAGAGAACAAATTTTGTATTTGATTCTGGATCGAATGGATAGCGAGTGTAGGGTACAGAGCAGGGTGGTGGGGGTAGGCATGCTCTGATCGTGGTACTCTAAAAGGAGGATCAGATCAGCTGTGTTTTGAACTTTCTGAAGTTTCTGGAGTAGATAATGTGATGAACCAGAAAAGAGTTACAATATATATATATATATATATATATATATATATATATATATATATATATATATATATATATATATATATATATATATATATATATATACATACATACATACATACATGCATGTAAGAATTATTCATTCGTGCACGAAATATACGCTAGTACTAATGAATGTTGTCTTGTTGTTTTGAACCTTTTATAAGCTAAGAAAATTCATTAAAATAGCAGGTTTCTCACGAAATACACGTTTACCATTTTAAGATGAAATACAAAAGTCACATTCATTTGCACAATTTGCAAATAAAAATTGTCCCTGATCTTTTAATTGTATTATGCAGTAATGCCCTTTTTCATGTAGGATTAGTTTGACTTTTGACGTGTTTTGCAATATTGTCATTATATTATTAAATAGCGTCTTTGCACATGTGTTGTCTTAGACTGTTAATCAAACAAGTCCAAGGTAAAACATGGTCATTCCAATGTTATCACGATGGATAGTGGCCTTAATTGGCTGGACAATATTGTAGAATGGTACCTAACTAGTAAATGTATGTTTCCCGATTATTCAGTGACGTCAATCGCATCACAGCTATACCATTCTCACAGCGGCTATTTTCGACACCCACCCGCCCATCCCCCGAGCTGTAGAGATTGACTGGAAGCTTCACATCCGTGCGGTGCATAACAGGTAAAATGTACTAAATTGTGTACCTTTTATCAAAAATGGAAATCGATAGTTTGTTGGTATTTGACGTGTGCCGTAAATGACCCACAGTTGGAGTAAGATTACCATATTTTTCCTCTTTATTACATGCATACACGTCCCCAAGCTGAACGGAGAACAACACAATGATCACACTCAGATTCCTATGAGTAAAATATTCATTATGCGCATCACTTATCCGGCACAATCGCATTTCACACTTTATCTAAAGTTACCGAGTCATTGTATTTCCCACAACGGGCACTGACACTGACATCAAGCAGGGAAATCTGGATGCATGATAGCTGTAGCAGACATTCCAAAAACAAAATGAGGAACACCAATATACTTAAGACTGAAATTATTGGATGAATCAAAGAAAATAGTAATATGAGTCTAAATGTAGCAGGGGAAATATATGGAACCTATCATATATTGTGACATTTACCACCACCACCTATGGGATCCATATCAGAATCCGATTAATTTCTTGTTGTTGTTGTTTTGTTTTAAAAGCATATACATACATACAAGTACAAAACATAAAGCTTATACTACAGATGAGATAAATCTTTTCTTTTTCTGAATCCTGCATTACGGTTAAGTTCTAAATTTAAGTTTGTAATTGGCTTTGTATGACCAAAGCATTTCTTTTCACTAAGAAATACATTTTGAAGAACAATTATTCTGCAGGCGTTTCAACTATAAATAATAAGCATCTATCTATGAGCTATCACGACACCGATGAATGCATTCAAAGGAATTGGCAGCATCAAAAATCTTAATGAAATCCATGTAAGCAATTATGAGGGCGTGTTTCTTGTTCGATTGCTGTGTATTAGGATAGTTGAACAATGAATCATATTTCCAATTTTGTGTCAGGCCACTTGTCCATATACGTCAATACCTGTTTGGAGCTAAGACAAGGTTTTCATTAAATTTCATCATGAGCCTGACGTAATCCCCTTAGACGTTTTAACACAGGGCAATGATTGTATCAATTTCAATAACACCACATAGTTGGATGTTTCTGATCAGGACCTTGGAATAATGTATAGACACGACTAAAAATACAAGGATCCTAAAATTTTCAATTTTCTAAAAACGAAACTTAGAAACAAATATTTAGTTAGAATGCAAATTGTAACTTCAAGCTATTTTCGTGTACTTGTATTCATATAATAATAAAATAAACGCACCAAGTTTTCTTTTTTTATTCATATGCGTGCTTTCAACAAACTTTGCAACTTATAGGTCAAATCATCATTAATAATCCATCATATTGCATACATATATTTCTCTATGATGAACTCAGACCAACATGCCAATCATACAAGGATTCCCAGGGGTGGTATCGACCATTATACACACACTGATTTGATAGTATTTGTAGTCCAGCATATTTTTATTTAACAGCTGAGTACAATATACCGTTATAAAAGGCTCCATTACAAGGTCAAACAACTAAAGCATGTGACCGTGTCACTCACTGACTTTGCATGTGCAATTCAGGCACATCTAATTCTCACCTTTAAACGAATTTCAGGAAAATAAATTGATTCTTGCTCAGTTATTCCCCGATGGGGATCATTTTCTGTGATGACTATTTTAAAATGATATATAGAGTCACGCAAAACCTCTAAATTCAAATATGAACTAATAATTCGCCTGGTTCTAGCCCTGAAGCAATTTATCCTAGTCGGATCCTTGTTTCCAGCGAAACTTTCTCTCGATGAAATTTCATGCTAAGTGTAAATGTAAGAAAATATCGAATTGTTTGCATGCCATAAAGTGTGCTTATACAAATACAAGAGTTTACATGTTAGTCCAGTGTTTAAGAATCAAAAAGTGTTCTGTGTTGTTTTGGATTGATTATAGTTATACGTTCAAAACTGAGAATACAATATATATATATATATGAATACTACTATATCAAGTCGAAATGACATTTACTTAACAGAGCCATCTTGTATATCGCAATTACTGAATAAACACCACCAGTAAGAATTTCCTACCTGTATGTCGTAACACATAACGACATTAAAACTGTAACTGGAAAACAATATGTGCTCCAACTGGAAAAAAATATGGGGATCGGAGACATCTTGTCTATCGCCTTTACTGAATAAACACCACCAGTAAGAATCTCCTACCATGTATGTCGTAACACATAACGACATTAAAATTGTAACTGGAAAACAACGTGTGCTCCCATTGGAAAAAAGGATGGGGATCGGAGACATCTATGATTCTTAAAGTAGGCAATCCAATACGAAATAACCCTTTCATTTAGCATCATAATGTGTAAGAGATACGTTTGGCTTATAAAAGTGAAGCTTAAGTTGCTATTTTTGGGGCAAGTTTTATGTCGACAGAGATGAATTTATCGGACTTAGGAGATAATAAAACTTGCAAATGATACTACCTTGTTCGCGTAATAATTGGATTTTTTTACGGAAACACCGGATAATATAGCGAAGAGTATCGGAACACTCATAAATCTACCCAGTTTGATAAGCTGTGATAGCATTCTAACGTGCTATAAACTGTACCTATAAAAGCAATAAGATATAGCTGAAGACATATGATGGCGAGATGTCTTCACTTTATTGGGCTTTACTATGAGCATGCCACGACCAAAATGAATCATCCAGAGTATTTTCACATCTACTGGCAATTCTGATTGATGTATTCAGAAGAAAGTAGTGTAATACCATATGCAAGGAAAGGTTTAGTGCAGGAAACAACATCTTGATCTTCCGAACAGCATTGATTATATTAAAATTTATGATTAAGTACGTTTCATAACGAACAGTCTTTTTATGTACTGTTGTCTTGCTTTTATTGAGTTTAGCCCTTTCTTATGCATATAAGATAATCACAAAGAGCATTGGTCTGGAAAAATAAGGAATACTTTTGGAGCATCGGTGATGAGAGCAGGTAGCCAAAGGCTATTACTTATATACCTTACTTGAAGTTGTAATATTCATTTATCAACTAAGAAATGCTATAATAACGTAAAACTATGTTAAACATGTGTATTAGTGACACAATATAGCACCCACCGTCTTGCCTACCTGCACCCTCCCAAACACTCGACACAGGGCACACCACCGCAAAAGAATGGAACTAATCCGTCGATCCATGCTTTGGACACACACACACACACACACACACACACACACACACACACACACAGAGGCCGAGTCATCCCAAATACTTACAAAAATGGTATTAACAGCTGCCTCTCTTGGTGCTCAACATTAAGAGGCTAGTGTTAGGACTTGTCGGCCTGCTTTGAGGATAATGTGACTGGGTGGGACATCATGCTACATGTCTGCTGCATGATGCCCCAGTGCTTGACATCACTGTAAACTGCCACAATGAAGACATCGTATGATATGACTGAAAAATTGTTAAAGCTACGTTAAAAATCCAAATCACATCACAACACACACACAGACAGACAGACACACTCACTTGTATTTCAATTAAAATTTTCCCATTGTTATGCATATTTGATTTAATTTAATTGTTTGCAAGTGGTTTTTTATCAATGTTTTTAATTACATGTCAAAATAATGTAATTTGTTTACTAGGTATTTGATATTTTCCAGAATATTCGGTTTGACCTGACTATTTTCGTCGATGCCTAATAATAGAAACACTGTTTCTATATTTGGCCCAGTTCCTGGCTTTGATTGAGATTCAAGTAAACAACTTCTTTTCTTTAATTCATTTTTAGTGTGTGAATGATAATGGTGAAATCGAGGCTGTACTGGACTATGTGCCATTAGACTTGTAGGTACCTTCTAAATCATTCTAGAATGTGATCACGTGATCCTCATCCGGGAATCTGTTTAGCATCTCAAGTTACTATATAAAAATTGTTTATAGAGATTTTTCTCATTTGGGTCTTTACTTTACGTTGGAAAGTGTCTGTTTGTGACAGTTTGGATTTATATTTTACTATTAAGTTTTATTCAAATTATTTGGATTCTAAAAGATTAGTTCTTTTTCCTGAAGAAAAAAAAAATGAGTGCTCATACAGAATTCTTGGACAAAGACATTTCTGTAAATTTTATTCGGAAATTCAAACACCGGAATAATATTTTCTATGGAATAACAAAGAACTGTAAACGCTACGACACCATAATTAATACAGTATTCGTCATCGCCTTCCATTTTGGATTTTTCGTCAGGACTCGAACTTGAATTCATTAGAACATTTCATTACTAGGACTTCTAAAATTTATTTCATAGATTATTCTTGGATTATATTTTGGATTTGATTCCTAGAACAGTAAGTTTTTATTTTTTCATTTTTACAGTATTTTTCCAGGGAAATACATATTGTGTTAAAGTTTTCAGAGCTTGTTGTTTTCACTCATTCTTTTCTTACTGTTTTTTTTTATAGCCGAAACACTTACATAAGACCAGTTACAATAATCTTTTAAAGTGAAACTTTCTTGTCATCATAACTATCATCAGCCAGTATTCAACCATGTATCGAATCAGCCATTTTAGATTTTCTAGACAGCTTGTATTTTTTTCCATGCATTTTAGTAAAACGTCGTTGATTTAAGGTTCACACAATGACATAACGTTTTCCAGGGCACTCTGTGCCAATCAAGTTTAGATAAACAACCATTCATATCAAGCTTAAAACCCCAGATGTCTACATAGTTGTCTGCCTGGTAAAAACAGATGTCACCACAACCTCTACAACACATCTACTGGCGCGACTAATGTCGCAGAAAGCACTTTAAGGGTGAAAAGTTGAAAAAAGCAAACAAAAAGCGTGAGCTTCGAGTCGCATTGGTTTTGTTGCGGTCCAGGGAAAAATCAATAGACATACATACATGCATACATACATACATACATACATACATACATACATACATACATACATACATACATACATATAGGTACGGTTGACCGACCGGAAACACACATATTGACATATTGTTTTTTGTTTTGTCTAAACATGGTATAATGCGAGTAGTAAATTTTCTTATGCGCGACGTTGATCTAGCTGGCCTCATTTCTCAAGTACCACTGTTCCCCAAGTGCGCGAATTTGTGCAAATTCGAGCGCCCTCGCAGTCTCTCTGTTTAAGTAGTTTACGGAACAATTATGGATCACTTTTGCGTTAAGCTTCTCTGTTACTTTGTCAATACTTACTGCTCATTATGCAGCATATAGACTATATCGAGTTCTGATTGTTGATTGTTTTCTGTGGATCGCAACAAACAAAAACCACCAATGAGAATTCAATGACACATATTTCACTGATTATTACCGGTGTATCTTCCAAGTTCAACCAAAGTTGACAAAATACGTCAACAAAAAAATTCGCGTAAACGTTGATAATAAACGATGATTAAAGCACTTGATTATATATGTGGAACACATTTTGAATGTCCCCATGATACTGAACAAGCTGTTGGGTTAAATTCATTAGCATGTAATTGGCGGAGGGGTGCAATATTGTAACGTGCCAAGGGTCAAAGTCAAATAAAATGGAATAGATGGACAGCTCACGCCTTTTTCAGTTACTAGACCTCTCCAGTGTATTGTAGTGTCAATAAATGTGTGTTCACTATAAAAGTTCTTATATAGATTATATAAGCACAAAACAAAACAAATATAAATAGTCAACAAAGTTTATTATATGTCTTCCTGGGTTGAATGTGTTTTCTCACAAAATCTAGTGCTCAGAATAGTGAATTATAATATTTGCCAATTTTCAGAACAGATGTTTCATAAAGCATGTTGAAATGACAACAATAATTTCAGTGTTAAATTGCATGTGAAAATCAGCATAAATGTTCCATTTGTCCAAATTTACATGATCATTAACTCAGATTATCCCATTTCTCAAACTAATCTTATACAGAAAAAGAAGATAATGGTTCTCAAAATTTGTTCATATAACATACCGAAGTGGTAATGATTTTGTTCACCCAGTTAAGGTTCGGAACCAGGCCCGGATTTGTGTTTGGAATTTATATCTGATATAACGAAGAAAAAAACGTTGAAACAATTTCAGAGAAACTTTATAGTAGTCATTATGAGTACTAAATGTAATGTGTCGGTAGTAACTAGTCTACCTTGCTATTAAGCCTTGAGACTTTATGCTTGGTCTTTAGACCTTTACTGGAATCCAGTAGAACCACAACTGCTAAAACGGCGGATCTCGCCCCAATTTATAGGTTTCGGGAACACACTCGGGAAATTTATGACAAAGTTTTTTACGAATATGACTAAATATGGAAGAATTCGGAAAGATTAACCTGAGCGCCTCCTAGTGGAAATCCGAGCGCCCAATACACAGTAGTAAAAATGGCACCCGATTTCAAACGACAAAAATAGCAATTATTTCACAATAAATTATATAAAGATTCAACATTGATGATGAACAGTTTCATCACACTGGTGACGAAAAATTATGAACTTACATGAGTCTTACCTTAATCCTGGAGAAAAATGGATACAATTGCCTATTTCTCTCTCAGAATAGAATTTAAGTGATAACATTTTACAATCTTGTCATGTACACACTGGGCTTCAGAAATCTTTACCCAGATGATAAATATTTAAACAAATCATTTTCATTTAATTTACATATTGTATCAAATTACGTTTCCTTTGTACAAGCGTCATATATCAAAAACTGTTACTACAGTTACTATTATTTGTACTGGAAACAGAGGTACGACTTTCCAACATGAAGGGAATGTAAACAATAAATGGAGATTATAAATTATCTCCAACATTAATGATATGTGCAAATGCACTTTATAAAAATACAAGTTGACAGGTAGTCAGGATTGTTTCAATATTACGAATAACGTAACTTTGTATTCATTTGTAGAAGGCGACATGGTATTGATAAGTCTACGTCGTTTCGACTAGGACAAAAATGTTACCCATGCCTGCATCAGGTGAATTCTCAATTTAAAGAATAACAAGGCAAATGACTAATAATTATTGACGACAGCTGAAGATTAAAACAACTTGAAATCGATAAGTTTCGTTTTGTGTCGATATTTCACCTATTATAACGTTATGTGCATCGGTACTATCAAAAATCGATATATTGTTATATTAGGGTCCAAGAACATGACAACACAAAAATAAGGAAATTATTTCATGTGTTAGAAGGTACCCTGCATCATTATGGCTGGTGCAAAGAGAAAACTAGTTCGAATGAATGGGGGATATTATACACTTTTAAAATATTTTGTTATAACATTTTATGAATCTGTTTCTGTCAAAAAATTAATCGCAGATCGATAACGTTCAATAACTTGATATACAGCTGCACGTGCAGCACGCTGAACAGCTGCAGATACATGTCACATAACATAGATAAATGAGAGTGACAGAAGATGTCGGAGAAAAGGAACATTTATGCTATTACGTAACAAGGAGTATATTGTTAAATCCGAGATATCGTAGGCTATTCTCGAAATGTTACGAAGACTATTCCCTAACTGTTACGAATGCCGACTTAGATACAAGCCACGGATGTAATTCTCTGTAATAGCCTACAAGACATTAGTGGTTACATAGTTTTGAAAAGGTGGTCCTGAATCAAGGTAATACGACACGCGTAGACCGCTCCGGTGGCCTAGTTGTTGGAGCGTCTGCCTCGGAAGCGGTAGGTCGTGGGTTAGAATCCCAGCCGAGTCAGGCAGACGTGACACAGTGCTAAACATCACTATAAACTGCCACACAGCCGGCATCGTATAAATATGACCGAACAATTGTTAAAACCACGTTAAAATCATAATCACACACACATACGACACGCGTTAAGTACAACTTTGAATGCAACTAAGGAGACAGTTGACAAAGACGCTCGATACGAAATGGAATATATTTATATTTTGATTACATATTATATTTGGAATACGTATCTGACTCGGCTGGTGTCACTCGGCATTTGTATGCCTTCAAAAAATGAACAAAACTTTTGGAACGCTATCGAACAAGACAACGAATTTCCTTACAGTATTTGCATTCCGCATATGACTTTAACTAGGACAATCAAATATACAACGGAATGTGTAGCATAAGAGAAAATGGCGGAATGTATCATACTGGTCATTATCAAAATCAATCAAAATTTACATTGATTACTGTCGTAAAGGACATTTTGTTTCCCACACGTTTAGTAAACGTTCGGGACTCCGGACTTTAGACACAGCCCCAGTCTGTCTCCATGGATCATATAAGACAAAAGTTTTAATATAAGGGTTTGCTTTTGGTATTATTTCCAATAACATACAACATAGGAATACATCCAGTCGTGTGCTTTTTGTATTCGGGACTTCTTGAAATGAAAAAAGGATAAATCCATGAAATTGTGCAACATATTTCGGCGTTGACATTCAAATAGTTATCAAAATTATTACAACTTAATGAGATAATTATCATCATTTGCATTCGATTATAACATGAAATAAGGAATATTCGTACATATAATCAAACAATAAACATACAATTGAAATGCATACAATACTTATACATTGTCTCCCAATGAAACAGTTATTGAAGAGTCTTACCACATGGCTACCCTGTCTTTATAAATAGCGTAAAATGAAAAAAGGCGAATATCTCCTAGCCCATTATCAACGCCATTACATTTAAGCTTTCATTTGCAGACATATTATCTTCATATTGCTCTCTGTCTCATATGTGTGTGCGTGTGCGTGCGTGTGTGTGTGCGTGCGTGTGTGTGTGTGTTATTAATATTTTTAACACAGCTTTAACAATTTTTCAGTCATATCGCTATGATGTCTGCAGTGTGGCAGACTAGGGATGTCAAGCACTGGGGCATAGTGTTGCAGACACGAAGCATGATGTCACACCCAGTCACATTATCCTGACACCAGGCCGACCATTCCCAACACTAAACTCTAAATGCTGAGCGCCTAGCGAGACAGCTGTTAGTACCATTTTTGTTAGTCTTTGTTATGACTCGGCCGGGGCTCGAACTGCGACCTTCCGCATCCGAGGCGGACGCTCTAACCATTTGCTGCATGTAAGTCTGTGGTATTATACTATCTCTCTCTCTCTCTCTCTCTCTCTCTCTCTCTCTCTCTCTCATAAGACATATATGTGTGTGTGTGTGTGTGTGTGTGTTTAATATACTTAACGCAGTATATTGTTAATATAATTAAAACATTACTTTTGAGAGTCAATGCAATCCAAGCATACATTTTTATGTTCCTATTTTCGTCAGCTTTTATTTTTTCGTTGTCGCAGACATGAGAATGTGTTTCAGGGATGATTGTTCAACTCAAGTATTCGATCGACTGATGTTTGAATCACCATTATGGAAAATTTCATTTATAGTATTTACAAGTATTCTGACAGTATTTACTAAATATTCTCCTTTGCCGTGATGTACATTTTTTAAGATCTGTTTCGTGATTAATAAAGTGCTCATTCTTGTATAAATGAAACTTGCACTCTTATAGCAGTTAACGAGTTTCAACTGAAGTACCTGCTTACGATCATGAGGGAGAGGAAATTATATTGTAGTACTTGATAACTTTAAACACATGGTTAATTCTATCGAAACAGTGGTGAAAGCAGTTTAGCTAAATTAGGACAGATATGTCGTCATTATAGTGTCTAAAACCTATTTACTTTTTGAAATAACATATTGAAAGTGTCTGCCTGTCATTAAGGATGCAATATTCCTCTCTTCGAATGACTGCTAAATTTTAACATGAGATTTTGATGTGTTCTTTATTTCGATATGTAAATGTCATACTCAGAACAGTTTCATTCACTCAGATATTAACACGTATTGGTTTTTCTATTTTGTTTTCGAAATTTTCATGAGAGCAGACAAAGCCATTGGGGCTTTTTTCATAAACACAGGAAACAATACCAATGCTGTTTTCAGAAAACATATTTTGTTTTCAAGCCTGTCTTCTAAATCTAAAGGTCTCCAGGTTCTTTGAAAATAGTTAATTCGTCCCAGTATACAAAAAGTATGTGGAAAAACTGTTTCAACTCTAGCCCTACATCACAGTTTTATTTTGTAAAAGTTGTTGAAAAAGTGTTTCAGTAAATATTTGCATACGCGTTTCTCTAAATGTCTGTATAATTATATTATTCAAAATAATTGTATTGCACCAGATGAATAAGTCTTCATTCCTCCCGCCTCTAAAACAAATCTGCCACGGTAGATCTAGAACACAATATGGATGGCTCTCATCCAGGGGAAGAACATTTTTACGTTGATGTAAGTAAAGTGTTTGATCGTGTTTGGCGCTCTTGATTAGTTATCAGACTTAGACAGACAAGCATTCAAGGTAGTTTACTACTGTTTTTAGAATATTATTATTATTAATTCTCGAGTCTCGGATTTTAAAGCTGCTAATGCTTGAGTCCCTCATGGATCTATCCTTGGACCATTAGTATTTTCAGCGTATATGCCTGATATTGTAAATGATGAATAATCATCACTTAGACCAATCCCTGAAGATAATACACGATATGTAATTGTTGAAATCCGAATGAGTCTTGCCGAATTTTAAACACGGACACTCGAACATAACATGGCGGTGCCGATATCCGAGAATACGAATAACAACAACTGGTTCAGGACCCTTTGAATGTATCAGATAATTGGTTCGTCCCACATCCAAAAACATGCAGTCCTTTTTCGCTTAATATGCCTAATTGGCAGAAAGTAATATTGAGAACTTGGATAGTTCGATAATTTGTTTGACGTTGCACTTTTATATATTTTCTTGAATTTGCTCTCCACTGTTCAACAGCAAGATAGTCTTTCGTTTCAAGTACTCACCTATCTCGTTCTCTTGCCGAGATTGTATAACTCCGTCGATCGGTAGGAATCTCCAATATTGACCATCACAATGCACCATTACCACAAACGCTTGCTTTTACTCACTGTTAGAGTGACAAAACTATGCAACTCTAACACGTTGTACTCCCTTTTCATTATCGCATCGATTTACACTGACGATAGTCTTATCTAGCAATCTACTGAACTCTGATGGAATTAATACACAAATATTTATATACAGTTATACAAATGTCTATCAAATTAATGTGCAAATCACAATCATACATCTATATTTCATTAAACTAATTACATATGCTGAATTGACCATCCGTATATTAATATTTGTATATGACCTTGACATCCTTAAGTCAGTCGATTATTGTTGATAGTTAAACTATACCTGTATCAAAGACAAACTTTGCTTATCAAGCTTCCAGCTTTCATTAGAATGCCCATATACTGTAGTGTTACAGTCATTTCTTGCATAAAAACTGATTTATAAAAAAATGAAAGTAATGCATTTAAGAAATGTACTATTTTCACAAAATGTTAACAAATTATAATTTGTGTTGACGGAAATGTATGAAACAAACTGAGCCTTATTACAGATTTTACTAGGAAATGTGGACGCTGAATATCTGAGAAATATGTCATGTCGATGAACAGCCGAAGAATCTCATGTAATTCAGTTATGGTTATCCTGTCAGTTTCAATGAAAATTCTACAAATTGCAATTATTTGAATAAGTTGATAAACTACGATGATTGCTGAATAGTCCATGCAAATCCTGTTGATATTTTATCTCCATCAAGGGCATGGACAATCGTATCAGAAATTGGTTTACTAATTCCCACTATTCATGTAAGATATACAGACATTTCTCAGTTTATGTACAAATTACTTCTTCCATATATATATATATATATATATATATATATATATATATATATATATATATATATATATATATATATATATATATATATATATATATATATATATGTATGTATATATATATATATATTGTTACGTGTTTATGCTTGAATAAATAGTAATACAAGAAAGAGTGAAAACAGCAAGCTTTGAAAAATATAATAATTTATTTCCCTGGAAAAATACTGTAAAAATAATTTAATAAATATGAACTTGCGGCTTTAAGAATCGAATCCAAAAATAAACCAAGAATAATCCACGAATAAAATGTTTGAAGTCCTAATAACAAAGTGTTCAAATGATTTCAAGTAAAAGTCCCGACGAACAACCCACGACGGAAGACGATGGCGTTAGCTGTATCCAGTACAGTATGGTTGTCTACAGTTCATTGTAAACACAAGACATTATCCTCCGGTTTTTTAAATCCAAAGAAATATTTTTGGAAATGTCTTTGTTTAAAAATTGCCTATGAGCACACGTATATATCCACGAAAGCAGAATTAATCCTTCTGAATCCAAATAATCTGAAGAAAAAGTAAAATATAACTTGAGAATTGGCTTCAGCAGATATAAATTACTTGACATCAGCGTTTTTAAGCCTAAATTCACTCTAAGCATCACTTATTAACACTAACTAATGCGCTTTTTCGATAATGCCTGAATTGCAAAATAGAGGATCACGTTATCATGTTTACATATCTAAAATCACCTAGCCCCAGTATAGTCTTGATAAAAACCAATCATTTTATTATAAGAATAAAACAAAAAAGTTGCTTACTTCACTAAACTCTATTTACATGCCTATGATCACGTATCTAATACAGCATCGATATCACTCTTATTACATTATTCCCACAATGACAATAACTATTTAAACCAATAACCTGTTGACGTGACTGTTACTAAATTTGTATTAAGGTCGGGATCCAGGTCAGCCTTATGTTTACAGAAATGAACAGTCAAGATCAAACTATTTTCTGGAAAAAGTATGAGTTTTTATTAAACAGAACTACATTATTTAGACATATAATAAAATTAAAAAATAGAAAGGTTTTAAATCTTGCAATGAATTAAATCAAATATATATAACAATAACAAAAGTCAGAGGTTTTTGTCTAATTTTAATTCCACACATCAAGATTCAGTATCAAGTTTATAAATTCTACACGTTGATGTACAATAACAAAAATGAAACACACGTTCTTCTTTCAGAAAATGTAACCACTATTTCTTAGGACTACAACAGCTTTTTTAAATTGCTATTGAAAATGATGCACTGGCATGCTGGAAACGTTCGCATAGTTGCCCGTATCAATGAGTGTTGTTAGACAGATAATATACTTCTAACTAGCTCCTCTCAAGGTGGTTGTAATATATTTCGTAGCTGACGTTGCATACAATTTCCTTACGAACTGTTTGCATACTGTTTCCAGTCGTACAGTTCCATTTTCGTATCGTTTGTGATGCTATTTTCTTTGAGTACCTTTAATAACGGTTTCTAGAAGCATATAACTGCCTCTTTTTAATCCACCAAGTAGAGTGGCTTACTCTTTGCGTAACATTAATTATTGTTTGTAGCATCGCTTCATCTCTGGGCCGTTGTTCATGCTGCAATAAAAATTGAAGTGTTGTGATTTACTACCGCACAGGAAACACTCGATTCATGGGTTAATACGGTGACATGCCTGATGGTAAAAAAAATATGGTATGCCGACCAACGTCTTAATAACCATAGTAACTGAAAATATTTGGAGTGATTTCTTCCAAGGAATTTAAAAGTGTGCTTTTTTAAAAATTCAGCTCCAAAATTTGATCAAGTGCGTCTCATATGCATTCTGCTACCTCAATCATTATATTTGTCTGAAAAAAGAATATGCTATACGAGATCTTGGACGGTTCCGAATCATTACGAGCTTCTCGGTCGTGTGACTCGGTGACGTAAGAGATTGGACAGCTGAAGCAATGGCTATTAAACCTTCTCGTAAACTTGTAATGCCTGAATTGGGAATGTTTGGAAATAAACATATTTCGGTTATGAAACGATATTGACATCGCGCATAAATTCAGCCATAGCAGTTTCAGGCGTTGTCAAACTAGCTCCTTGATTGTCACAGTTCTTAAGCCGATGGAACCGATGAGAAAGGAGATTGATGTGAAAGACGATATTAACATCAACACACCTATGAACACGAGCTGGTATGAACCATTTTTGTATGTTTTACAATTTATTTTTCAAAATAGCAGGCTTAGTTTTAATTTTAGTTCAAATGACATTATATGCCGGGTGAGTGAAAGTATACATTAGTAGGTCGGATATTTATTATGATTGTTAATATGTATGCAGGCGATATAACTCATGGTTAGTTTAGAACTTAAATTTCCGAGTGATCATGATCAAACCTATATTTATCAGTATAGACGAAACCTGGATGTCAGCTTCTGTGTTGAGGAAAGGATGTAAGCCGCAGCATTTTCTGGACCTGCATGCGTTTAAAACATGTGCTTTCAATTCCGCACCAAAAAGGTCAGGTGCTAATTTTAGTAATGAGTGTTCCAAAGTCAAGACTGTTAAAGAACTGAAATTCCATCAATAAAACAATGTCTCTATTTTGTTCACTTACAACTAGGATAAGCTCTCAAAAGATTATTTTTCCTAACACATGACATAACATTATTAACCAATCCTGGTCAGCCTGACCCATATATACTATATTTTATATTCACTCATTTCCAAACTGGTTACCATTTTTTCATATGATAAGTACCCCGTGTCCTATATTCACCCTTGTTTTTCTTGATAGCCCTAGGAATAGTAGTTCAATACATAATTAAGAAATGTGCATAGTTCTGCTTGTCAAAGATTACATTAGTGAATATTAGCTTATATTGCAAGTTCATGTTCGCCATTTATCGCTCTTCAATTTAATGTTTAAATACATTACCAGCCTTGTCATATTATGTAATTAATGAGTAAAAGGTCAAGGTGACAATCTATATGTACATGTATTATTACATAAAACGAGATCTAAATGAAAAACATTACCTAAGATTCCTCCCATAAGACATATAAATTAAAACTAAAGTAAGGTAGACAAAGTCCATTAAAATGCAAATTATTAACTTTCAAAACATTCACTAAAAGAATATAGTGGAATGCAAAGACATGAGGGGTCATCACCATTAAGCATGGTGGAAGAGAACTAAGTAATCATATCTGAACCTTTGTGTTTCAAAACACAACTAGGAAATATCATCTTGCTTACTGTAATTACTCTATAAATGGCAAATAGTATACACTTTATATACGTATGGAATCGATAAAACCCAAAATGCAAAACATTACATCTAACATAGTCAAATCTACACACTATTTTCCTCCCCCTTCATGGCAACAGCTTGTTATATCTGTATATGCGTTTTATATTCCAGTGACACTCATTCTGGTTTACATAAGTTATTAATTTTGCTTGTTATCCATAAATAGAACAATACGATTGCATTTATAGTGAAGTTAATTTCACTTGCATATGTTCAGTGATTGCATTGCTGTGGCTGTCTATAGGACTCACAGTACTAATTCAGTTCCAAAAGAAAATCAATACCAACACCATTATATTAAAAATTCAATAACGTATATTTTTTGAGTACTCATGATCAAACCTATATCTATCAGTATAGACGAAACCTGGATGTCAGCTTCTGTGTAGAGGAAAGGATATGAGTCGCTGCATTTTCTGGACATCCATGTGTTAAAAACGTGGGCTTTCAATTCTGCACCAAAGAGTCAGGTGCCAATTTTAGTAATGAGTTTTCCAAAGTCAAGACTGTTAAAGGACTGAAATTCCATCAATATAACAATGTCTCTACGCTTTGTTCACTTACAACTAGGATAAGTTCTCGAGCGATTCTTTTTCCTAAAACATAACTTACATTATTAACCAATCCTGGTCAGCCAAACCCATATATACTCTATTTTATATTCACTCATTTCCAGGCTGGGTTCCATTTTTCCATATCTCTTGTACCGTGTCTCCTATAGCTGCATGTTGCTTTGCTGGTCACACTTGGTGTCGCTGAGGGCTTGTCAAAGGAACTAAGAACTGGTAAGGGATGGAGTTTCCAGATCTCAAAATTGAAAGAACGAGTGGTCATGCAGAAGAAATCCCCTGAGATGCAATAATTGGTTTACCACACAATTGATGCCAGCCTTTAAGTGTAATGACTAAAACCTGATTAATTCTACACGTTCCCTTACTGGGAACACCACATACAGATCATCTGCCTACATTTCATCAATTGTAATCAATCTTTATAAGCTCTAACAATTACATTACAGTCACACAAAGGTCACACTCTGCTAAAACAATCGTATTGGAAATTCCAAAATCTAATTTACTTTTGACTGACACTAATCACGAAAGAGATTCGTGGTCATTTACACACATCTGTGGAACTGTTACTACGTGTGTATGTGTGCGTGTGTGTGTGTGTGTGCATTTGTGTGTGTGTATGTGTGCGTGTGTGTGTGTGTGTGCGTGTGTGTGCGTGTGTGTGTGAAAGAACTGCGGAATATTCAGATGTGGTAGATTTATTGTGAAATCAGCTTCATTACTTAGTACTTTTGACAATGTTGGAAATTAATCTTCTGATTTTGGACTTAAGAACAACCTTCAATGGAAGAACATATTTTTGATGAATCCATTGCGTTCCATAAACTATTTGGGAAGATGGGTCAGCAACAGTAATGTATATCTGACGACAGTAAAGCCACCATATAGAAACGAGTTTTCAAAATTCGCAAATGGCAATGGTGGCTCTTACCAAAATTCAGTGAAGAGTGCAAAACAAGCTGGAGATTTCTGAGAGGTCATTACGTTAGAAACGCGAGTTATATTATTTTAATAGGCACACAGATAACTTTTAGTGCTTCCAGAAAAAATTGCGGATAAAAAAAAACAAAAACATTTTGCTACACCGTATTGTAAGGTTTATATACAGATATTACTAATTTCACCGAATGTCTATTATAGGATGATGATTCATGCCGTACTGAAATGTTAAAGCACTTATGTTTCAAAGAATAAATTATAATTTGTACATTTTTTCCATAATTTAGGAATTGTGGTTAAAACATTTGTAAAATATTACAGTGATATAAGCGGTTGTATTAACAATTCCTAGGGAATATAAAACTGATAGGTAGGCTAAATATTTGCTTACTTCAATACGTAAAGAATACTTTTAACTTATCATTTAAGCAACTATTCACCACCTCAAATTTGCATTCAGGTATTAAGTGAAGAACCCTCTTTATGGGTTGATTATTTTTTTATTTGATATCCGTCGGTCTGATGAAAAGAATTAAATTTAAAAAATGTTTAAATGTGTAAAGTGATAATACTAATAATAATACTAATAATAATAAGAATAAGAATATTATTATTATTGTTATTATTATTATTATTATTAATTTATTATTATTATTTTTCTATCAAAAGGAGCAAATCCAATGTTTATTTCTTGAAACGTCACAACATTGGTGAGTCGAAGTTAAAACGCCATGAAAATATTGTAATAAATTTAGAGTATGCGCATTTGGTTATAGCGCTCCGTTTTAAATAATTCTTTGATGTTTGTGATTACTTTTCTGATTATTGGAATTGAGTGCAAAAGAAATATGAATTTGCCCGAAACAATTAGCCAATTACTATGAGTAAACGTCACGGAGTAAAGTGTTAGTGAGTTTCCATAATGCCATGGTTCATTAGTGAATTCAGGTCCAAACCGAATGATTGCCCATGAATAACAAATTCCCTACTAAAATCTAGTGGTGTACATTGGGAGTGTGACTACAGTGGCAGTATTTACGGTAGGGAACCAGTAAATTACACAATGGAATCAATAAGAAGGGACTCGGCAGATACCGTTTATATCGCCATGGTGGCAAAGGTGATGCAGTTGTACTCGCGAAAAGTGCCTGGAAACCATATATTGACTGGCCTAAGGTGGCGTAGTTAAAAGAGTTCCCTGTGTTAAGGGACAGTGGTATAGTTTCTTCGGCAAGAACTGCTGGCGAGACGGAAACCTACCGAAGAGAAACCTTGCAGATGTTCGGTTGATAGACATTTGGCAGGTTGTGAGGTTATGTGATCTTGCATTGATTAGAGTAATATTTAGGTATAGAATGGACATGACAGGCTTTCTAATTTACAACTGAAGTTGTATGTAAGTCTTGAAAATTTGGGGTAAACTAACGACTTGCAGCTGGAATCGCACCAGGGTTTGACACCGCTCGGTCAAGTTAAGACCCCTGGCTTGTAACAATAGTATGCCCAGTGGTACTACACTACTCTGAAGGTGAAGTTGTTCGATAAAAGGCAAGAACCTCAATAAATGTTTTTTTTCTTCTTGAAAATTTGAAACTATCTAGGAAAACTAGAGTGTTCCCAATAATACATAAAAAAGATCTGCAAAGGACTGGTATAAAAAATGATCTCATTTTGAATGAAGTTCTGATGTCCAACGTAGATATTTGACATTATGACGTGAACAAGATTCAGGAGTTTAACAAACATAGAGGCTTAATTAGCATGACCGTTCATGTTTAGTCATCTGCATATTCATCCTGTGTTGTATTAAGCTTTATTGGTGTCCGGCAGTGTACCGGGGCAGATGTTTCAACTCGTTAATTAATTAGGGTGAAGCTGTGAATGCTTTCTAGTTTATACGGTAATGATCGATAACAAAACGCTGTCCCATATTGTTATTGCGGTCGGTTGATTGATGTGCACTGAAAATTAAATTGAATAGGACATTTTGGGGGACGAAGTAATTTATGTAATAATAATGCTTTGTATTGTCAGAAGTGTTTTAGAACCAAATGTGATTGCATTTTGCTGAAAGAAACAGTTGCATTAAACTGTTGTTTCATGTCACATACAGTCGATATTGTTTAATGAAAAACATCGTGCATAACGCTAATCAGACGCAGTCTATTTGAATAGCATATGGCCTTATGATTATTTGTCGATTTTCGCTCTTTTGAAATTTAGAAATGCATTGCGGTGTTACATCTATTGGTGACTCTATTATACACGATTTGACTTCATGAAAACGACAAACAAACGATGACGTTTGGCGCAAATTGTTTCGTATTTCTATCAATTAAGACACGATTTATTGAAGTCATTTAGCGATACAAACATGATTGATCGAAAAGGTATTTAAATTATAATTAGAAAAAGAATAAAGTGACTGTTCAGTCTTCTTTTCTATCAATCAGACATCGATCCATTGAAGCTATTATTAACATACTCTTTTTTCTTTCGTATATTAGTAATGGCCTCTCTTGCTGGAAGTACTTAATATTTCATAAACTTCACAATTTTCGTTTTCAAGTAGAATATTTCTGGGGGCCCCGAGTGGCCGAGTGGTCTAAAGCGCTCACCGTTCCGGATGACTGCCATCTTACCTCTGTCTGCGTGGGTTCGAGTCCAAGGCTCGCTAGCGTAGGTACGTGGGAATGCCTGCCAGTAGCTTCTAGTGGGTCGGTGGTTCTTCACTGGGTTTTCCAGGGTTCTTCCTCCACCAGTTATACTGGCCGCCATGTATAGCCTATCTTGTGCTGAAAAATGGCGTTAAACCCTAGAACAACAACAACAACAACAGAATATTTCTCGATTTAGATTACTCTTTAAACTGGAGAAATACCTTACTTAAAAACTTACTTGAGATCAAGATCACACCTCACCATTTGTATTCTCCAATTTTCTCCTGTGTCATAATAGCAGATACAATACCGGTAGAATTTTTAAAACAAAATCACGTAGAACTAGTTAACCTTTATGCATCAGGACCACTCCGTGGCCTAGTGGTTAGAGCGTTCGCCTCGGATGCGGGAGGACGTGGCTTCGAATCCTGACAGAGTCATACCAAAGACTTATAAATATGGTGCTCACAGCTGCCTCTCTGGGCGCTCAACATTAAATGGTTAGTGTTAGGACTGGTCGGTCTGGTGTCATGATAATGTGACTGGGTGGAACATAATGCTACATGCCCCAATGCTTGACATCACTATAAACTGTCACACTGCAGACATCGTAGCGATATGACCGAGACTTGTTTAATGAGGCGTTAAAAATCAAAATCACAACACACACACACGAACACACACACAGAATTATTTGTGAAAGTAACATTGACAGTTTCACTTTTTTAAAACCGCTTTACTTAAATTTACGTATATATTTTGGGTGGTTCCTAAATGTTGAATTTATCATCATGATATGTACTCAGTCATACATCACAAGCAAATGGTAGACGCACCTGTTTTGAATACAGCATCTGAACTCTCGAATGCTCTATTGCTTTTAATGATGATATGAAAGCAGGCAAAGTTCATACTTTTAAAGGTGTACTCTCACCCGTGTTGAGTGCGTTACTGAAAGGTCACCAAACAAGCAAATGGGAGCAAAACTGCAGTGGGAGTTTCGTGTTGTTAGAACTCTGGGAACTCATTAATGCTTTTCTTGATGGTCCAAAGCCGTTGCTTGATTACCGAATTCATCTATCCGGCTTCCCAGTATGCCTTGTTAATAACATGTGCTGATGTTTTCATTATGCCTATATTTCATATTCTACAGAAGATATGGGTTTGTGTCGAATGAATAATATATACATTTCATCCAGCGGGCAAAAATACTAGAGTTTTTCGCCCACTCAATAGAAACACATTTTCTAATTATCTTATTCTCATACTTGATGGCTATCTAAAGGGTATAAAGGTCTGAAGTAGCAGATTTATTTACGGTTCTAGCAGATATTATTTGTTTTCTGACGTGTTTGTGTAAATATTCATGGAACATACGAGTAGCAACATAATTCTCATTATTGGTATATGTTCAAACAAATCGTAAACTTTGAAGAAAATAATTGAAAAAATATATATATTCAAGGTGAAATTTGTATTGGCTATGCGGTTTAGAACAAGGACAATGAAATTATTTGCTTGTAAAGTTATTCCTGTCTATTGGAAAGTAAAAAAAAAATGGAATAAAGAAAATTATTTTAAAAATATTTATCTTGGAAAATCCATGAAATCACCGCGTATAATGAAACAAATGTTAATTTTGGTCAAGTACTAAACATGGTGGAAAAATTGTCCGACTACAAAATATAGAATGTATATAAAAAGGGATGTACGCGTACGTAGGCATGTGTTCCATTGTACCATATTCTGGGATAGGGTTCATAAATAGCGTTCTCTTAGCTCCGGCTAAATTTTGATATTGACAGGTCTGTCCAAACATTAACAGTTCGGAAAAGAAGTCCAAGATTAAGCTACATGGATAACGTGTGTATGCAATGTAAATGGACAGACTTATAATGTAACATGTCAGGTGCATTACAGCAGTACACACACAAACCTTTTACTAGCTTCTAAACGATCACAATTTAAATTATCGTATTTCACTCTTATCGCTTGCTTCAAAAGCACGCAATTACGCCTCAGCACATCATACTAATATGCTCTTTAAATCGTTTATGGAGTTATTTAGGACTGCTTCCATGAAAGCACACAAACCAATATTAATATGTATAAATCGTTAAAAGAAGCACAAAAAAGACTTTTCAACAATTCTTTTGGGAGTTAATACTGCACGACTAATCTATCTCTACAACAAGCTGTATATGTGTTGAGAGAGGAACCACAGAATCCAATAATTGCAAAATATACATCATCCTTAGAGCATGAAGTTATCTGATGTGTCAGCATACCTTTATCTATTCAAACCGTTTGAGAGTATTGAACCACCCTTAACCCGTCCTTTTAACACCCACGGAGAAAAAACAAACATGTTTCCCGAGTTTGTTTAAGTTTATTTTATCTATGTATCTACTATCTATATATCTATCTATGTATCTATCTGTCTAACTATCTATCTATTTTTTATTACATGTTGTCTAATTACAAACAAAAACAGCAATAAAAATAAAAACAAATATAAAATGAAAAAAGTTAAATACTCCATGCGAAACTTGCGTTCAATTTCGTGCAAAATATATCGGTTTGCAGTAGCCATGACGTGACATCAGTTGACATGGTTCTCTGAGGAGAGATACAATTAACCAGATATTCCACAACACTCCCATTATTACAGTTCGCACTTTCGTTTATCTTGGGAAGCCGGGATAACTCACTAGTTGGCGTGCCTGCTTCAAAACCGACAAGGTGCAGGTTTGAATCCTACTATTTGATCAGCCTGGGCCAGCAACCGTGGTGTGTCTATGTGCAAGTCACTTTACTATAATTGTCTAGGCACTAAACAAGCAACAAACCAATCAGTTTCTCTTTGACTCTTTCTGCAGATCACTGTTTAAAGTAATAATCAACGAAAGACTGACCATGATCCTTGAAATCAATGGTGATATGAACCTGAATAAAGATTCTTAATTTGCCTTGCGCTTCTGATCTTAATTTCTCTCGTTCTTCTGCATTTACCGTCCACGTTCATATATTTTGACAATTCCGGGTTTACCATAGTGTGACAAACCAAAATGATCTTTAGTAAGTCTCACTTCTTGCCTCAGCATCAGTTTGTCCTGGGTGAATCCGGAAGATGCCTGCTAAACTGCACAGTAAGCCATGCTCGTAAGAGGAATATACTGGTTACAGTTTCTGGTTTATCTTCAAAGTGTGTTGCTAGCATCTGGCACTGCTTTCGATTGTATTGTTCCTTCATCCCATTGCTCTGAGGGTAACAGGAATAAGTTTGCGTCTTCTTTGTTTTCAACACGAAACAAAGTTCTTGAACTATAGTGTTGTGCTCTATCAGTATAATAATGTTAATTGTATTGACCACCACTAGCACCAGGCTCACTGCCATTTTTTTAGATCATGATCTACGGCAAGCTATTATTATCGCTAATCGGTTTGAATATGCCTGACACAAAAATTAGTCTTGAAATAACGAATGCAATGTACGACGACCAATAGCTCACGACGGCTTTTGACACTAGTGTACGGTCTTATTCAATTCCAGTTAGCGTAAGCTAACACCCATTCTTTACAGTAGAATAATATGGACAGGACCCCTCGTAATGATTTTACAAATCGCATATGCATCTCGTTTCAAGGGACTATTGAAGCCAACCCTGATGCTGAGAATGTCTCTTCACGTAACACTTTAAAATGACACTTGATATTAATATGTGATGCGGAAAGCGACATTTATTTTGTTAATATGGTTTAAATGGGTCACAAATTAAGCACACTTACCTACCTACCGTCGATAATAACAAGAAAAGCCAAAGAATACTCTTACCATAGTAACATATCTTGACAGGAACCATATCTTTACTTCACCTTCTCTTTCAGGATTATTTGTAACTTCTGCAGGTGATATAATATAACCAATGTATCACCCGTGTGACAGAGAAATCTGTATGTGTTGCAAGCCTTACTTTTTCTATTTCAGTTTGGTTATCTCAGACCTGTCGTCTCAGTCATGGGGTCCACAAGCTTGAAATTACCTTTAAAAAGAAACTTTAGCTGTCTTTTACAGTGTCTTATGGAGACGTCCTAAAATCAAACAACAACAATATATTTATAAGAGGAATAAATACACAAATAAAGCAAATTAAGATCTCTCCAACACTGATAAAAAACACACACACACACACACACACACACACACAATAATCCATATACACATCACTAGCCACACAAAACCAAACTCTCTCAAGTGCTGCTGCAAAGGTGGCAAAATCAGAATTTTGTTACGTCAAATTGGTTTCTTCTAACTTTGTGGAACACCCACAATCCGCTCCAGTTGAATCAAATATAAAAATAATACGATGGCAAATGTAAGTTTCCGTACTTGCCAACCAGAATGGCCTATGCCTCAGTCTACATGCCATTCTGCAAACAGATTTCCATATAGTTTATCATTGCACTAGTGATATCAACACTTGTCTCATTTCCAGGACATATTTTTTTTTCTCTCCAAGAAAGTCATGAATTAGAAATCCATGATGCCACTATACACTTTGAACTGCACAGTATCGTACCGTTGCCTTCCCTAGAACGTTTGCCAAATTAGAACTGATGAATGTTAAAACTGAACCTTATACAAGATATTAATTGATTATTGTCATTTTCATATGACATTCATCAATTAAATGAGATAATGCAGTAATAACATCAAATTTCTTTCATTGGCATGAAACCCATCTAACTTTGAATTTGTGCAATATTGCAAGGCGCTGACCGTAACAATAATTGATTGCTTTAAACAAAATATTATCTGATGCCATGACAACTTTGGTTTGAGAAACGGAGGGAGGGGATGGGGGCTGTAAATGATACATAAATCTACGAATTTGTTTAACAGACATTTATAGTGGAGGACTTTGACATAATTATTGTCCAGAGTAACTGTGTGTTCGTTGCTTTTCGGTATTGCGTCTTAGACAGTGTTGTCCCATTCATGGTTCACTCAATCTTTGTGATACCAGAACATTCGGTGCGCATATGGATCGCTGTAGCAGAAATAAATGAAAATAATGTGATGTACTAAGAATGTTTAATTTGCTGCAGAAAATTCTTTGTCAAATTCAAAATTCGCATATTGTTGCATTTAACTTGTACTCCTATACATAACAAAGTTATGTTTGTCAAACGGGTAGCTCAGTGTTTTAGGGTATTAGGTTTTTAACTCCAAGTATGTCAACCAAGGCGAATATATTGTGGTTGCCTCAGGTTGTCCGGCTGTCCGTTATTGTGTATGTAACAGACCGTTTCAGCACTTGGCTGATTAGATGCTTATTGAAACTATGCTGGTTAAATTAGGGACTGATGTGGCTGCTTAAAAAATGTTTTTGTTTTCCTGCCTCTTTTTGTGGTAACTTTCTGACATTGTGTTTGTGTGTGTGTGTGAATTTGGATTTTTAACGTAGTTTTTAAATGTTTTCAGTCATATCACTACAACGTCTACAGTGTGGCAGATTATAGTGATGTCTAGCACTCGTGCATCAATCCACAGACATGTAGCATGATGTCCTACCCAGTCCAATTATCCTGACACCAGGCCGACCAATCATAACACTAACCTCTTAATTCTGAGCGCCAAGCGAGGAAGCTGTTAATATCATCTATACACGTCTTTGGTCGGACTCGGTCGGGGTTCGAAGGCGGACGATTTAACCACTAGGCCACCAGAGCCGTCACTGACGTAGTAAAATCTGATATTACATATGAAACAAAGTTGTAGAGGGAAGTTGGTTGCCAATCTTCTACCTACATCGGTTGAATGAATTCGAATATTCTGCTCATTCTCGGTGTATATATGGAAAAGCGTGAGAAAGAAGCTCATCATCGCTACTCTACTTACACTGCCTGGTGGATTTAATTCTAATTTTTGTACATTTAATGTGTGCCGGATGTAAAGAGAAATTATAATCTCATTTTGGAGTAAATGTCTAATGACTGTTTAATCATAGTTCTGCCACATAACGGTGTTATTGTAGATGCGCTATAATGTTTAATGTCTAAAGTTTGAAAAAGTGTCTAAAGGTCGCTTCAAATCGTGCCTTTGTGAATCACATGTTGTCAATAATATCGTCATCTATCCACCTCCATGCAAAAATTACATTGAAGCTTTTATGGTAATTAATAGTTAGACATATATAAGAAATACAGAAATTTCCTTTTCTCATTTATGTCACTACTTAAACTAATTGTTAAGAAAGTAAGTGACTTTAAAAAGTCTGTTTAGAAAGAAGTTTCCTGTCCCATCTCTCTCCACACATATCAGATTATTAAACTGAGAGACGTTATCTAAAAGTAACAAGCCTTCAAAAAAATCATTACGGCACGAGCACGTTAAAAATTGTATACAAAATTATTCCATTTTCTCATTAAGCAAGGCTCTCAACAGAAGTCCAGAACACTCACATCAGAAAACTCGAGAATACAATACCATGATATTTTCGAAAAACAAGAAAAGTACCCAGCGTTGTAAATATCCTCTTGTCCACATCTTATATTAATTCACTCATTATTTTTAGATAGATAGATAGATAGATAGATAGATAGATAGATAGAGAGAGAGAGAGAGAGAGAGAGAGAGAGAGAGAGAGAGATAGATAGATAGATAGATAGATAGATACATACATACATATATAGGTAGATAGATAGATGTATAGATCGATCGATATATAGATATATGATAGATTTGGTAGACATACCAATATATATATATGATAAGGTACAATGTCACATTATTTCTTTTGTGAGTATTCAACTGCAGTATTTTCATTAAGTTACAACCAGTTCTACTGATATCCAAAAGCGTATACAGCATCACCTAAATTGCCGATAACCAAAAATTTATAAAGGTACAAAAAGGTCACCTAATCATGAAATATACATAAGAAAGGCCTCGTCTGTGAAAAATTTCTTACTTATCAGCATGCACCTACACACTAAGTTTCATCATTCTAAGAAGTATGGTATGCAAAGGACTAAGGTAGTTACGCGTTGAGTGTACAACCTTGACGTAACCTGTCAAACATGAATCTTTCGTGAAATTAAGATGAGTTAGTTTCATGACATGTATGTGGCAATAACATGAATGCATGTCATTGTCAGTATCATGGTTATAACATGAAACGGACGTGTTAAATGAACATCAAAGGCATGATTCTAACATGAACCGCACATGTGAACTGAAAAACAAAGGCATGATTCTAACATGAACCGCACATGTGAAATAAAAAAACAAAGGCATGATTCTAACATGAACCGTGCGTGTGAAATGAACATCAAAGGCATGATTCAAACATGAACTGTACATGAGAAATACAAATCAAAGCCATGATTCTAACATGAAACGTACATGTGAAATGAACATACATGGCATGATTCTAATATGAACCGTACATGTGAAATGAACATCCAAGGGATGGTTCTAACATGAACTGTACATGTGAAATAAACATCAAAGGCACGATTCTAACATGAACTGTACATGTGAAATAAACATCAAAGGCACGATTCTAACATGAACCGTGCATGTGAAATAAAAATCAAAGGCATGATTCTAAGATGAACCGTACATGTGAAATAAAAATCAAAGGCATGATTCTAAGATGAACCGTACATGTGAAATAAAAATCAAAGGCATGATTCTAATATGAACCGTGCGTGTGAAATGAACATACATGGCATGATTCTAACATGAACCGTACATGGCAAATGAATATCAAATTGCATGATTCTGAAATGAACATCGAAGTCAGTTTTTTGTCAACATTAAGGAGGCATAAAATACATGCGATAATTATAGGTTACTGCATTTGTATGGGAACATATGAACGAGTTTTTTTGATGGAGTACTGGCTCGACCTTGGGAGTGCAGTATATCCATCCGACAAAACGAGTTAATATATTCCCATACAAATGCAATAACCTTTTTATTATATGCTCATTTTCTTATTCTACCTAAGGCTTAATTATATAAACAAAACACACATCAAGAAACAACATTAATAAATGTATGCCGTATTCCAAACTAAATACACAAGCGCAGATTTATCATTACACAACATCATAATTAATGCGCACATAACTCCGCCCAGATAAATTTGAACTTAGTCGCGTGCTCGACATAACTTTTAGAACGAAAATGGCGTGTCTAGTTAAAATTGAAATTTCCAGTCATATTATGAATGAATGCGCATTGCAACAACTTTTCCATTTGATCTGGAATTAATAGATTTGGGTATTTTGTTTCGATTCGACGAAAGTTTGTGATTTTGGACTGGATTCATCTGTGCAAAATGTACATGAAATACATCGGGAAAAGCGTGTTTACATCTGCAAGTGTGTTTTTTTTTCTGTCATTGACTATTTTAAATCATTATGTGGGGAGAATATGAAGTGTTTCAATTGCAAATATCAAAAGAAACGCTATTGAATTGAATGTTTATTTCATTTTTTAAGTAAGGAAGATGTAATTGCACTTAGAATATAGTCGAAATTACAGTACAATTTCGAAATGTGTAATCAAGCTTGAGAACTCATGACATGGCTCACGTAATTCGGATTAACAGAACTAAGAAAGTACATTTTGACAAAATTCTGGATGTAAAACTGTAAGTATATTTTTTGCCATTCTTATTACCAGCTTAAGGAGACAGTTTATGCCTTTATAGCTTGCGTGTTATTTGAAGGTACCAAGCAATTTTATGAAATCTGGTGTCAATCGCAAAATCTGAAACAATGTATCAAAACGTTAACGTGGAATGTAGCAAAACAGTTGGTATGTCGCAGTCCAAGAAACATCTGCTTTAGTTCATTCAGAAACAAATTTATTCAACGTATCCTAGTTCATCCCTCCTAAGCTATATCTTCTGCCCCTTCATGGACTGCGTGGTCCCTTTCTTCTGACCTCTTCCTTGTTCCTTTCTTTTACCCACCCGTTATCCTGTCTTCGGACTGTCTCGTCCTTTCCTCAGAAAGCATACCGCTGTTTCTTTCAGGACGTTTGAGTCCTAGCACTAAACACGTCTTTCTTTTTACACGACGACCACCTGGTCCCTTTCTTGTTTCACGAGGAAAGCACTAATCTCTTTAAATTCCCACGTAGTGGAGTAAGCTTCCTCTTCTAGCAAATTTCCACACTAAAGAATTTCGACTTAAGGTCGTCACTTTAAAGTCTGATTGCTCTAAAGTGCACGCTTTAATGCATTCTACCCAATCGTAGTCAGTGGTCCCTAATTTTACCCAACGAAATAATTCGTTTCATAAGTTTTAGACAGCTCAGAATCTGTGAACGACACAGCGTGACAATTTCCCTTTGAAAATATGATAAGCGGACATAGGTTCATACCAAGCAGTTAGGGTTGGTAGCTCAAATGTTTACTTTCTAAGGACCGTCTTAAGATACCCGGTCAATTTCACTGAGCTGGAATGCTGTCCCTTTGAAGTTTACACTGACATTGGGGAATTGAACGAAGAATGGTCGAAGTGACCCTTCAGAAAAACAATTCAGACTTAAGTGCGATAAGACTTTAATGCTCAGTGCATTCAACTTTCAAAGGTTCTGTAATTCAAAATTCGACACTTCACAATCTATCTATCTGTCTATCTATCTATCTATCTATCTATCTATCTATCTATCTATATATATATATATATATATATATATATATATATATATATATATATATATATATAGTTATTTATTTAGTTATTTATTTAGTTATGCAAGTGTGTGTGTATGTATGTAGATGACTGATTAATGTTAGTATAATTAATATTAATATAACTTGTTACTGATTGTGTAGGAGGCATGCCACCGTGAAATGTACTACGTTAATTCCATTTATTTTGATATTCATATCAATAATGATCTTAACATTAACGATTTCAAAGCTAATACTGGCTGATTCAATACTGGCAGAATCAATTTATATATTTTAGGAAATATTTTATGTTCAGAAGGGCGAAAAGTTGATTGCTTTAGGAACTTTTTGTAAAAGTAAAATAAACTTTAAAGCAAATACCAAACCTCAAATTCAGTACATTGTTAACAAAAAAGCCTGTCGCCAGCGTTAATATGTTGAAGTGTGGCAGACAGTAATGACATACAATGTTCCTAGAGCATCTAGGTGGGTGTACAAATATTTCACTTTACAGTACGAGAACAAGACAAACTCAATATCAGAGTAATAATCTGCTTAGAATTTCTACAAGAAAATGAAATGGTTATTATGAAATGGTGTATAGGGTAATATGCTTTTTTTTCTTCACCCACGGTCTTGTGGTTTTGTTAACGTCCCATGACAAACCTCAAAAAAAAAAAAGATTCCGATGAGTAATGGCGTGAAATGAGCTTACTGGCAGGTTTAAACAGGCGCATACGTTAACTATTAAGCGCTAAATCGGGCTAGCATCAACATTGCACACATTGTTTCTCCAGAAACCATTACTTATGAAGACGAGTAGGAAATGTAAGTATCATTTAGATTTGCGAGGTCGATTCGACCCTATTTGTAACTTCTAAAAAAACGAAACAAGTACAAATATTTTTAGTGTGTGCGTGTGATATATATATATATATATATATATATATATATATATATATATATATATAGAGAGAGAGAGAGAGAGAGAGAGAGAGAGAGATTCGTTATCCACTGCCTTGCTCCAAATACTATTTGATAGGTATTTTCACTGTAAATTATCGATAATTATTCTTCAATACTACATTTCATGGTCTAAACAATCCCGATAAGTTTGTTTCTTGCTTCGTAGCACAGAAACACGTGAAGATTATTCAGATTAAATACAATTGTATAGTAAGTGTTTTTCGCGGAGAGAGAAAGAACTGAAAAATACAATAACAGATACATATATTCGCCAAACTGAATGTTTCGTTTATGATCTGAACGCCAAAATATTATACACATATATTCTGCTTCAATACTAATCATCATTCTGCACAAAAATATATATTATGTAGGCAACATCTGTATGCATTTCCCATTTAAAACTTGGCAACATTTCCTTATGTCTCATTATATATTCTGATTATAATGACAGTTGTTAATTGTCTATTTCTATTTATGTCGGATAAACGATTATCGGACTAGAGTATCCGTTATATCCATCACTTAGCAAAACAAATGTGTCTGGTTTGCCTTTGACAGCTAAACACAATAGTACGATCATGACGGATTTAAAGTACTATCTGATCGTGTCGTTTCTGCAATCCCAAATGGCCATATCGAATGAGGAAATGCAACGACAATTAGAAAGTTAACTATTATATGACAAATTTATGTAACATTACACGAATCTTAGACATGGTCTTGGAGTAAATCTTAGACATGGTCTTTGAGTAGATCTTAGACATGGTCTTGGAGTAAATCTTAGACATGGTCTTTGAGTAAATCTTAGACATGGTCTTTGAGTAAATCTTAGACATGGTCATGAGTAAGACCTTATGTTTTATGTTTCCTATCCAGAGTATAAAATGAGGTAGAGTAAACCATATCGAGAAATTTATGCACATTTTGATATGCCAATCGTGACGTAATGGGCAAATAACATATAAGACAAGCTTTACATGTAACTCTTGTCATTCCAATTAGTATTTTAAACTGATTTATTTTATATCTACTAGACGAAGCAAATTATGAATGTATTATTTAAAAATGGTTTTGAACTCAAGACTTACGGATGTCGTTTAATTTATTTGAAATTTTCACTCACGTGGATCTTCAGGAGCGTAATTTGAGCGCATTGGATTGCATTTCTTACTATTTTGCGTACAAGAACTGTCTCAAGTCTATCCTAATGCACATGCCCATATATATCGGTATGTCTTACCGACGCACAATTTGCATGACAATTAATATATAAATAATTTATTTTCTCTGAGAGCATTACGTCATTCTATATTTGAAGAAGACTGTCCTTATATATTTTAAATGTAAAGGTCCATTTCAGGAACTACGATTTCTGACGAAATGGCAAACATTGGGATCATTCTGGAATGTAATTTTCAATTGGAAATCGAGAAAATAAAGTAGTTTTGGTACTTATGAATTGTTTTAATTTTGTGCTTTCCTTTTTAAAGGAGTGTATTTGAAGCACACCCAATGTAGAATTGGATACAACTGCTGTTGACCCGGCCTTGTTACGTATAATGTTGATTCGGCCTTGCCACGAACAATGTCCAAGGCGTATTGCAATACGGTAACCGCTGCTGGCGTCACCATCACTCCTACTAGCAAACAAGGTGGTTATTGTTACTATCTAATGATCCTGTTGATGGAGTAGCCAATAAATGACAAGTATTCATGTTTTCTGGGTCAATAAACGTACTGAGTATGATATTGCATATTACTACAGGTCGCAATCTTATGAAATAAACATACACAGGGATTGTACAACTTATACTACATTTATCGGTTCTTTAAAACTGAGCAATAATATTAATCATGATTAAAATAGCATGGCGTTAAAAGTGTTGGTATGAAGAAAATTGATATACAAATACTGTTGGTATATCAAATTGTTATTCGTCGATAGCGCAATAATACGAATATATAAACATTCTGTTGTATATTTTTAATTTGACTATATCTGACTTAATTGTCTAAGTTTTAAAGTCTTTTAATTTTTGTAAAATTTCATAATATATCAAGATATTGTTTGCTAGGGACTCATACCTTTTCCAGAAAATAGTTAGACTTTGACTGTTCATTTTAATAAACACCAAATATTGATCTAGATTTTGAACTTGATTCAAAATTAGTAGCAGCCACGTAAATGAGTTCTATTTTTATTTTAACAAGATTGGTTGTTGTCGAGGTCATGATCAGATTATGTGGTTCAAGATGTAAGCAATTATTTTATTTTATTTCTTAGAGTAAACTGATTTGTTTTCGTCTTGTCATTTAAGGCGTACGTGATATAGAACATGATCACGTGACGCCCCTTTCGATTTCGCAGCTTGGATATTTTTGAAACTGCGTTTTAGAATACAATATAACCTTTGTTTTGGAGAAATATTCTCAGCTGGTCTTTAACACTGAAAAGTGACTGTTGTGTAGTTTTGAGTTAATTCAAATTATTTTGATACAATAGGATTACTTCCTTTTTCTTGGAGATATACGTGTGCTTATACAACATTCTTGAACTAAGACATCTCTTATAAAACTTTATTCGGATTTCCAAAACCGAAGTGATATTTCTTTTTCTACAAGGAACTGTAGGCTTCAACACACTACAGGTTACAACATACGTCATCGTCTTCCATATTGGATTCATCGTCAGGGACTCGAACTTGACTTCATTAAAACAATTTAATATTAGGATTTTTTAAATTTTATCCGTGGATTATTATTGGATCTTATTTTTGGATTTGATTCTTAGAACGGTAAGTTCATAATTTTTCATTTTAACAGTTTTTCTCGAAGCAAGATAATTATTATAATTTTCAAAGCTTGATGTTTTCACTCGTTCTTGTATTACTGTTTATTCAATCCTAAACACATAGCATAAATATTGGTGGCTGGTCTGAGATTTCGAATTTTGAATATAATATTTCGGTAAACTTTTTTTTTTGAAATTTGAATTCCCCATGTTTATGAAATGTTTACTGAAGTTAGAAAGCTTTTTCTTAAATGTCATCAAAAGTGAATATCTTTCTTCAAAATCCTAACCAGAAATAATTAGATCGTTTCAAAAATTGATTCAACTGACCAGGAAATACGATCTTCCTGACGTAAATGCTTCCTTAACGAAACAAGAAATAATAAATAGTTTGGTTCAGTACTTGGTACAAAAGATTGTTTTAGATATAAGTGCTTTGGTTTCGATCAGTAAATCTGACATGAAAGTAAAGGAATTAGAATTAAAATACAAGATGGAATTGGAGCTGAGGAAGATGGAGTTTTTGAAAGAAGAAAGAGAAAATAGGTGGAAATGCAGTAACAATAAAAATAATTCCACTTACAATATGAGAGAGAGAGAGAGAGAGAGGAAAGAGAGACAAACGATTACATTTACAAGCGGAAGAACAAGAAAAAGATAAAGAAAAACAAATGCAGTTACAAAAAGAACAAATGCATTTACAAGCGAAAGAAAGAGAAAAAGAAAACCAAATGCAATTTAATTAAAAAAAATGCAAATGCAGTTAGACATGGAATAACGAGAGAGAGAGAGAGAGAGAGAGAGAGAATATCAATTTAGAATGGAAGAAATGGAACAGGCATGTGAAAAGCACGTTCGTACTTAAACTCCAAATTTAAGTTTAGATCTCGCAAAGAATATTAGATTTGTGCCCCCTTCCAGATGAAAAGAAGTAGACAAATACTATCCTTATTTTGAAACAGTTGATGCAAATTTGAAATGGCCAATGGAGCATTGGACTTAATTATTATAATGTGTACTCACTGGTAAAGCTAGTGATATTTACCGTTCACTGTCAGTTCAACAAAGTGATGACTATGATACGGTCAAATGAAACATCTTAAAGGGTTGTGAGTTCGTCCCCGAAGGTTATCGGCAAAAATGAAGAAACTATAGAAAATAAGCTGGATAAACAAATGTCGAATTTGCTAGAGAAAAAGAGCAGTTATTTTATAGCTGTTGCTTAGCCAAGAACATTGAACAAGGTTATGAAAGTCTCAAACAACTTGTATTACTTGGATAGTTTGAAAACTGTGCCCATAATAACGTTGAATCTTATCTTGGCGATCATCAGATTGAAACCTTGGAAAATGTAACTCGAGCTGCTGATGAGTATTCGTAACTCGTAAAGTTCATTGTGTAAATAAGACCTAAACACAACAGTCTTCTGGCAGAAAAGTATCTCAGCCCAATATAAGCCATTCTATAACTCAATCTGGCCCAACGTCTAACAACCAAACTTCAGAGAAGCTTGATTCAAGATCCTAGTCTCTTCCTGCGTGTACCTAATGCAAAGAAGTTGACGTTATTTCCGTCAATACAAACCTATTCCAAATGCTCTTATATCTAGGAGGTCAAGGTCACGGAAATGTATTCAAAGCAATACATGTGTTGGGTCTAACAAACCCCAGTTTGATTTTATTGTGGAGAATTATGAACCATTCATATCGAAGTGTTCTATATCACTCTTTGGTGGTTCGACCAATCATAATAACCCTATTAAACTTTTAAGGGACAAAGGAGCTTCTCGGGGTCTTTTATTATCAGGTACTTTGCATTTTTCTGAGAAGTCTTCTTCTAATAATAGTGTTCTTATTCAGGCAGTAGAGTGCGGTTTTGCTAAAGTTTTTCTCCATTGTGTAAATGTATCATTAGTCGCAGGAGCCGTGACAGTCGGAACAGTCTGTTTTACCTGTTGAGGGCATTCGTTATTACTAGGCAATGACCTAGCTGGAGACAAGGTTGTGGTTAATCCAGTTGTAGCTGGGAAGCATTGCTTGAACCAGAAAATCGATCCAATTGACAAAGAATTCCCTGATGTATTCCCAGCTTGTACCAGAGCTATGGCAAAGAAAGCTCTTGAGAATGATGTAGATAAGGAAAGAATTTTTTTAGCTGACACATGTATTGATCAGGCTTTTGATGATGTAACTTTCACTCCTTGTTTGTATCAATCAGAAAGTATTGACCGCAGTGATCCTCTTTAAACGAATCATTAAATTTATTCTAATCAGTGTGATAAACGACAATCACGTGTCGTTGAACAGGAGAAAGGTCCTGAGATCTGTTTGTTTCAAAGGGCCATTAGTGAAACTGAAGCAACTTAAGTGTCTGTTTGTTATTTCATACAAAATAACATTATAATATGAAAGTGGAGATGCTGATGATGAATGGTCATTGAACTATCAAAGCGTAGTTCCAAAACCTTACGGACAAGAAATACCTAGTTTGGCCCATACAACTCCATTGGCTGGTCATTTAGGTATCAGTAAGACTTATGATCAAAATTCGCTTCTATTTGCCGAAAATCAAAGCTGATGTTGGTAAATACTGTTGATCTAGTCATTCATGTCAAATTGTAGGAAAACCAAATCAGAAAATACCTAAGGGTCATCTACAACCTATACCGGCCTTTGACGAACCATTTAGTAGAATTATGGTAGATTATATTGGTCCCTTACCTAAGACCAAGTCAGGTAACCAATACATGTTAACCATTATGTGTGCATCAACAAGGTTTCCAGAGGCAATTCCTTTGAGGAATATTAAAACTTTGATAAAGATCTTTAGTCACTTTGGCCTTCCCAACTCTGTCCAATCGGGTCCAGGTCAACGTTTAGCATTTGGAACTTTCCAGCATATCCCGCCTGAATTTGGCATTCCGTTAATTAAGTCAAAAGGAAATTATGGTTTGACATAACTTCGTGGGAGATAACGTTTGAGTTTGGTAATAATGGAGTTCTGTCTCTTGTTCTTCTTCAATTTAGATATTACGGCCCTTATACAGTTCAGAAGAAAATGAATGGGTTCAATTATAATATTAGTGATCCTGGGAACTAAATCAATTATAGTAGTACCAGTATATTGAAAGCGATAGCCAGGTTTAACATGCAATTAATTTAGTTTTACCTGTCCCACTGTGAAGATTTAGGAGAAGGAATATCATCGGATTCTACTGATATTTGAGTGACCAATCTTCGCAATGCAGAGGCTACGAAAGATCTGGACCAGAAACTTTCACATTTGCAAGAAGGAAAAAAGCAATGAACCTAAACATTTATTATTTGAATATGATCACTTATTTCCAGATGTTCTTACAAGAACCAATTCAATTTTCCCTGAGGTTGAAATTGTCAATTTTAAACCTGTCAAACAACACACGTACGGGATGAACCCTATCAAACAGGAATACTTGAAAAAAGAAATTCAATATTTGCTGGAGAATCATTTTATAGACCCAAGTAAAAGTGACTTGAGTTTACCATGCATACCTGTTCCAAAACCAGATACAAATTTGCGTATGTATACTGAAGGAAGGTGAATGGTGTGACATAAACAGATTATTCCCATTTACAAAAATCGATGACTGTATTGATAAAAGGTCGGGAATGCCAAGTTTGTCAACAAATTGGACCTTCTGAAAGGATTTTGTCAAATTTCTCTAATGGAAAGAGCAAATGATATTTCGGCTTTCTTGACTCCGGATAGACTTTACCAATATATGGTAATGCCGTTTGGGATAAAAGGGTCGCCAAGTACATTTCAACGTCTCTTGAATACGATTATCTCTGGTCTAGACAATTCTGATGCTTACATCGATAAACAGATTCATTCCCATCAACAAGAATCGATGACTGTATTGCTAAAAGGTCGAGAATGCCAAGTTTGTCAACAAACTGGACCTTCTGAAAGGATTTTGTCAAATTTCTCTAACGGAAAGAGCAAAGGATATTTCGACATTCGTGACTCCGGATGGACTTTACCAATATAAGGTAATGCCGTTTGGGATGAAAGGGTCGCCAAATACATTTCAACGTCTCATGAATATGATTACCTCTGGTATAAACAATCGTGATGCTTACATCGATGATATCATCATCTACAGCGACACCTGGAAACAACATTTAGCAACAAATCGGAAATTCTTTGGCAGACTCGCTGATGCATATTTAATAATTAATTTATCTAAAGGTGAGTTCTGCCGTGCTAGTGTAACTTTTCTAGGACAAATCGTAGGACATTGACAGGTTCAACCAAGAGATGCTAAGCTCAAGCCTATGTCTGAATTTCCCGTACCTGTAAATGAAAACCAACTGATGTAATTAAAGCAGAATAGTGACTTCGATGAACTGTAAATATACTAAAACGTGTCAATTACCTCTTGTTGGTTGGTCATTTCGCTAAGTTTCTATTCCACGCTAATTTGCATAGGCCAGTACTTGAATGCCTGACAGTTCAGACACAGTGTACAAAGAATTAACCCTGTTTGTAATGCACTACTTTTTTCATGAAAACCATAATTTATGTTTAAAATCATGAGTGTGTCTGTATTTAATAAATGGGAATACAAATAGAAACTCAAGTAACAATAAACTCATAAATTTGCATATGTGAGGTTGAGTCTCAAGAAAAAATCGTAAAACATCATTTTGTGGCGGACACAATCGCAGAGATGTGAGGAGTTCATTCACTCAGTCAATGCACTGTTAACCGGAGCACATCGTAACTCCATTCGAAGCGCAAATATGTGTATTTGTTTGTGATATAAACAAAATATATATATGTATAGTATGAACGCTGCATCAATGATATACCACTCGTTGTATAAATATGTCATTAAATGGAAACCCGGCAAGCATCGTTTCCTTTTAATGAAAATTGTATACATCTCGTGGTATATCATATATCAAGCACCATTATAAAATAAATGAAGAGGAAGAAGGTGCTAATATAAAAATAAGAATTTTTCTAAGTTAAACGATACCTTGCAGTTTCGGAACTGTAATATCCGTGCCTAAAACAAAACGAAGGATATAAAACTACAGTTTTGCAGCCAGATTGAAAATGATCTCTTCAAAACAAACGTCTCATAATTTCATAATACTTATTAAATCGTGACAGCTGAATTGAAAACACAAAATCGTCTATTACCGATATGGTAGACCATACATATGGTAACTTGATTTCAGGCACGTATGTTGTCGAAACAGTCGAAATACGTGATTGATCGCGGAAAAAATGACTGGGCAATGAAGTGGAACCTGAAGACTGAAAACTTTTAGCAAGTTATTTTTATAGATTTTATTTAATTGTTTAAAGACGTAATTATAATTAAATTTATAATAAAAAGACAGTTATGATTTGTACCTGATAAAGCATGATTAAATCGTCACTAATTCGTAATTGGTATTGGAATCATGTAATGAAAAGACATGATAATGCCTGAGCTAGGAATGACGCGGTGGCATGGCTGTTACCTATTGCCATGTGACCATTGAAATATGCTGGTTTATTAAATATTACCTAATAACATATATCGAGACAATTATCTCAATGTTACAGCTCAAAAACGCAGTGTATTGAAACAAATCTCATAATGGTTTTATTTCTCTCATGCAAATTATAAGAGCCAGTGCTTAACGGTTCAAGGAGTAGATATATTCAACACTTGTATTCAAGATATTGTAAGTGTCTTTATTAGGACAATTATTTTGCTACGTCATATAATGAATTTAAAGTGTGGAATAAACATACTGGCTATTTGTAC